>JAUNZO010000731.1:0-398339 GCA_031894775.1 Chloris gayana
GTTAGATCTAGGTTTTACACGTACTTCAAAAATTACAACGGAACCATGTCCATGTTTTTGCAACATCATGTTGGGCAGGTCAAAACAAAATTTTAGGGAATTTACTAGAAGTTTTGGAACAAAACTAGTTGCTCTTCATGGAAAATTTTACCTGAATGTAAATTTTACCTGGAAGATCTAAAAAGAAACATAAAAATATATCATCAAATTTCACCTGAATGTAAATTCTTTTTAAAAAAATCGTATTAATGCACTTCGTGGAATACTTGTTCATCATGAAAATCCCCATATTTAATTTCCTTGTATTTCTATAGTAGGTTGAATAAATAACCCTCTTTGTATATGAGTTGTTATAATTTTTTATACAAGGAATTTAATTATGTAACTTAGTAGAAATACTTCCTATAGTATTACGTATTCACAAAAAAATTTCATGTATTTTATTTCCTTCAAGAACCATCTTAAATAATTTTGAGTATTAAAAGTTAGAAATTAACCTTGTAGCTACACTTAGAAACTTATTAGCTAATTTTCAATAATTTAATTCTCATACAAAAATTCTCACTGTAGATCTACAAAATACCGGAGAATAACATTTTTGTGAGCATGATGTCATTATACATATTTATTGAGAAAGTTTCATGAGTTTCCTTGATTATCATTAAAGTGCATCGCAATGCATTTTCTAGGAAACGATGTCGGCGACGAGGGAGTGGAAGTGGTGCCGGAGCCGACCAAGCATCAACTTGAACTCCGCTGAGTTCACTAACCCCGTTCGGACCCGAGGCAAGTTGTGGTGCATTCCTATGCTTTTTAAACATTTTAATTTTGCTTATATGTATAAGTGTCATGAGTTGTGTATTAAGTGTAGGAATGGATTGAAACCGTAATCTGCATTATTCATTCCTTACCCTATGGTTATGTTCGGTTTAGGTACAAGCCTTTTCGGTAGAAATGCTATGCATATGTCGGTACAGAGACCTCCTAAGATAGGAATATTATTTTAATACCCTCACATGTTGATTATAAAATAGAGAACGAGGAAGTTCATATGTGGGATGTGGTGGCAAGGTTGGCCCTTGTTCACCATAGCCCCGTGCGTGTCGGCTGAGGGTCGTTCATTGTGACTCCGTTAACAAGTGTTGAACAGTAGCAAGTGCATACCTTCTTATTGGAGTAGGTAAACCGATGTAGCTTGTGCGTCATAGAGTGGGACGGTATCCCACCGATCCGGAGGTGATGTGAATGGCACGGTGGATGCACGAGGAGGACTCGCTGCAGGATGCATGGGTTAAGCCTTGGATAGAATGATGAACTGTTTCGCAAGTGGGACATGTATTCGAGATGGGTGGTCTCGTGCCTTACTCTAAGGCAAACTTGTAAAAGGTGGACATACGTGTTTTTAAATGATGTATATGTCGTGTACGTGGGTTTCTCCTGTAGGATGTAAATTGACATATAATGTCGTCCCTCGCGGTTATTTAGTACCATTTGTCTTGAGCAGATTGCATCATAGTAAGAAATAAAGATGATGATATACTTATTGTTTTGAATTACTTAAATATTGTGATGCAACCTTTTATTGCTAGGTATTGCTCTCTAAGGCCCTGTTTGGGTGTTATAGTTTCTCAAAACCAAAGTATTAAGAAACCATGGTTTTAGAAGCCATTGTCAAGCAAAACCATGGTTTAGAAAAAAGAGACCGAAGTGAAGTTTCTAAAACTTCAAAATAGTTGCACTTTTACCAATACCATGGTTTTTAAAACTCTAAAACCTGTTACATCCAAACACCTCCATACCTCCTAAAACTAAAGTATTTTGTAAAACTGTAGTATTCTTACAAAACTTCAAAAATACTTTGTATCCAAACAGGGCCTAAATCTATACTCATGTCACAATTCTTTTAATACAGCTAAAGGTTAAAATCAGAATCTAGTTAGGTGTTGTTTTTGCAACCTAATTTCAGCAAGCCCGGTCAGCCACGTGCATGTAGGAATCGACTTTAGATGCCCACATTGACGGGTGAGCCTTGCAGAGTATATTAGCTACTTAGGATTTATTGTTTAAAATTTTATTGCAGGCATACCTCCCTCTAATTTTTATGTGAGCAAGTGATAATTTCGAGTAGGGAGAGGAACCGAGCAACGAATGGTCATTTTAGTGGGTTCCTTGCTCGGTGACTCACGGACTCGAGGAGTGAACCATGACAAGGGTTGTTATAGTTTACTTAGGCTTTTATCTACCGTCGTGTTTAATTATCACTTCCGTATGTATGTTATAACCTAATAATGAACTTGAACGAAATCTGAATTTCAGAACATATGTATTGTAATATCAGATTTGAACTCTATGTGTGTAAATCTGAATTCTATCTATGGCTTGTAACAATATTTGAACTCACTTTGTAGTACTAAAGATCATATTATTATGTAACCTTGTAATTCGTGAATGTTCGGTGTATGTACTATGTATGTTGCCTTCGTCCAACATCTCACGAAAATGATCCTGGATCGGTCATTCCCCTCGGTTCGAAGTACAAAATGCCACAATATAGCTATAGAAAGCTTTTTTGTTACTCGTAACCTAAAGAAAACTTATGTGAGTTAGCCTGATATGTACTAGTTGAGATCAGAACCACAAAGCGCAACTGAATAGCATCATAACCGGTAATTTTATTTGGATTAAGAAAAACCTAAGATGAACAAGACCATTCACCTTTCTATGGAGGACCACGATTTTCTCTCGCCTAGATCAATCCAATGAATCGGAAAGCATCTTACCCTATTTAACTATCTAGACGTGATGCGCTAGCCTAGCCCTGTCACGACCAACCACACATCTAGCATCATCAAGTAACTATGATCACAATACAAGTTTCGAGTGACTAACCTAATCATCACGATCAAGATAGCATCTAAATACTTGGCCTAGAACATGTACAAAGCGAAAAGTCCATAAGAAGATAACATCTAAATACTAGCTATTGAATTGCAACTTCTAAGATAACATCTAAATAGTTAACTAGATGATTCTAGACATAATTCAATAACATATTGTAAAGCTACAACATAGTTCTAATTGGATTTACTCGAGACTTGTCAAAAAGGCCATAAGAAGTTAAGGTTTAAGAAAGGAACTCATCTTTAGATAATTGGACATGTTGAAGGCAAAGTTGATCTTGGGAAGAAATAAATTTCCTACTAATCCGATGTTTGGAAAAGATTCTTGGCTATATTGTAATGAATTTCCTTGAATATTTGAGGGAATCCCCTCCCACACACACACACTTAGAATTTTGCTAGTCCCGAGCAAACCTTATCATCGAAATGCACCTCATATTTTTCAATTATTATCATTTATATTTCTTTTAACTTATAATTTCTCATTTTCTCGATTCTTCATTGTTGATCACCTCTGCATGCCGATCGACACGAGTATGTGCCAATCCGCGCCAGTATGTGCCAATCGACACGGGGCTCTGCACACACACCCGTTGTTATGAATTCTTCCTTCTCTTATCTCAATATTGTTGGAACTGAATTATAGCCAAGAATATATGGGGATGTGGTCAAGGATTGGTAATTATGTCAATATATTTGAGGTTTCCGGGTTGGATACTCAACAAAGCATTCATAGTTCCAAGATGGACATCAGCATAGCATGAGTAAATCAAGGCTACAAAGCAACATGATACACAAAAAATATGACCAGCTTTTAAGTCTCATATCAAAAGAATTAAATCCTAACCGAACTTAATTATCAATTTTATGTTTGTTGGTATGCTAAGCAACAAGGTAAAAGCTCACTTAGCACACCGAACACAATGAACAAGTATGTGAAGTAAATAAACAGAGTGGCTAGATAACAACTCTTAAATAAGCGAAGTTAACTCAAGATTACATGTGTCTTTTATAGGTGACTCTTGGTCTTCTTTTATAGTCGTGGGGAAACAAAACTTTACATGACCATCCTACCCCTAGCCGAATGCCTTCGAACTACTAAAAGGCGCTAACTCCCGAGGGCATTACGGTTAATCTTCGTGCCACACGCGAATGGTGGCTTAGCTGCTGCCAGGCCGGAGGGCACTCGTGGGGGACACTTCGCCCGGCACCCGCTCTCCGCCCGGGGGTCGGTTTGGGGAATAGACGTCGTCTTCGTCGTCGGCTGCCCACTTGGCTTCGCACCGCACGACCGATGCTCTTGGTTCGCACCATCTCCGGGTCATTGCGACGCTGGGGTACTCGCGCATCTGTTTAGCCTCGTTGTCGTTAGTGGTTAAGGAAAGACAAAAACTCAGGCTCATTTAGCGAGGTAGAGTACTGCGGGCGAAGGTGTATGCTCCGTGCGAAGCAAACTCCGCGCTAGATCCCCAACAATGTTTCTCATTGTTCAAAGGCTCATATGAGTTGTTCAAATATTTGACATTGATGTGTGTGATTAAACAATAAGATCAACACTTAATTTCACAACATAAATCTTTTAATTTTCATAAATAATTGGTACTAAGTCATTCCTTATAAGTTGAATATATCATTTGAAGCACATGGGTATTCAAAATTTTGTTCCACACAAGAAAAATTTCTGAATAATTTTGAAGTGTAAGTTGAATTTTATTAATGCTTTGATTATAATTAATACTATTCAAGAAAAGAATACATGCACACATATTTTTCCTCAAAGTGTGTAATTTTTACCATTATATTAAGATTGAGGCTCAAAGAATTCATGGTGATGATCTTGCTAACACACTTACATAATAAAACTAATACTAGTAGCACACTTGCATAAATAAAGCACACACACACTCATAAGCAAATAAAGAAAAAATTGCAAAAATAAAAGAAAACACAAACCGGAAAACCAACACAAGTGTTGTCTCCACACAACACTTCACTAGTCGAACGAAGGCACGAGTGGTGGCCCGATCAAAGCCATAGCATCACACCTTCAACCGCTCGAACTCATCCACCATCGCATCATGGTTAGCTCTCATTTGGCTTGTCGTGTGCTTGATGCCTTGATGTAATACGCATTATTGTCGATGTAGCCATGCATAGGGGTAAAGATATCCCGTGGGTCCTCCCTAGAGACAACAAGAGTCCAGTCAAGGTATCCGTAGTTTGTGCCGATCGACACATAGCTAGTGTCGATCGGCGCGCTCGTCGTGTCGACCGCGCGAAGCTAGAGTCAATTAGCATGGAGGCGCCGTATCGCGCCTCTCCTTCTTCCGAGCTGTGTTGGGACCGCCGGGGAGCCTCTTTCGTGTCCCGGCTCCCGGCTGCTTCCGGCCGCCATGCTTGACATGGTGTGGCCTCCGCGGATCACCTTGTCACGCTTGTCCTTCTCCACTTTATTGCGCTCGAGGAGGTCCTGTCTCAAGCCAATTCCCCCATTGATCTTGTGTGGGAGGAAAACACCATGCTCGGGACAAGGGGGCATGATGCCTATGCCATCCATGTGGAAGACGTGCCTCTCTCTCCCGGTGATGATGTTGTTGCGCGTCATGGCCTCGTTGATGTACGTCGGTGGCACTCATTGGCTTGATCTTCCCAAGGCATCGCCCGCCGTGGCATTCCTCTTGCAGAACCAATCGCGCACCATTGTGGAGACAGGGCTGCCATCACATTTTGAGTTGTTGATGTTGCTCGGAGTCGACTCTCCCCGTGGTGTGCGCTTGAATCACGGGGTTCTTGATTTGCCCCAACTTGTGCTCCTCCACGTCCGAGAGGCGGAGCCAATAGGAGTTCATGTCCTCCTTGCTCACTTGCTCGTGTTCCCCGTCCTCAAGATCGAAGCAAAGGAACAGTGCTAGCCCCTCGACCTTGATCGAGTATGATGCATCCCTTGTGCGTAACGTGATGACCTCATTGTCGTCGTTGTTCATGTCGAGGCGCATGGTGGAGGGGGACTCGATCACGATGTCGAGTTTGAAGCCGGCGCCAACCTCTTACAAGTTCCCTCACCCGAGGTTGGAGAGGCACCTCCGGATGTCGCTCCACTACCCGATGTCATCGGGGAAGGCCTCGTCGAAGTCGAATTGAGGATGAAACACCCCCACACGACCTCGTACCTTGCTTGCCTTGACTTCGCGACACCTAATTTTCGTCGTCCTATGGATGCTTCTAGTGCTCCATGTTGGCCGACAGGGGAGCAACCTCGGAATATACAAGTTTGTGGATTGTGCCGATCTTCACGAAATACGTGCCCGTGGGCACTTGTGCGCCTCTTGTACTCATTTGGATGACAAAAGTTGCTAAGATATTTAGATGTTGTTGGATGATCATTTTATGTACCTTGCTTTGAATCTATCTTTGTGTGGTTAATTGTTACTAAATTGTGATGGATGTACATGCCACCCTCCTAGGAGTGGCAAAGAGGTACAAGGGCTTGAGTTTCTCACTTAGTGAAATTTGGGCCCTCACAATTTGTTTAACTCATTTAAATAGATTAGGCATGAAATAACTTAGTCCTTTTTATGCATACAATTAATGGTTATGTTTAAATTCCTCAATATTATTGTTCACTCAGTAGGTTAAGTTCCTTACCATCGGAAAGATTGAATGTTTAATTTTCATATGCTTATGCTTATGTTTCTTATTGACTAGTATTGCTTGATTATAATTCCTTAGGTGTCATTTGAATGCGATAACGATTGTGTATCAATCTTGCCCTAAGATTTAAAAATACATGTACGTAACTTTGCTCGATGTTAGCTCTGAAAATAAATGTTATTAATACCACAAGTATGCATGTTAGTTTTGTAATGGCAAACATTCTTGCTTTCTATAATCACCTAGTACATTGCTAAGGTCTAGTAAAAAGAGGAGACCATGTTTTGTACATTACGTCTTATCATCTCATACACAATTATAAACACTTACTCATCCACAAGCATGACATGAGCATGAGCATCACATAATAGTTTTTAGCTATGAACGAATTCATGCGCATGTTTCCTTGTATTCTTTATGCTTATGCATTGCACTTCATGTTAACGAGCAACGATGTTGAAGTGACCATTCCGGAGGAGACCAGATGCCGATCTTAACTTTGGTGAAGCTACTAAATTTGATCAAACGCAAGGCAAGCCTTGGTGCATTCCTACTTATTTTAAAGTCTTTCCTTTTATCACAATAATAAGGATGTCGTATGTGCATTACGTTATAAGAATTGATTGGAAACTCCACTTGCATAATCCCATATATACCCTATGTAGTTTATGCGAGTCACCCTACCGTTAGGAAGGCTATTGATGAGGACATCCTAGCCATTCTTCGAAATCATTACATAAACTATGCTCCGCATCGAGTGGATATTACAAATGTGAACCGATCACGAACACATTCAAAGGTGAAAGCTACAATTAGTTGCATATGTACCTATTTATATAAAGCAAAGCTACTACTCGGTTTATATGATTGTAGATTCAAGATCACGCTGTATTGTAAAGCTTATCAGTGAACCACAAACAACATACAACAAACTATGAATCGACTATGACAATCCAAGGATTAGTTACACAAAATAACGTACCGATACATAAAAAGGTGAACTCCATCCTTAAAAAATATAACTTTGCATTCTATGAGAATTTTCTACTACCTAAATGGCCTACACTTCTTTTGTTAAGGTTTGCACACAAGAAGGAGCTCTCTGGACCAACCAAAATGGAGTACATAAAAGATGACACGCTGAAACAAGACGTCGATGGCGAATCGGCACGACGAATCGACGTAGTCATTCAAGCCTTCTCAATGTAATAATTGAAGACCTTCTCCCCTTGTGCGGGTGGCTCATCCTTGTACGAAGGTGCGACACCTCCTAAGTATCCACAGGTGATGAGGGTGCAGGCATCTAGAGAGAGAGCAACAGCGTCGCCTAAAAGATAATGCCCGATTCATGTGCCCTACCCCTCCTTATATAGACCCCTTTGCACCCACCGATGGGCTCTCAATCTTAGGTCCGTTAGTGTGCTTGTTCGGATGATATCCTCATTAGGCTTCCAACCACTCAAGTGTGCGACCCCGTGGGCTCACGTGTGTGTGGACATGGTCCGAGTACTCCTACTCGTCTAATAGTTGACGAGTGGCCTCTAGCAAGACATGAAAACTCCCGGACACGTGTAAGTATCATATAGACGAGCCACCACAATCCATATACATGATATTCCCTTTGCCTCATGATACTTGGTTGAGCTCTTAGCTCACCACTCTTTCTCGATATTGTGAGCAGGATTCCTTGGTTAACTCTTAACCCTAGCACGACCATGCATTTCCGATCCAATTACTCGAGGGGCCCAGAGATATCTCTTTCAAGTAGAGAGGGGCAAATCCCATCTTGACCGATCATGCCTCACAACATGCTTCATGACAAACCCGAGAACCGCCTTTATAACTACCCAGCTTATGGTGTAGCATTGTATAGCTCCTATGTATGCCAATTCACATCTTGAATACATACAACGAGTCTCGTGTCTAAGGACAAATCGTATACATTATGTAATAAATTGGTTCTATCCCGCAACATGTAATACATGCGCCCACTCCATTAGTTTAACATCTCCATGTCCATGACTTGTGAAACATAGCCATCAACTAATGCATGTACTAGTATGATATTCAAGTGTGTTCAAACATGAACTCCGACTAGGGACAATTTTAGAATATCCATACAAGTAAAGAGTTTCATAAACTAATTTACATAATTGTCAATCAATACAAGTTGCCTTTAAATGGATATTCAAGGAACAATCAATCATTTATCATGAATACAATGAAATATGATCATCTCTATGATTACCTCTAGGGCATATTTCCAATAGGTTGCATAATAGGTGCAGAACCGAAAGTCGCCCGAGAGGGGGGGGTGAATAGGCGAACCTAAAATTTTCTACGAAACAACACTAAGACGAAAACGTCAAATACCGGAACTTCCGGTAGGATACCGGAACTTCCGGTGCAGGGTGATATATGCGGAATTAAACCCTACACAATTCTAGTGTTTGCAAGAAAGAAAGGAACAACCCTATGCAATTCTAGGAATTTAAAGGCACAACGGAAAACTAACAAGCAAGCTAGTAAATTAAACAACAACGCGCAAGTAAAAGAGGGAGCACAAGAGACACGGATTTTTCACCGAAGTTCAAGCCCACCAAGGACTCTACGTCTCCATTGAGAAAGTCCACCAAGGACCGGGTTTCTCTCAACTCTATTTCTCCCTCAAGTCACCACCAAGGTTGAGCTTGAGTTTTCCACTATCAAGGTCCCTTCCGGGACGGGCAATACACACTTCTCGGGCGTCACCACACAAGTTGGGAGCTCACGAGCACGCCTAACCGTCTAGGGGCTCAAAGCTCCAAGAGTAACAAATCCAAATCACAAGCTTGACGGGAGTGAAGATGCTCAAGAATGGAATCAAGTCTCTCAAACACTTGCTTAAAGTCTCTCACTCAAATCCTAACTTAAGGATGGAATTTTTGCTTTTAGAGAGGATTTGGAGTAAGTGGAGTGAAGCTCAAGTGTGTGTTGATTCGGAGTTGTGCAAGAGAGAGTGAATGGAGTGGGGGTGTGGCTTATATACCACAACCCAAAAAGAGCCGTTGGTCTGTCCGAAAACCCCGCACCGGAACTTCCGATAGCATATCGGAACTTCCGGTATGGTTCGAATTAGGGTTAGATCTGGATTTTTGACCCGCACCGGAACTTCGGTGGAGTACCGGAGCTTCCGGTACGTAGGTTTAGGGTTGGAGAATTGGACCGCACCGGAGCTTCCGGTGTCGTATCGAAACTTCCGGTATGGCATTCCAGAGAGCTCAAAGCTCTCTCGTTAGCCTACCGGAACTTCCGAGTACCGGAGACCGGAACTTCCGGTATGGCTTTTCCCGAGAGCAGAACTCTCAGTAAGCCTACCGGAACTTCCGGTACCAGGGACCGGAACTTCCGGTATGGCTTTTCCCGAGAGCAAAACTCTCCGTAAGCCTACCGGAACTTCCGGTACCACACCGGAGCTTCCGATGGGTTCGAAAGAATGGGTTTGGAGGTGATTTCTTGAGTTTGTGAGCATCTCCATTCTTAGCCACGTTTGTGATTTGCATCCCTCTTTATAGTACGGCATCCCTATGACTCAAAGCAAAGAAATAAAGCGAGGCACAAGCTTTGAGAGGGGCCTTTTCCAAATTCTCCTTTTATTGCATTTCACATTTCTTTTCTCCTTTTTGATTGTGCTTGCTACACTTTCATGTGCTTTGGATATTCACTACACACATTCTCATGAAAGCATTAGTCCAAATTTAATTGTATTGATATCAATCATCCAAAATAAAATGAGGGGCCTAGATGCACTTTCAATCTCCCCCTTTTTGGTGATTGATGCCAATACAATCAAATTTCTAAAAAGATGAATCAAAAAGCACAACTTGCAAAGATAAAAGATGAGCTCCCCTTAATATGTGCATGAAATTGAATTTCAAGAGTTGGTCTATACAATACCAAATGCACATTAGAGATAAGAATCATGAGGAACTCCCCTTTATCTATGCATCCATAATAAAGAAACCAAGAACAATGCAATATGGCATTTTATCATCACACAAATGCATCTAAAAGAGAGAAACAACAAATCATCAAGCATATCACATAGATAGAAAATAAAAACAAGTCTAGACTTATTACAATCATCCATAGTTCCAACCAAACGACTTGTCCATCTCACACACATAGTTCATTACATCATAAAAAC
The DNA here is from genome assembly GCA_031894775.1 of Chloris gayana. Classification (NCBI taxonomy): domain Eukaryota; kingdom Viridiplantae; phylum Streptophyta; class Magnoliopsida; order Poales; family Poaceae; genus Chloris; species Chloris gayana. The sequence goes on from JAUNZO010000731.1 coordinate 10,738, forward strand.
AAGATAAAGATAAATACAAATTTCTTCTCCCCCTTTGGCAACATATAACCAAAAAGGAGAAAAGAACTAGAACGCCCAAGAGAAGTTCACTCGTCGTCATCGTCGTCGTCGTCGTCCTCTTCATCGCTCTCCTCCTCATCCTCGGGCGTGCCACTCCCTTGCCCTTCTCATGGAGCGGGATCCGAGTGCTAGAGCGGGGAGCGGAGGCGGTCGGGACATCCTCTGCGCCGTCATCCTCTCCACTCTCGGTGCCACCGCCCTCCACATCCCGAGCTGCTGCCTATGCTGCCCGTGCCGCCACTCCCGCGGCCTGCCGATATGGAGCCCAAGGGTCCTCCCACCGCCGAGGTACTATCGGTGCAAGATCCAAGGGAGGAGGTGGTGGCTGCTGCCGCTGCCGAGCTAGGTGAGAGAGATACCGGTGATGTCCTTCATTTATGCGTCGCTGCTCCATCCTCATCTCATAGATGTCCTCACTATTAGCTTTGCACATGCAAAATATGGACTTGAGGACCGAGCTAATGAATCCGGACTTGCTGCGAGTCCGGCGAGAGGAAGTGGGTGGAGCATCTCTAGCTTGGCCGAGCCGGTGGTGGAGGAGCCGCTCGTCGCACCGGTGAACCCGGAGGAGTGGGTAAGAGAGGAAACCTCTTGGGACGAAGTCCGGGGTGGTCCCTATCATGAACAAAGTGCATACCGATGGACAGTCTCAATCATCTTCATAATAAAGGGAGCGAAGGGAAGGCTCGCCTTGTGAGTGTAGGAGTGGTTGATGATTGATGTCCAAATGTGCTCAAAGACACAAAACGGCTCAGCTCCTGGACGCATGGCACAAAGTAGAGTCTTGAAGTCTCGCCAGCAAAGAAGATGCATCCCCTATCTTAGGATCCAAAGTCCATCCGAACATATTGTTCGGAACACGGTAGTAGGGGTGCAGCCCAAAGTGTGTCCCAATGATCATCGTCTTGGGGTGAGCGTAGCGACTGTCATACATGAACTCCAAAGCTGCATCATCCGGAGGGTCAAACACATTCACATTGTTCTTCATAGCGTCGGCATGACCAAACCCGAGAATTTGTGCAAACTCAGCATATGTGACCTGGAACCTGTTTCCATCAAGCGTCCAGTGCATGATGGAGTCCTCCCGGGAGTCATCATTGAACTCAAGCCAAAGAGTGGCATAGAACCGAACCACCAGTTCCGTGTTCCACCCATGCTCAAGTCCCATAAGCTCCACCAAATCCCTCCTAGCACACTCAGCCTTGATTTGAGTAAAGACCGGATCATTCCGACGATCCATCCAAGTCCCACTTGATCCACTTCATCTCATGAGTCTTATTCTTCAACTTGAGCACCTCCTTGTACCACTCAGCTTGGGTGTGGTCCCAAAAGCGAATGTCATCCACACCCCTTTCCTTAGCCTTGATCCACGGGCACTTGCTCCTATATTTCTGCACCTCATCTCTCGTAGAAAGGCACATTGTAGCCTGCACCGCCACTCACAACCGGTGACCGCAGCTCATACTTGTAGTGCTCCTGCAAGTTGCGGGCAATGAGGAGAAACCACTCATCCCCGCCCACATTGCTAGCCTCCTCCTCACTTTCTTCTTCATCACTCGACACGGGAGCGGGAGGAGGTCTCCTAGCTGTGCTCTTTCCTTTGCCTCTTCCAAGACCTTTGCCCTTGCCAGGGCCAAGACCGCGGGAGGAAGACCGGTGGCCGGCTCCCGTGGCTTGCCTTTTGACAAGGCGCGGATTCGGCACATCGAAGTCCGAGTCCGAGTCCGAGTCATCATGACTTTGGGGTGCCGGACGCTTGGTCACGTCGCCTTCCTGCCACGAGTCATCTAACAGAGAGAAAAGCATGTGTAAGGAGCAACATACACAAAGAGGATATCTAGAGATCCTACAAAGATGCTAACAAGAAAGGTCTCTCGTCGGAACTTCCGGTACAACGGTACCGGAACCTCCGACGGGTTCCTTAACCGTCGAAGCCGACCCATACCGGAACTTCCGTAGCCTACCGGAACTTCCGGTAGGGGTCAACCCTAACCCTAGCAAGTGCGAAAAAGTCACATCTAGCCAATGGAATTACTTCCTAGAAGCATGCTAGTGTTCTAGAACTGCTAGAGAACCATCTAAGCATCAAATATTCCTAGGGATTCAAGGATTTAAGCCTAGATCTAGAAGTGAAGGCAATGAAGGTATACCTTCTCCTCTAGTTAGGAGCTAGGAGAGGACCGGAGGGAAGAACTTGAAGAATCTTGTCGTAGACCGTCGCCGGAAGTTGAGGGGAGCTTCCGGTTGATGAGGATCCGAAGAGAGAAGAGGAAAAAGTGGAGTCTTTTTCAAATGGGAGCCGTCCCTTTCAAGGGGACGGGCTCCCCTATTTATATCGCCGCCCCGCACCGGAACTTCCGGTAGCATATCGGAGCTTCCGGTGCGGGCTCAAACCCTAGGTCAACATCCCGCACCGGAACTTCCGGTGGCATGCCGGAACTTCCGGTGTGGGCATGACACCCGAGGGTGAGCTCCCGATCGGAGCTTCCGGTACCGGGTACCGGAACTTCCGACCGAGAGGAAAAAGTCCTCTCGTTCGACCTCCGATCGGAACCTCCGGTCCCCTACCGGAACTTCCGACCGGGAAACAAACGCCGAGCCCCAGTCCCCGTACCGAACTTCGGTACCCTACCGGAACTTCCGGTAGGGGGAAAACAGAGAAGAAGAGGTGAAGTTTTGGGGAGAGTTTTCAAAAATAATTTTGATGGACTAGTGGGATATCTTGACATCATGTGATCAGTATACAATCAACAAACAAAGCTATGATCACTTTTTGACAAGGTTTGACCTATTGGTCAAGAACCAAGAAAAACCTTCAAAATAGCTTAGTTAATTTTCGAAAGCATGCATTTCATCTTAAGATCCAAAACGATTAAAGCAACAAGCAAATGTGCACGCTTTTACACCACGTTACTAGAGTCAAGTATATTTAGCTCACTCCTTAGATAGCAAAACCGGCTTTCATCTAAGGGCTTGGTGAAAATATCGGCCAATTGATTTTCGGTTTTCACATGGCTCACCTCAATATCCCCTTTGATAGAATGATCTCTCAAGAAATGATGGCGGATATCTATATGCTTTGTGCGCGAATGCTCAACGGGGTTATATGCTAGCTTTATGGCACTCTCATTGTCACATAGGAGAGGAACACGGTTCAACTTGTAACCGTAGTCCCTTAGAGTTTGTCGCATCCACAATAGTTGTGCACAACAACTACCGGCTGCCACATACTCCGCTTCGGCCGTGGATAGGGCAACGGAATTTTGTTTCTTGGAGGACCATGACACTAGGGACCTACCCAAGAATTGGCAAGTCCCGGAGGTACTCTTCCTATCCACTTTGTCCCCGGCATAATCCGCATCGGAATAGCCTATTAGGTTGAACTTTGAACCCTTGGGGTACCAAAGCCCTAGGTTGGGTGTGTGCACTAAATATCTCAAGATTCTTTTAACGGCCACCATGTGGCACTCCATAGGAGCGGCTTGGAAACGTGCACACATACACACACTAAGCATGATATCGGGCCTAGATGCACAAAGGTAAAGCAAAGAGCCGATCATGGAGCGAATAACCTTTTGATCAACCGGCTTGTCTTTCTTGGTGAGGTCGAGATGGCCATTTGTTGCCATGGGTGTCTTGGCGGGCTTTGCCTTGTCCATGTCAAACTTCTTCAATATGTCTTGAGTGTACTTGGCTTGACATAGGAAGGTGCCCTCCTTGAGTTGCTTGACTTGAAATCCTAGAAAGAATGTCAACTCTCCCATCATAGACATCTCGAACCTCTTTGTCATTATCTTGCTAAAATCATCACAAAACATTTGATTAGTAGAACCAAATATTATGTCATCGACATAAATTTGGCACACAAATATATCATGATCAAAACGCTTTGTGAAGAGGGTTGCATCGGCCTTGCCCATCTCAAAACCCTTTTTCAAAAGGAAATCCCTAAGGCATTCATACCATGCTCTTGGTGCTTGCTTAAGCCCATAGAGCGCCTTATGGAGTTTGTACACGTGGTTAGGATACTTGGGGTCTTCAAAGCCCGGTGGTTGCTCCACGTACACTTCTTCCTTGATTGGCCCGTTTAGGAATGCACTCTTCACGTCCATTTGGTACAACTTGAAGTTGTGGTGAGTGGCAAAGGCAAGTAGTATTCTTATTGATTCAAGCCTTGCCACGGGGGCATAGGTTTCATCAAAGTCCAATCCTTCTACTTGTGAATATCCTTTTGCCACCAATCTTGCTTTGTTCCTTGTTACAACACCGTCTTCATTTTGCTTATTGCGGAACACCCACTTGGTGCCCACAACATTCTTGCCTCTTGGTCTTTCTTCTAATGTCCAAACTTCATTTCTTGTGAAGTTGTTCAATTCCTCTTGCATGGCCATCACCCAATCCGAGTCCTCGAGTGCTTCTTCTACTCTAAATGGCTCCAAAGAAGAGACAAAAGAGTAATGTTCACAAAAATTGCAAACACGAGAACGAGTGATTACCCCCTTTTCTATGTCTCCAAGGATTTGTTCCACGGGGTGATCACGTTGCACACTTTGGTGCACTCTTGGGTGTGGTGGATGTGAGCTTGTTTGACCGCCATCTTGTTCAACCTCTTGATCATGCGATGTGGGTTCATCATCTTGTGCTTGAGCATGATCTTCATTACCAACTTCTTCATCTTGATCAACTTGATCATGATTTGTGCATGGTTGGTCTTGACTTGAGGGAGGAGGTTGATCTTGATCACTTTGTGGTTCTTGCGGTCTCACATCACCAAGTGCCATTCTCTTGATTGCTTGCCTAGGAGCCTCAACATCTGCATTATTGATAACAACTTGCTCCCCTTGAGAGCCGTTAGATTCATCAAACGTCACGTCCCGTGAAACTTCAACACAACCGGTGGTTTTGTTGAAGACACGATAGGCGTGACAATTTGAACCATACCCAAGCAAGAAACCTTCATCAACCTTAGGGGAGAACTTCGAGGTCTTGGGTTTCTTGTTGAGCATGAAGCATTTGCTCCCAAAAACTCGAAAGTACGAGATGTTAGGCTTTTTACCGGTTAGTAGCTCGTATGGTGTTTTCCTCAAGAGTCGATGGAGATACAACCGGTTTGAGGCATGACATGCGGTGTTGATTGCTTCGGCCCAAAAACGGTCGGAGGTCTTGTATTCATCAAGCATGGTTCTTGCCATCTCTATGAGTGTGCGGTTCTTTCTTTCGGCCACCCCATTTTGTTGAGGTGTGTAGGGTGCCGAAAACTCATGCTTGATGCCTTCCTCATCAAGGTACTCTTCAACTTGAGTGTTCTTGAACTCGGTACCATTGTCACTTCTTATGGCCTTGATCTTCACTTCAAATTCATTTTGTGCTCTTTTCAAGAATGTCTTGAGTACATCCTTCACTTCACCTTTATCACACAAAAAGAATACCCACGTGAAGCGAGAATAATCATCAACAATAACAAGTCCATATTTGTTACCGCCAATGCTAATATAGGCAATGGGACCGAAGAGGTCCATGTGAAGCATCTCCAACGGTCTTGTGGTTGTCACAATGTTCTTGGATGGATGTGGTGCTCCAACTTGTTTTCCGGCTTGACATGCACTACAAATTTTATTTTTCTCAAAGCAAACATCCGTTAGTCCAAGGATGTGACCGCCCTTTTGGAGTTTGTGAAGATTTCTCATACCGACATGGGCTAGTCGTCTATGCCACAACCATCCCATGTCGGACTTTGCAACTAAGCATGTGTCAAGTTTTGCTTTATCCGCGGTGAAATCCACAACATAAAGCTTTCCTTTGAGCACACCCTCAAAAGCAATCGAGCCATCACTTCTCCTTGAGACAATCACACCCTTGTCGTTGAACAAGCAATTGTAGCCCATTCCACAAAGTTGTGAGATAGACAACAAATTGAAGTCAACGTTATCCACAAGCATAACCTTCGAAAGTGAATGCGGAAAAGTTAAAGGAATGTTACCATAACCCAACACATAGCCTTTTCCGTTGTCTCCAAAGGTGATATATTCATTTCTTTCTTTGCTTGGCTCGAATGACTCGAACATTTTCTTGTCTCCTGGTCATATGATTGGTGCATCCACTATCCACCACCCATGATGAGCCACCGGAGGAGTATTCCTACAAAACAATTTATGCTTTATTTTTAGGTACCCAAATTTGCTTGGGTCCTCTCACATTAGTAACAAGTGTCTTGGGCACCCACACACAAGATTTGTGGGTCTTGTTGCGTGGCCCAACATATTTTGCATAGACACGACCATGCTTGTTTCTCATTAGCACATAGGTCGCATTAAAATCATAAAAGAGAGCACAAGAGGGGTTAGGCACATTAGCACGCGAATCATAAATAAGAGAAGATTTGTTAGTGTTCTTGATTTGCTTCTCCGTCTTGACTTGCTTCGTTTGATGTCCACTCTCCTTGGTGAACTTGATGAATTCGGTGCCGTTCTTGTTGATTCTTGCATTGTGCTTGTCACCTTGCTTGTATCCAATGCCATCCTTCACATGTGGCCGTCTCACATTGGTGTATGCGCCCTTGCATACTCGGCCTTGGCATCATCAATGGCCTTCATCTTCTTTTGTGCTTGTTGTTGAAGCTCTTGCACTTGCTTCTTCAAGTCACCAATGGTCTTGATGTTTCTTGTACAAGCTTCAACATCAATCTTGTTGCACCTAGTACATTCATTGCTAGATGGGGGGCAAGACGAAGATTGAGAGGAAGTAGTGTTACACTTAATTTCCTCAAATTGCACTTTGAGAGAATTGTGATCCTTTTGCAAGTCATCACACTTCTCTTGAAGTGACACATTTGTGACTTTAAATGTCTCACTATTTTCTTCAACCACTTTGAGGGACTTTACCAAGTCCTCATTCTTCTTCCTCTCAACTTCTAGGAGCTTCTCAAGTTCAAGCACCCTTTGCTTCTCTTGAACAAGCATTTCCTCTTGTTTCTCAAGAAGCTCCTCTTGCCTCTCATTGGTCTCCTTTTTCTGCTCCATGATGTCCAACAAATCAAACATGTTAGGAATTTGAGAACTTCCATTAGCATTTACCTTAGAGCCCTTAGCCATCATGCACTTGTGTCCGACGTCATCTTCATCATCGGTCAAGCTTCCAAATAAGGAGGAGTTGGTCGGTGTTAGCCCAATAGCAAGTGATGCAATGCCTCCCTTCTCTTCATCGGATTCCGACTCGGAGGAGGAAGATGATCCATCGGAGTTCCATTCTTGTCTAATGTGTGCTTCACCCCGACGGTACTTTTTATGCTTCTTGTATTTTGTTGGCATCTCTTAAGGTCACGCGGAAAGAAACACGTGACCGCGGGAGTGCCAAGGGTTTAAGTCACTTGCACTATTTAACCAAATAATCCACATCCAAGTACAAGTACTAGATATGTATTATAAGGTGGGTAATGAATATCCGCAAGCGGACGGATAACCCGTTGTAGCATTTCACCCGAGAGTATTCAAGGGTATCGTATTTATATTTTCCCAAAGGAAGACATGGTTGATAAGAGTACTTATGCTCATGGTGTTACAAAAGAGTGATGAAGTAATCACATTCCAATGCAGGGGTTAGGAGCAATAAATTGAGGATAGTGTGACACACACCAAGGCAATGCATTCTCTAATAAAAGGGATAGAGGCAATCCTAGATAAAGCTAAACTAGACTAGCAGACCACTACTCCTAATGATACAACATTCATATGAGTGCACAGCTTCTACCTAACATCCAAGATCATGCAAGCGCAAGCAAGCGTCTAATGCCTAGGCATCATCGGGAGATCCGTCTTACGCGAGGTCCGCCTCGCGACTCCGGCCTTTTAGACTCTTATGCCATGCCCGAACGTGGAGGATTACTTTGGATGACAAGGCTGTCACTTCTTGTCACCTACCTCTACAAACCGTGGGACACGAAGCACATTCAAAGGTGGGTAGATAACCCCGAGCACCATGCCGGCGTCACTAACCACAACTCTAGATCCCTCGAGGCACCCCAATCCTACGGATCGACATGGTGGTAAATCTAGAGCACCCTTGCGGGACGATGAACCCGAAACCTATTCATAAGAACACTAGTCTAACTAGCATAAGCCAGATGAAAGGATCAAAACTAGCACTAAGTCATGCAAAGGCGTTCGTCGCTCAAGAATGAGCGACGAACGGCAATCAACCAAGTAAGATCAAGAGTAATCGATGATCAAGTATGAACGAACGAAGAACATTCGATATGTGTTCATCTTCTATTAATGAAGAACGAAGAACGAACGATGAACTCATATGAACGAACGATGAACGATCAAGCAAGATCATGACTACTCTGTCAAGCTCATGACAAGGATATAAACGAAAGTATTCCATATATAAAAGATCAAGTCTTACAAAGAGAGGATACAAGAGCTATACCCAATTCTCCACAAGACCTTGGGAGCAATGAGGCAGCCCACTACTAAGCCTAGCACTACCTAGAAAGCCTCTAAACTTCTAGTGTGAGGAGAGAATGATCCTTGTGTTGTTGTGTGTGTTAAGGGGGGGTACCCCTCCTTATATAGGCTTGAAAGGTCGGCTCCTGGAGGCGGTTTCGTAGGTCGGTGGCATTTAATGCGCGTGGAACCGACCTCCGGAGGCGGTGGGCAAACCGCCGGAGAAAAGTGGGCCGGGGGGCCACCATCCTGGTTCGGCCGAACCACCCCGGTGGGTTCGGCCGAACCGATCCCGGCCCCTCCTGGGCTGGGCTTTGGCAGTTGGCTCCCCCATTGGATGTTGGTCTTTGATCCAGGTGCTTGTGGCCTTCTTTGTGTTGTATTTCGTGGTCATTGGCCTTTTATCTTGGAGTTGATTCCCGCGGCGAAGTGGAAGTTTTGTAAAAGTGTTGATTTGTCGCCTTGGGGCCTGGAATTCATCATTATCCACCTGCACACTAAAAATCTAGAGGTACAAGTGGAACTAGGTTATTTCTAAGTAAAATGCGTGTAAGACATGCCTAGTCCTTCTCATTTATTTGACTAATTGACGGTCGAAATTGGTCCGTAACGACCAGTCAACAAGTCCCCCAAGCTTACCCCTTGCTCGTCCCGAGCAAGTAGTGGAACTTCAGGTTGTTGATCGGGAGTTGCTATAATGCCTACTTCTCAAAGGTACCAAGTGTATAACAAAGATACTCATCCTTGAGTTGAATAAGTTGGCAATGGTAACTCACCCTTCCCCTTAGTCCTCATGGGGCTTTGTGCTTTTCACTTACCTTGGGCGGTTGAGAGAGAGAACGGTGTATAGAGCATTTATTTTCTCTTCCCTTGTCTTGCTTTTTATTCTCCGGAAGTTTTCAAAGGATTTTTTTTTTCAAGTAAAACCACGTTCCACAAGTGATACTCTCGAATCGCTCTAGTGGTGTTTGTATTCCTCACCAAGGCATGTGTATTGCCTCATCCTACATCTAATAGGCTTTTGTGGAGCTCAAGGTAGGATATGAAATGAGGCATACTTGCATTCATATTTTGCAAAACCAAAAGAGTGGATCCATGGAGATAGCAAGTCATACAATCGTAGATCAAGATGTGCAAGTGTGAAAATGATGGTGGTGGTGTATGTGACTACTCCTCTTTTTGTTTCACCTCTTTTTATTTTGGATTTTGGGCATGGCTATCTTTTTCTTCTTTCTTTTTCCATGCTCGAAATGAGAGCAGCTTTTTTTTTTTTTTTTTTTCTTTTTCTCATGCTCATCTTTTGTGAGCCTTATTTTCTTTTTCTTTTGCATAGCCATGCCTTCTTTTGATATTTTAAGAGAGGTGATAAAATGTGAGGAGTGTCTTTATTTTGGTGGATGGCATGACATGTTGCTAACTTCCGGTGTAGAAGTGTAGCATATGAGGTGGAATGTGTACGTGATCTTGATCATGAGAGTATGAAAAGCATCTCACTAGGGTCACACAATTTTGATAAAGCTCAATGAAGTAACAAGTAGCAAATGAGTAAGGTTTTCAAAGGAAATTTGCATATGGCTTTGGTAGGAATTTATCATCACTTGGGAACTTATAGATTTCGCAATTTTTGGGAACAAAATTCCGGAGATTTCAAGTTCAACTTAGGACAAGATCATAGCAGCTCTTTTTACCATATCATCATCTCACAACAACTTAGGTGTAGCTCAAGCATGTGCAGCCCACAAGTTTCGGGTTCTAAACAAGTTTTGCCAGCCAACAAACTCAAAACTAGGAGAGTTCTAAATTATAAACTAGGCACATGAGAGAAATAAAATAGAGCAACTATTCATCATCTCAACATAGAAAGACTAGCAACATACTTGCAGCGCATAAAAGGAAACTAAGCTACTTCTTTTTGTTCTTTTTAGTTTTATCATTTTTATTTTGTTTTTCATATGAGAGGCAAGAACAAGCAAAAACAGGAGACAATAAGGGATACAAGTTGCGATACATGATACCTTAGCGAGGGGTGCTGCCCCCCAAGCTTGTTCTTGCTCATGGGTTTGGTGGAATGAACCCCATGTGACGGAAGTAAGCCAAAAGATCGGCTCGTTGTTGCTCCGTCATGTTGGTGAGGGCGGTGAGCTGGGTGTCGGTGCGCTCTTGCCATTGATGAGTTTGCAAGATGTGTTGGTTGAGCGCATACTCGGTGTCTTCCGCCGTGGTTTGGAGTCTTCCCATTTGTGAGGAGAGGTTGTTCATCTCCTGCTCAAAGTTGTAGCCTTGGGCTGATCCGGAGTCGGTGGAGTGTTCCTCCCATTGTTGTTGTGGAGAAAACAGCCCCGGGCCATATCCCGGAGTTTGCCACGCTGATCCCCCGGCCATGTGAGGTGGCGGGGCTGGGTACCCACCGGGAGAAAGCCCGGGGTGGCTGTACCCCGGCCCGCCATGAGCCGTGGGCTGCGGTGTGGGCATCTCGGAGGTAGATGGCTGTTCCGATCTGTGCGCCCCCTGCGAGAAGATACACTCCTGCGAGACCGCTCCGCTTCTTGGAGCTCAATGGTTAGATTTTTGAGAGTATACAAACGAAGGTCCGGGTTAGGTAACCGAAACTCGTTTGTATATCCCACAAAATAATATATGAGGGAATCGTTCGGACCATTCTTAAGAGAGTGACCTTGAATAAGATAATCTTTATTTATAAGAGAGCGAGGTGTAGCAAGGTATTCAATATTAGCGTCATGTAAAGCTCCCACCCGCATGGCAATTCGTGTCACTAAAGAGGTACATTCAATTGGTCCTATCGTCCCAAGATTTTCTATCCATTGGCGAATCATGGCTTTTACGGGAGCAATCTTAATCTTATCAACCGCAGCAAAAAGAATTTTTAGCTCATCCTCGCGCACAATTCGAATATCACTCCTTGGAAAAAGAGTGATAGCAATCCACATGTGCATAAAACGCAAGGTAGGATGATGGATGTGATTAGTTCTAGGTCGCACGCAACTAGGAAGACCCGTAATCCTCTCCCAAAAAGCATGCTTTGAAAACTGAGGAAGGGCACCATCCAAGTCGGTATTGCAGCGAGTATTAAAGCCAAGAAGAGTGCTAAGTTCTTTCCAAGTCAAACGGTAGGATTCACGGAAAAACCGAAAAGAAATTCCTTCATCTACCGTTCGTAGGGTGCATAAAAACTGAAGTGTAAGCAAGCGAGAACCCGGCTCATCTACACTAGCAAAATCTGTCCACCCTAAGGCTTTAAATACTTGAGCAAATTCAGCATCCATACCTATTTTGTGCAGCAGCTCCGTGTCAAATGCTCGCGTAGGAGCAAAGAGGCGGTGTTGGAGAAGCGTGTAGGTGTGCGTCTCGTACTCGCCCACTAAGTCGAGGTCGGTGTCGGTGAGGAGACGATGCTCGATGTTGCCCTCTTGCCCTTCTTTCTCGACTTGTGGTGGTGAACTTGGCGGTGACTCGACTACGGGCGTGCGCGGGTGCTTCGATGTGAAGAGCTTGAACTTGAGCGTGAGCTCAAGGACCTCTTGATCGACCCGAACAGCTTCTTGGCACCGGTCATGGCTGCACACAAAGAGAGCAAGAACACAAGAACAACAACTCCGAACGGGTTATGTGAGGGAAAAAATCAAATTGGCGACACCGTCGGTTGTTCATGTGAGCAAGAAATCGCAACTCGAGAAAACCAAACAAAAACAAATCAAACCAAAAACTAGAAAGCACACCAAGAACAAAAGATTTCTGCAGAACTTTTAGGCAATGAGCAAGTGAGGGCAATGGAAAACTTGAGAGCAATGAGAATGAAGTGAGTGAGGAGTGGAAATGATAGTGTGAGAGGGGAGAGAGTTCTGGCCCGGCCACCTCTACTTATAGCTCACGAAGTAGCCGTTTTTGAACGTTAGAAGGGGCATATGACCGTTGGAAAAAAAGACAGACCGAGCAACGGTCATAGCGGTTCGGCCGAACCAAGGAGGTGGGTTCGGCCGGCCTGCTGTGGGTCCCTCTTGCTCCCCCTTTTGGCCCATAGCCCCCACCGGCCAAATGATCATTGACCATGGTTGCTACGTCCGGATATTCCTCGAAATATTTGCTCAATAAGAAATCCAAAGAAAGTTGCCTCAAATTCAACTTTATTCGAAAAATCAAATCTCGAGAAAAAGTGTTGGAGAAAATTCCAACATGCAAATTTGTTTTTGGGTTTTGTATAAGGATACAAGGGTTGTCCAAAAGTTTCAAACAAAAGTAGGAAAATTTGGACGTAAAAGGATTTTGGTTTTCAAATTTTATATGCATGGCGAGTGAAAAAAATCGAATATGCTGGCGGAAAATCCAAATAAATGAAATGAAAATTTTTTTTGTGGTAAAATAGAGTATGTAGGGAGGTTTTTAAATGCATGTGGTGGAAAACAAAATCAAAAAGAAATCGAAAGATAATACCGATTTATCCTGTCGGCCAGGGCTTCGCCATTTTAAGTCCGGCGAGCGAGGACTTCTCCATTTCTTTTCATCCTTGTGGTGCAGGCCCTTTCCACTGGAGAGGAGGATGAAGATGGCTGCACCTTCTTCACTTGCCACACTTGGTTGGTCTTTGTTGATGTAGGTGGCTTTGTGTCTTGAAGGAGTGGCTTCTTGGCCCATAATCCCGGCCTTGCTTGTTGCCGGCTTCTTGGGTTGGTACCATGACGGATTCTCAATTTTGTCAAGTTGCTTCCAAAAGGCGACGAGACTATCCGTCTTTCTTGGTGTCACTTCAACTTCACGGATGTTTGAGGGATTTGGCCCATACTTGATCTTGATCATTGAGCATTGTTCTTTTCTTGGTTGAAACTCAAACTTTTCCTCCTTCCCATTGATGTGGAATCGGATTTCTCCATTCCCAACATCAATTTGGGCGTTCGCGATGCTGAGGAAGGGACGTCCCAAAATGAGGGCGTGTTCTTGTCAATATCCATCTCAAGCACCACAAAGTCCACCGGTATGAAGTTGCCTCGAATTTTACTGGCACGTCTTCGGCTATTCCCGCGGGGTAGCGGACCGAAGAGTCCGCCAATTGCAACCTCATTGGTGTAGGAGTCAAGGTTGTGTAGCTCAAGCGATCAAAGACTTCCTTGGGCATCACGGCGACGCTTGCCCCAAGATCACATAAGGCTTGGTCGAAGTGGTGTGCCCCAATGGAACATGATATTGTGGGGCAGCCGGGGTCCTTCTTCTTTTACGGAAGCCGATTGAGTATAGCTGCGCTACACTCCTCTGTGAGCTTGACCATTTCCTCGTTGGGTAATGGTCTCTTGTTGTTGAGGATGTCTTTAAGGTAACGTGCATATGTGGGCACTTGCACCATGTCCAACAATGGCACGTTGACATGAATCCTTCGGATGGTCTCGACGAATCGAGCAAATTGTTCATCCTCCTTTGGCTTCCTGTTTCGTGAGGGAATGGCAAGAAGCTTGTGTCTTGAAATTCAATTCCATTCTTCCCGTCACTTGGCTTCGGTTCTTCTTCTTTTTCTTTGGTAGTAGAAGGGCTTTCCTCCTCCGGTTCGTTCCTGTTCTTCTTTGCTGCATGGTTAGGATATGGCGGATCCCGAGTGGATTTTCCTCCCTCGTGGTAACCGCATTAACATTTTCCAAAGAAGACTCGGGTTGCCCGGGATCTTCCCAGAATTAGAACCAGGAATAAGAGCAGCTAGGCTGAGCAACTTGGGTTTCAATCATTTTATTAAAGCTCAGCTGATTTTTGAAAGCGAGAGGAGAAACCTTCTATTTGTGCGGTTATGTTTTCTAAGACTTTGTCGTTGGCAGCAAGCTTTTTGTTGATAGATTCGTTGATTTTAGCTTGGCCATAAACCAAATCTTTCAAGGAAGGCTGATTATTGTTAAGGCCGAGAAAAATTGTTACCTCCTTGATATGATGGTCGGTTTTGGTTGTACCCTTGTCCTCCGTTTGGACGATACCCGTTGTTGTTGTTCATGTAGAATGCTTCTTCATGGGTATGGGGGCAATCCTTCCCCATGTGGCCGGTGTTCCCGCATTCCTCACACGTCATGTGTGAGTCCAATGCATGAACACCACCATTTGCGTTGTGTTCATCCAAGCGTTTTATGAGGAGGTCAACCTTGGCGGACAGCATGTCCACCTCCTTGACGGGGTGTACGCCTCTTGAGCGTGTTTGGAGTCGATCATCGCTCCACCCTTGATTGGAGACCATCTTCTCTATGAGTTCTTTTGCTTGGGCAACGGTTTTGGAGAAGAAGGCTCCTCCAGCAAGCGGCATCCATATGTCCACGGGTTGTTGGTGTCAACCCGTTGTAGAAGTGTTGAAGAATGAGCCATTCCTCCATCCCATGGTGAGGACAGGCCGAATGTATTCTTGAAGCCTTTCCCATGCCTCGGGCATGGATTCATTTGTCAGCTTGTCTGGAAACTTGCAATTCTTCCACGAAGGGTATTGGTTTTACCCATCGGGAAAAACTTGGCGAGGAACGCCGTGGAACATTTGTCCCAGGTGTCAATGCTTACACGATTGGCATAAAACCACTGTTTCGCCTTCCCAAGGAGGGATAGGGGAAACAGCGAAGTCCGATAGCATCTTGGTTGACTCCGGCCGTGGTCGATGTGTTGCATATCTCCAGGAACTGTTGGAGATGAGAGTTGGCGTCCTCGGAGGCCTTTCCACAAAAGGGAATGGCTTGCACCATAGTGATGAGGCTGGACTTGATGTCAAGTCCTGCGGCACCGGCGTCGACGTTGGGCCCAATGGGCACATTGGCGACGGAGGGCGCAGAGTAGTCACGAAGGGTCCTTTCAGCCATGAGTGTTGAGGTTGATGGTGCGGAAGATGCGGGCTCGCTTGTCGTGGGTTCTTGAGGAGAGACAACGACGCGAGGTCGAGTCTTTCTCGCAAGAGCCTCGGGATTATCAACGAAGTTTTTCGGCAAGTTGAATCCACGCATGCACTATCCTGTTTTCACATTGAAGAGAAAACAGATCAAGGTTAGCTCTGCAAAGGTAATGATTAAAGCATCATCAAGTGTAATCATGAACATTCATTGTATTCTTATTAACCAATGTCTTCCCCGGCAACGGCGCCGGAAATGCTTGTTGGCATCTCTTAAGGTCACGCGGAAAGAAACACGTGACCGCGGGAGTGCCAAGGGTTTAAGTCACTTGCACTATTTAACCAAATAATCCACATCCAAGTACAAGTACTAGATATGTATTATAAGGTGGGTAATGAATATCCGCAAGCGGACGGATAACCCGTTGTAGCATTTCACCCGAGAGTATTCAAGGGTATCGTATTTATATTTTCCCAAAGGAAGACATGGTTGATAAGAGTACTTATGCTCATGGTGTTACAAAAGAGTGATGAAGTAATCACATTCCAATGCAGGGGTTAGGAGCAATAAATTGAGGATAGTGTGACACACACCAAGGCAATGCATTCTCTAATAAAAGGGATAGAGGCAATCCTAGATAAAGCTAAACTAGACTAGCAGACCACTACTCCTAATGATACAACATTCATATGAGTGCACAGCTTCTACCTAACATCCAAGATCATGCAAGCGCAAGCAAGCGTCTAATGCCTAGGCATCATCGGGAGATCCGTCTTACGCGAGGTCCGCCTCGCGACTCCGGCCTTTTAGACTCCTATGCCATGCCCGAACGTGGAGGATTACTTTGGATGACAAGGCTGTCACTTCTTGTCACCTACCTCTACAAACCGTGGGACACGAAGCACATTCAAAGGTGGGTAGATAACCCCAGCACCATGCCGGCGTCACTAACCACAACTCTAGATCCCTCGAGGCACCCCAATCCTACGGATCGACATGGTGGTAAATCTAGAGCACCCTTGCGGGACGATGAACCCGAAACCTATTCATAAGAACACTAGTCTAACTAGCATAAGCCGGATGAAAGGATCAAAGCTAGCACTAAGTCATGCAAAGGCGTTCGTCGCTCAAGAATGAGCGACGAACGGCAATCAACCAAGTAAGATCAAGAGTAATCGATGATCAAGTATGAACGAACGAAGAACATTCGATATGTGTTCATCTTCTATTAATGAAGAACGAAGAACGAACGATGAACTCATATGAACGAACGATGAACGATCAAGCAAGATCATGACTACTCTGTCAAGCTCATGACAAGGATATAAACGAAAGTATTCCATATATAAAAGATCAAGTCTTACAAAGAGAGGATACAAGAGCTATACCCAATTCTCCACAAGACCTTGGGAGCAATGAGGCAGCCCACTACTAAGCCTAGCACTACCTAGAAAGCCTCTAAACTTCTAGTGTGAGGAGAGAATGATCCTTGTGTTGTTGTGTGTGTTAAGGGGGGGGTACCCCTCCTTATATAGGCTTGAAAGGTCGGCTCCTGGAGGCGGTTTCGTAGGTCGGTGGCATTTAATGCGCGTGGAACCGACCTCCGGAGGCGGTGGGCAAACCGCCGGAGAAAAGTGGGCCGGGGGGCCACCATCCCGGTTCGGCCGAACCACCCTGGTGGGTTCGGCCGAGCTGATCCTGGCCCCTCCTGGGCTGGGCTTTGGCAGTTGGCTCCCCACTGGATGTTGGTCTTTGATCCAGGTGCTTGTGGCCTTCTTTGTGTTGTATTTCGTGGTCATTGGCCTTTTATCTTGGAGTTGATTCCCGCGGCGAAGTGGAAGTTTTGTAAAAGTGTTGATTTGTCACCTTGGGGCTCGGAATTCATCATTATCCACCTGCACACTAAAAATCTAGAGGTACAAGTGGAACTAGGTTATTTCTAAGTAAAATGCGTGTAAGACATGCCTAGTCCTTCTCATTTATTTGACTAATTGACGGTCGAAATTGGTCCGTAACGACCGTCAACATATTTCTTGTCCCCCTTCTTGTTTTGCTTGTTCTTGTAGTTCTCCGGACACTCCGCCATGAAGTGACCTTTGTCTCCACAAATATAGCACTTGTTCTTGGCCTTCCTCAATTTGCTCTTGTCTTGGTCATTTTTCTTGGAGCTCCTTTTTGACATGAGCTTGTTGAACCTTTTCACAAAGAGAGCCATTTCATCATCACTATCATCATCACTCTCCTCAACCACCTTCTTTTTCTTTTCTTGTTCGGCATTAAGAGCCAAATCATTCTTGATCCCACTAGCCATTTCTTTGTCCTTAAGCAAAGCATTGATCCTATTCCCTTGTTCAATTTGCTGTTTTTGGGAGAGCACCTTCCCAATCACTTCAACGGTGGTGAAGTATCTAAAACCATCTTTGTCTCTTTTGTTGGACACTATGTTGGCATCCCATGCTTGCAAAGCTTGTAGCAACCTTCTATTCACATCCAAGTCCAACACCTTCTCTCCAAGTGCTCTTCTCTTGTTTACTATTCTCATCATTCTATCATGGGCTTCTCTTGGCCCTTCATCCGACCTCATGACAAAGTAGTTAAAATCTTCTCTAAGCCCTTCTAGCTTAGACTCCTTCACACTATCAATGCCCTCATGAACCAATTCAAGCTTCAACCAAATTTGATGGGCATCCTCCATTCCGGTTATCTTCTCATACTCGGCGGAACTAAGAGCGGATACAAGAGCACTAGCCGCCGCCACATTGCACCTTACATTGAACAAGTCTTGTGCGGTTGGCTTGCTTCTACATTCCCACAAGAATCCATTTTGAGTTACATTTCTCACATTTTGATGCATTGAATCCAAATGTAGTAGCATCTTTGTTTTCCAATGATCAAAGTATTGACCATCAAAGTATGGTAGTCTTCCGGATCCGGGTCCAATATGCTCATCTCTTCCATCACTATAGGAGTATGGTGTTTTGTTGTAGCTTATCGGCAAGGCACTAGGCACATCTCCACCCTGGGCAATCCCTTTTCCATTTCCATCTCTGGCATCACCCGGTGAGGTCTCATGACCTCTTTCACCGGCTACCTTAGGTGGTGCTTCACCACTACCCGTTGCCTCTTTCTCATTTGCCATCATTGATCTTCAAGCGGTGAGGCTTCAACGAAGATACCCGCTCCGATACCAATTGAAAGTCGCCTAGAGGGGGTGAATAGGCGAACCTAAAATTTTCTACGAAACAACACTAAGACGAAAACGTCAAATACCGGAACTTCCGGTGCGAGGGTGATAAATACGGAATTAAACCCTACACAATTCTAGTGTTTGCAAGAAAGAAAGGAACAACCCTATGCAATTCTAGGAATTTAAAGGCACAACGGAAAACTAACAAGCAAGCTAGTAAATTAAACAACAACGCGCAAGTAAAAGAGGGAGCACAAGAGACACGGATTTTTCACCGAAGTTCAAGCCCACCAAGGACTCTACGTCTCCGTTGAGAAAGTCCACCAAGGACCGGGTTTCTCTCAACCCTATTTCTCCCTCAAGTCACCACCAAGGTTGAGCTTGAGTTTTCCACTATCAAGGTCCCTTCCGGGCGGGCAATACAAACTTCTCGGACGTCACCACACAAGTTGGGAGCTCACGAGCACGCCTAACCGTCTTGGAGCTCAAAGCTCCAAGAGTAACAAATCCAAATCACAAGCTTGACGGGAGTGAAGATGCTCAAGAATGGAATCAAGTCTCTCAAACACTTGCTTAAAGTCTCTCGCTCAAATCCTAGCTTAAGGATGGAATTTTTGCTTTTAGAGAGGATTTGGAGTAAGTGGAGAGAAGCTCAAGTGTGTGTTGATTCGGAGTTGTGCAAGAGAGAGTGAATGGAGTGGGGGTGTGGCTTATATACCACAGCCCAAAAAGAGCCGTTGGCCTGTCCGAAAACCTCGCACCGGAACTTCCGATAGCATATCGGAACTTCCGGTATGGTTCGAATTAGGGTTAGATCTGGATTTTTGGCCCGCACCGGAACTTCGGTGGAGTACCGGAGCTTCCGGTACGTAGGTTTAGGGTTGGAGAATTGGACCGCACCGGAGCTTCCGGTGCCGTATCGGAACTTCCGGTATGGCATTCCGGAGAGCTCAAAGCTCTCTGTTAGCCTACCGGAACTTACGGTACCGGGGACCGGAACTTCCGGTATGGCTTTTCCCGAGAGCAAAACTCTCTGTAAGCCTACCGGAACTTCCGGTACCAGGGACCGGAACTTCCGGTATGGCTTTTCCGAGAGCAAAACTCTCGTAAGTCTACCGGAACTTCCGGTACCACACCGGAGCTTCCGATGGGTTCGAAAGAATGGGTTTGGAGGGGATTTCTTGAGTTTGTGAGCATCTCCATTCTTAGCCACGTTTGTGATTTGCATTCCTCTTTATAGTACGGCATCCCTATGACTCAAAGCAAAGAAATAAAGCAAGGCACAAGCTTTGAGAGGGGCCTTTTCCAAATTCTCCTTTGATTGCATTTCACATTTCTTTTCTCCTTTTTGATTGTGCTTGCTACACTTTCATGTGCTTTGGATATTCACTACACACATTCTCATGAAAGCATTAGTCCAAATTTAATTGTATTGATATCAATCATCCAAAACAAAATGAGGGGCCTAGATGCACTTTCAATCTCCCCCAATTGAGCATAAAGTGACATTTCGCCCAATTGAGCACCAAATCACATTCAACACATTTTTCCAAGACCTTCTCTAAATTTGTTAGACAATTATCAAAATCAGTACCATGAATAGAGAAGTCATCCAGAAATACCTCCATGATTTCTTCTATAAATTCAACAAATATTGCGTCCATGCATCTTTGAAATGTGGTTGGTGTGTTGCAAAGGCCAAATGGCATTCTTGGATATGCATATGTTCCAAAAGGGCAAGTGAAGGTTATTGATCTTCTGGTTTAACTCGGAATATGAAAGAAGCCACTATATCCATCCAAATAACAAAAATATGGATTCTTGGCTAACTTTTCGAGCATTTCATCGATGAATGGTAAGGGATAATGATCTTTCTTGGTCACTTTGTTTAAACTCATATAATCAATGCACATTCTCCAACCCAATAACTGTTCTTTGAGGTATCAACTCATTATTTTCATTGGGCACCACTGTTAATCCTCCCTTTTTAGGTACGCAATGTATCGGGCTCACCCATTCACTATCGGCAAGGGGTAGATCATATCTGCATCTAATAAGCGTAATATCTCCTTTTTCACCACCGACTTCATTGATTGTTTCAATCATCTCATTCCTTCCACCACTTGGGTTTGCATTTTCCTCAAGGTTGATCTTATGAGTGCGGAACAACGAGCAATTTCTCTGTCTCAAGAGTTGTTAATGCACTCGTTTACTATCACTAGGTATGTCTTGTTCTTACCTAAGTATTCATACCATAATCCTTCTGGAAGTTTCTTTTGTTCCACCTCTGGTGCATCTTCTGGATCTAATTCTCCCGGAGGCTCAAATTCTTATGGTATCCGACCTTGCCGATCAGTTCTCCGAGTTGCGCCAATCGATGCAACCTGTGCGTCGATCGGCTCCAACGTTGTGCCGATCGAGCACTGTCTTTATCATCCTTTATTCCCTATAATAGCTATTCCAGTGGATCTTAACATCCATATCTATCTATTCATCTTCTTCTGCGAAAAATTCTCGATAGTAGGGTGGGTTGTCTCGCTCGGGTGGGTCACCGAACTGGAATGATACTTCTTCTTCTCCTAATTTCAATGTAAGACGATCATTCCCTACATCTAAAACAGCTTGAACTAGTCTCGAGAAAGGCTTTCCCGAATTATGTCTTCTACTCTAGATTCTTCCTTATCTAGAACTAAGGAATCCACGAGTTTGAGTTTTGAATTAATCTTGACTACCACATTCTTGACAACTCCGAATGGTTTAGTTTTCCTTCCGTCCGCCATGACAGCTCAAGTTCAGTTCCTAACAATCATTGTTTGATTTCATGCGACATCCCCATGAATACCTCAGTCATCAAACTAACACGGGAACCAAAGTCACACAAAGCTCTTGGGAATAATTTATCTGAAATCTCACATGGTATATACGGATCTTCCTCTTCTTCTTTAGTAAGACCCACAACACATACTCCACATAACCCTTCATATGGAGACAATTCAAAACAGCTGTCTAGCAATCTCTTGGCCTCCTTCATATGAGTCCCATTAAGCTCTATGTCATCTTTATAAAGCTTTCCTAGTAATTTTCTGATCACCTCTTGATCTTGGATCTCTCGATTTTAATTTGTTGTTTGAGAAATTATATTCTATTCCGCCCTTCGAAGTGTGTTCTAGCTTCAAAGATCTTCTCATGTCTGAGCAGTTCATTTGAGAAATCAATGGGGATCGAGTCCATTGGTTCAAACTCATCCAAAGATTTCGTATTTGCGAGCGTCCAATCTCCCTAGCAAATTTGCCCTCAAACTCCTTTAGATGATTGTCCAGATCACGGTTTCTATCTTGGTATACTCCCCGATACCTATAGATATACACATCAGGATTGGTGCATCATTAGGCAGATCTGCGCCGATCGACTCAGACTGTCGTGCCGATCAACACAACAAGGGTTCCGACCAAAGCAACTTCCATCACTGGTTCTAGTTCCTTGGACTGCTATTCTAAGCTCTCTACTGTATTAAAATCAGGTGTGACGGTCTGAATTACCAATGATTCTTCCTCCCGTGACAAATCCGCACGTGGCTCCTTTGGTTCTTGAAATTCCTCCCAATGCCTATGCAAGGCTTCATTTTCAGCGATCTTGGCTAATAATTCCATCCCAGCAATAAAGGTTGATGTGGCACTATTGGAATCGTGAAATGTAAATAGTGGATTGAGACTGGCCTTATCAATTATATTTAAAATTCTTAATCATTCTCTAGCACTGTTACACTGTCTTAAGAATCTGTTTGAAATCTTTATTGTAACTCATCAACACGATTATTTATATTTACTACATCCTCTTTTGTCATCAATGATCAGTCATCTAATCACACAGAGAGGAACCACATCTTTCTCACTGTGCAACTACGCAAACCTATCACCTTATCTAATAAACATGTCTTAAAACAACTCTTCTCTTGTCCTTCGAGTAAAACATATTCAATAAACGAGAGTTTGTTTTTGTTAATTTTAAGTAAGTTGTTATATCTTCACCATAATATTCAATAGAATTTTGTTAATTTTTGGTTTGAAGTGTGTGACTCCTTACTTGCTTTGCTAGCTTCGTTTTGACCCAGGAGAAATAAATCAGATGATGGTCGCCAAGGTGGACATTCTTGCCCTCCTAGTAAAGGGGCACACTATAATAAGTATAGATGACATCAACTTACCCAAACAAAATGTGATATCGACTCGGTTGTTTTTGGCTGGTCATATCCGTACGGCCATGGGAATTGCCACCTAGACATTAGGGTATGCTTACAACAAGTTTTATTCTAATTATTATTTGCGGGGAACGCTCACGACAAGTTTGACTAGCAATTCCTCGTCTTAAACTCACATCTAGTCCAACGGGCAACGGAATGCCATCTCGAGGTAAACTAGCTGGCGTTGTTGGTGCTTCATCATTTATTTGGCCAGCTCGTTTGCTCCATCTCACAAGGCAGCCCTCGCTTTCACGCTAAATTTTGAGAAACCTCACTTTTTGTTTCACTTTATGAATTCACTAGTGAATTTAGTTTTTGTGTATACTTTACTCTTACATCCAGGGTGCTGGGCGGCAGCCCACGGCTAGGGCATGGCGGCGCGGGACCGGTTGGGGCATGGCAGCACGCGGACGGCGAGGATGCTGAGGGCGCACGGCTAGCCCACGTAGTGGCGCGGGGCATAGCAGCGCACGGGCAGCAGGGACGTAGACGGTCGGGACGGCGGCTCACGGGCGTCTAGGGCGCTTAGAGACACACGCCGATGGCAACGCAAGGTCAATGCGCGGCAGGAGCGCGTGACAGGGGCATTGTGGCAGTGAATGACCAGGGCTCACCGTTGTGCGGACGGCGTCCGGAACTCCGAGACCTTCCCCTCCATGAGCGTTGGCAGCTCCAAGGCCGGAGCAGGCTCCCTGCTGGAGAAAGGAGAGAGAAAGACAGGGAAAGTAGAGAGGAGAGGGAGACCGAGAGAGGAAGAAGAAAGAGGGCATTTTCGTCTAGAAAATAACTGGTGGTCATTCTACCGGATTGGCAATGGATTCGTGGTCATTTTAACGAAGAACGAAGCCCAATATACTTCGATCATTCTAGCAAAGCCCCTCTGTTTTGTGGTCAAATAGCAAATATCACCGCTCAAACACCTAACCGGTGATGCGAGCAGCGCGAGGGCACGGGCGTGCTGCGGATGAGCGTCGCACGGGGGCACACGGTGGGCAGGTGAGCGATGCGGTCGGGCAAGCGGCAGGCTGAGACGAGCGGCGCATGGGCGGACTAGAGCGCTCGGACGGGCACTTGCGAGCAAGCACTGCCCTGCTCCAAGTTGAGGATGTTAGGCACTGCTCGGCTAACTGAAGGGTAAGCAACTCAATTCTGAATCCATATTGGAATTTTCATTCAAATGGAAGTTGCTAAACCAAACCGACAAGCGATTTTTATTCCATTATTCCAGATGAATTACAGGATGGATCCTACCTCCAGCTATTTGCTGAAAATCAAACTCTTGAAAAATCTAGGAAAGAGATTCGATGTTTTAGTTTGATAAAGGTTATAGATACCGACAAACAAACTGGAAGGATTTCATTGAATCAATTATAGATGAGTTTCCACCAAGATATAAAGAAGTTCCCTCTGTCCAGTATTTTGATCATGCTTCAAACAGATACCCGGAACTAAGAAGTGACCAAGATCTTCTTGTCATGATAAACATTTAGAGACCAAAGTAGCTCGCATGTTCATTTAGAGAATCAATTTAGAGACAATGATAAAACCCCCGAGGCTTTTGGTGCTGATCTTTCGATGAGAGATGAAGATAACTCGATTTGGTGGATGGAAACGACGTTCACGGCCCGACTACAACCGTCCGAAAATGCTGCGTCTTAGCAACCCATACACCGCCTCCAATGGTTGCCGCAATCTTGTGGAAGTGCGAGCACCGGCCACAAGGACACTCGTCCTGCAAGCAATCGAAGAACTAGCAAGAACAAGTAAACAAGAACTGAAATTTCAAGATGGAATTGAAGCTCTCAAACTAAGTTCAACTATGGTGGGGTCTTGAATACAGGTATACGGGCGGTTTAGCCAGCGCGCGTGTACGATGAAATAGCTAAGCTAACTTGCAAATAAATAAAATCCGAGTGTTCTTGGCGGCGGCCAAGGGGTATAAAAACGTGGAAGGACGACCACAGGGGTGCTGGAGTCGTCCTCCAACCCTAGGACACGTCCTTAATGGACTCAACTTGATACACGGCCTGTTGGGCCAAAACTGGACAGTTCTGATATCACTGTACTTAAATGACGATTGCGGCCGACTCGGAACAGATATAGACGTGATCTCGGATCCGTTGGAAAGTAGACTCCGCGATCTTTACATGCTGTACTTGAACACCCAAAACGGAGTTCGGACGAAGTCGTGTCAGCCATCAAAAATCCGTCTTTTTCTGGAGTCCGAATCTAACCAGCGCGAGTCTGTTTCCCTTTAGCTCCTGTCCATTGTTCCTAAGCAGAACAAGACTGCAAACGTTTTCATGGTCCAAACAGGATTGAAAAGAGCCTAATGACGAACTCACTTGATTGTTCAATTGTCGAGCACGAGCACAGGTAATTGGTCCAGTAATAGGGTCTTTTGTAGGTATGGACGTAGCGATGGTGCCGATGTCCTCATCAGACAATGGGTTCAGATTTGTGGTGAAGTTAAATGAAAAGTCTTGTTCTTGTAGAGAGTGGCAAGTTTCAGGTATCCCTTGCATCCATGCTATAGCATTTATCACCTCACCTGATGATGTGCCTCTAGAGAGCTATGTGCACATGTCATAGATTTTTCATGTATCCACCACTTTTGAAGTCCATAGCTGGAAGGAGGAAGAATCAGTGCAACCTTTATACCGTATAAAGGCTGCACTAAGAGCAAGAGTAGCACAACAAAGAGGAAGGGGCAGCACCAATGCCCTATTTGTTTCGAATGTGGGCACCACTGGCACAATTGCAAGGATGGAAATCCTAAAGACATTGCAGCGATGATGGTTGTGAGGTATTCCATACTACTGTTTTGATTTACTTCAATTCTGTTTTAATATATAAATTCTTATAATTTCAGAGGACCAAGAAAGAAGAGGAAGATTGATAAACCATCAACAGAAAATAGCATAGTTCCCTATGAGAATGAAGTACCAGCATCCTCTATGTATTTTCCACCAAGATTAACACTACCAAACCTGCTATTAATCCGCATGTACACTATTGAGATAAATAGTGCAAGTTCTCTTTTTATAATGTGCTAAAATAATACACTTACCTTGTATAATTTTGAGATGCAAGTCAGAGAGTGGTTCCAATCAACCGAAGTCACTATCCATTGATTATCCACTTTCACCTACTAGTGAATCACAACCAGCTCCTAGCAAGGATACAAAGAAGAAAGAAGCAACTAGGAAAGAGGCTAAAGAAGAAAATGGCAACGGAAAAGATACTAAGGATACAAAGAAGAAAAAAGCACATGAGAATCAACACAAGGGAAAGGCAAAGAAGGTGAAGGTAGATGTGCCACATCACTACTAGAAAAGATCCCCTGTAGACACGTTTTATTTAAGGTCTAGATACGTTTATTTTGTCTCAATCAAAAAATAGAGACGTCTTCATAAATCGTGTCCGAGGCGTCTCCGAACGTGCCGTGTCAAAGCTTGGTAAATATGATTTTTGAAAACATGTCTATTGAAGTATAAGACGTTTAATAGAGATGCTATAAAGCATAGATATGTTTATAGGTACGTTTTCACGAATGCGTTGTATGTATTATAGTAGACATGTTTTGTGACATGTTAATAATCTTAGACACGATTTTATTGATACGTTTAGACTGTGTTTCTATCAATATAGACACATTGTATACAATGCATCAAAAAAATATTCTTGTAAAACTTGTTCTAAACGATTGACTTATTTATGCAATTAGTAGGAATTGAACCTGCGACTTCGTCATTTTCTACAAGCTCATCTAACCAACTCACCTAGGAAACAAAGTTGACATTCTTTAACCATAATTGTTTTATATGAATGTTCTCTTAGTGCATTAACGTCTCTAGGATTTTCAATAACATGTCAAAAATGTCTCTAAACGAGGGTAGATACGATAAAAACGTGTCTAATATCATCTCACTTTTTATACGATTTCAATAACGTGTTAGCAAACGTGTCCGATGTCGTGGGATACGATTAAAGCATCTCTCAATCCCATATCATTTTGAGATTCCCTCTAAAACATGTCAACAAACGTCTTTACGTTGGATACCGATAGTTCAAAGCGTGTCTAAAATCGTAACACTTTGTGATGTTTTACAAAGCATGTCAAAAAACGTGTTTATCGTTTTATTTACGTTAAAGCGTCTCTAAGAGCATGTCATGTTGACACATTCTCAAAATCGTGTCAAAAAGTATGTCTAGCTACTTATGTAGGCACACTTACAAAAACGTAGCAATATAAACGTGCCTAGAGGCCATTTTTCTTGTAGTGCATGATAGTCCTGCAATGGGCACAAGGAGTAGAAAGTTTGATCAAACAAGCCCATCCTTGGCTGCTACAAGTAAAAGACTGTGATGCAGCTATTTTGTGACATGAAAGTGTAATTGTACAACATGACTTACCTTACTTTTGCTGTACATGTGACTTGGAGGTAGTCTGTATCGCTTTTGGTAAAAACTTGACCAAACAATTGTTGTCAAGCTTGTCTAAAGTTTGCATGCGAATGAAAATTCTATGAAATCCCTGTTCTTTCTTGCGTATCACTATCACCCCGGTATGTCTAACGTTCTGCGAATCATTTGTGCATCAACATGGACATTTCTTATTAAAATCCTTGTTCTCTGATAAAATATTCTGGAGACGAACAATCAGAAAAATATGTCAAAATTCTATCTAAGGGTAAATTCGTCTTTTCCTTAAAAAATTGACACCGTTAGCTAGGAATTTGTCAAAAATGCCCACTAAGGAAAAAAAATTGAAGTCATGGCCAATAGGGAAATTGAGAAAGTTTGATGGCCAATAAGGAAACCAAAAAAATTGTCGATGCCCGCTATAGAACTTTCCCGTAAACTGGTCTACTTTTATAAGAACCCCGCTATATTTTTTTACCATTAACATACTAACAAATCTTAGTAATAATCGTGTGTTGTTATGCATAACACATTGATTAATGCTAACATACTCTCATCATGGCACTTTTTGGCCTTTTGCTGTACTCCTTACTTGTGTCCCGGTCAGAGAAGCTGCATTTCAACAATAATTTGGCAACTTGTTTTCTAGAGAAGTTAAAACGCTCTTGTGAAAGTGCGGCCATTCCGCCCTTTTGGGACGAAAACGACATGTTGCGTTATTGTTGTCGAGCAACAATGAGCATTGACATCGCAAGAGCGGTTTCTCGGGAATTCAGCACTTTGTCTGTACCAATTTGCTGAGTCTGAACGATGGAATCAAAGGTCCCATGTATCCGACATTTAGTTTGTTGCCACCGCTCTACGTTCATACTACCTCCATCTGGAAATATAAGTATTTGTTGACTTTTAAACATTACGTTTGACCACCTGTCTTATTCAAAAAAATTATAAAATATTATTTATTTTATTACTAGATACATTTTAAGTATATATTTTAAATAAGATGAATGGTCAAAGGTGAAGTCTGAAATTCAACAAATCTTTATATTTCTGAACGGAGGGAGTAATTAGACAACATGGCGTAAAGAAAAAGAATTAGACAGCTTGAAATAGTCCTTTAAAAGTATGACCAAGCGAAGTAGCATTGTTACTTTTATAAGGTCTACAGTAAAACCACAATGATACTTCGTATATTTTTTTTAAGAGAAGTTGTAAGACATACAAATCAAGCCCATCGAAGCGGGAGTGCATCAGAAAAGCCCACAGGCCATGTATCGACAAACGAGATTCCTCACCAAAACTAAGCAATTCGGCGTTAAACCCGGGGGAGTGGTGTTTTCCCCTCGCTCGCTCACGCGCACCAGAGAAATTTCGAGTGACCTCGCTTGACTCGTGCGCGAGTCCCTCGAGGGGCTACTGTTAGGATCTAGCGCGGAGTTCGCTTCGCGCAGTGTCCACACCTCCGCCCCGTGGCCCTCCACCTCACCGAATGGGCCTAAACCCTTGGCTTTTCCTTGATCATTAACGCCGACATTGACATTGGTTTGAATAGATGTGCATGTAACTCAGCAGAGCAGTGACCAAGCGGCGGTGCGAAGTAGCGGAGTTGGCCACGCGACGCGAGGCGTATCAAATGGCCGGTAGCGAAGACACCAGCTGATCTCATTGCTGGTTCCCAGGCGAAGGGCAGAGGCCCAGGCAAAGCGTCTTCTTGCGATGCCCTCCAGCCTGGCGGCAACTAACCCACCGTTCCCGCGTGTCAAGAAGATTGTCCGTAATGTCCTCGAGAGTTACCGCCTCTCAGTAGTACCGAAGGCATTCGTCTAGGGGTAGGATGGTCATGTAAAGTTATGGTTTTTCATGACTATAAAAGAAGACCAAGAGTCACCTGTAAATACACATGTAATTCTTGAGTTAACTTCACTTATTCAAGAGTTGCCTTCTCACCAACCAGTTTTTCATACTTTGCATATTTCATTTCTTGTGTTTGGCGCCACCTTTAAGACTGGACCCCATGGGAACATTGCAAGAATCAGGGACCCATTTGATCACCGTATTTTCAAAGGATTTTCTTAGGACGGACGGATCCTCCAGAATAAGGACTGTTCAATCAGTTTGATTGATCGGATCGTTGTACAGGAAAATCGTACACGCGACAAAGCTCTTTTTTTGGTGCTACTTGAGACCGTGTCGCTGCGCACTGCCAATCTACTTGCCGATGCTGTACTGTACAGCTGCCGGACATAGTTCGCGGCTTCGCGCTGCGCCTTGCAGCTAGCTGTTGTACGTATATACCAAGCATCGTCTGGCCCCGGGAGCGACGTTGGCTGCACTCGCTTGCCTGCCGCTTGATGAGCGTCTGAAGTTTTCGATCCATGCTGTTCTGCGGACGCTCCATCATTTTCCATTTTGTCGGTTCATTTTCAAGATCTATCAGAAACTGGATTGAAAGCAATGTGTTGTTTCCCTGAGTCCTGACCAAATTCTAGATTTGTTTGGAAAATTCAGAATTCAGCCCACACAGCAATTTTCAACCGTCCTGAACCATCCCTGCCGAAGCTTAAAAAAAAACACTATAGATCAAACACACAACGATGAATTCTGTTTCTAATAAAAGGATAGAGTTAGAGCAACTCCAAAAGCCTGTTCGAATTGATTTTTATCTTCTAAAACAGCTATTCTGTGACCCAACACACCAGCTAACTTGCTCGCTAGAAATGGCTGGCTCGCCAATCTGCGTATCTTGCTCACCAACTTTAGCTTAGAACTTTAGCTACCATACCCTAATAAAACTTATTTTGATACTACTATCTATAAAATGAATTTACATATTTTTTAGAGAAGTTAATTTGGTCTAAAAATTAGTTTAGCATTTAATAACTAGGATACTTTAAGGATTTTTAGTTTAATGTTAATAACTCCTTTTCGATCTTTCTAAGCTAAAATGGTTGCGTTATCATATATATTACTACTATAAAAATGAGCATGGGATTTGATATGTAAAAATATATTTATTTGAGACATTAGAAGTCTTGACTGATAAGCAAAAAATTTGAAATATATAAAAACCCTAAAACCATCTTGTCACCCAAACGGCAGGCAATATATGTTCCTGTTGCCCACCAAGCTAGGATCTCGCCCTATGATTGGACGATATGTAAACTGTTGCCCATCAAATGGCGCACAATGGGACTAGTTTTCAAAAAATTAAAACCGGATGGTTACTAATATTAATTAATTAAAAATCAATTATTAATAAAAAAATCCTGAAATGAGGCCCGGGAAACAGGCCTAAATCTTCAGGCCCAAGTGATGGTGGTAGGAAAACAGGTCCAATAAAGAACGGGCTGTCGACGATGGTAAGCCCACATAAGTTTTTAATATGGAGATGGTAAACTTTTAGAAATGTTGTTAGCCTTTTTTCTATTTTTAAGTGTATTTTATTTTAGAAAGTAGCTAAAAACACGAAGTCGATCATTTATTAATTAAGCTTTTGGAGTTGCAACCAATAAAGAGTGAGTTCCTGTGATCCATGTTGCCTCCCAAAAATTTCTATACTCACCAATCTGGTGCCTTGGATAAGGATAAGATTCTAATCTCTGACCCTTGATTTGTTTTAAACCCACTCAAGTTACATTTTACATGTTACATCTGACCCAATTTTAGGCCAAATTGATGCCTCACCTTACACTCGCGTTCAATCTGTTTTCACCCGAAAACCTACCCACCCAACCACACATAAAATCCGCACCGACAAGTGGGACCCACCGCAACCGCTCACCCTTTCTCACATCGGCCCATAATCCCAACCTATCGATCGCTCCGGCAACCCTAGCACCGTCGCATGCTCCGCCTCCGCCATGGCCACCGACGCCTTCGCCGCGGCCAAGCTCACCTCGCGTCGGGGGCGGACCTAGGGGGTATGCCACATATGCCGTGGCATATCCTAAATTCAAGTAAATATTAGCACATATAGATTATCACTAGTACAAAAACAAAAGATTTGTTAAGTAAATCATACAATGAGTATAGTCTAATTGGTTCAACAACCGTAGTTAGTTCTAATATATATTAAGGTCATGAGTTCAATTATTTACTTATAGCATATTTTTTGTACAATTTTTCTTTTTAGCATACCCTCTAATGCATAGGTCCGCCACTGGACTCGTGCACCTTGACTGCGTCATCCCTGCCTCCGCCGCTGCCTCCACCCGCACCACCCCGGCGGTTTCACTTCCCCCACCCTGCCCCGCCTCCATCACCGTGCATCACACGAAACTCGTGGTGGACATCCCCTGTGAGCTCGCACGTCGTCGGTTCATGCTCAAGCTCCACTAGCTGGGGAGGCGTCCCCAAGATCGCCGAGCGCAAACAGGGGGAGGCGTAGCTCATCGTCTCGCAGTTCATGGTTGAGCTCGTCAGCAGTCAGCACCAAGGCTGTCGACAGGGAGGCGCCGCCAAGGATCCTGCACTTCAACCCTAGGATCCAGGTGTACTACAGCCGCAAGCCCATCATCGGCATGAACATCTGCTATTGGATGCAGTAGGGGCAGTCCCCAAGTTCGATCCCTCCCTTTCATCATCTTCTGATTTGATTATAACTGTCTGTTGCTTGCTGCTGCTGTAGATTAAGATCATGTTCATCGATTTTGGCTCATTCATCCTGATTTGTAAATCATACACACTACGGGAAAAATCATCTTTTGTCGAGCGTGAGTAGCGCTGCGATTATTCCACGCTAAAGGATTTTTCCGATGCACCAGACTAAAGGAATTTCCTCGTATCACAAATTAGTACTACCTCCGTCTAGAAATATAAGCATTTGTTGACTTTCGGAGATCACATTTGACCGCTCGTCTTATTAAAAAAATTTGTACAAACACAAAAATAAAGAAGTCATACCTAAAATATATCTAAGAATAAATTAAGTTATCACAAAATAAATAAATATTTTATAAATATTTTGAATAAGACGAGTGATCAAACGTGATATCTGAAAGTCAACGAATACTTATATTTCTAGACCGAGGGAGTAGAAGTGATGCACCCCTCACCTGGCCGTATTAGTAGAAGCTTCTGCGGTTGTTTTTTGGGATGATTTCTGCTGGTTCCTGTCTTGCTACACTGAACCTGTGCTGCGTGCGTACTTGGGGACAGGTTCGTACTTCGTAGGGACGATGTGGATTTGACAATGTGAGAGAATGCCTTCATGAAATTTGTTATCTGTTTGATTAACCTGTTAGGAGGGTAGTGGATGTTGGAGCTGAACAGATGAGAACAGTAGGTTCGATTCCTTATATCATGAAAGTAGACAAAGAACCATTATCATCCATTCAGTTTTTGGACTCCCTGTATTGCTGGACCTCTTAGGGCAGCTTTAGCGTTGTTTTTCAGAGGGTGCTACGAGGAGAGAGAATGACATGAAGGAGGTGCAAAACGTTGGAGTGGTGGTGCTAACTTGGTACAGCTTGGGCACCGGAGCTAAAATTTGCACCCGGGGCTAAAAATAGATTAATATTTCTCTCACTTCCTTTTTACCTCTTCTGCATCCAGATGGTAAGAGTATGAAATAGAGGAAAACAAGCAAACATTATTATACTCAGGTGGTTGGTCTCAGCAAAAATGCTACACATTAGAACAAGACTTGCTAAGCTAGCTCCTCATATATGGGTCCCAGCTTAGCCTAATTTATGGTGCTAAACATTGAAGTTGCCCTTAGGCCAAAGCATAACCTGACATCTCTTGCAAATATTATATTGCTTTATGCTCTGTGTACTGGGTGAATGTACGGCTCTGATTTATTTTCACAATCACACCGCTGCACAAGCACATAGATTACTTGTATTGGTAGTCAGTGTTACAAGTAAAAACAAATGAATCATAGTATGATTCATTCAGTTATGGTGATGCCTGTGTAAATCCCTTTTGAGCAGTGCTGAAAAATCTCAGTCCCAAGCTTAGCCTGCTCACATCCTACAAGTACTATACTGCTCTATATACTAATAATTCTGCTTTCTGACTTCTCGATGAACTGTTTTGTTTACGATTTTTACCTGTTCATGCAGCGCAGTTTGCTCAATGTCATAGTTATCTGGTGCAATGTTCCCTGCTATGTTTGCTCACTTATTTTCTTTTATCGCATCATCTTCTGCAGCTGGAGCTTGGATTCCTTAATTTTATGCGTAAAATCGATCCCTTGGAGATTATAATACATTAATTATTGAACTGGGATCTTAGAGATGAGTTCTCTAAAGAAATCCGACTGTAATGGGCCACAACTCAGGCGGATCCAATGCTCCTAGAAGCAGTAACGCCTTGTCGCCATGGGGTCCCACGCTGTTTGACATAGGGCCTTCAACGGCTTCGTTTCGGAAGAAAATTCTATACGGACCGTCCGCAAACTACCCATGTGCGACTCTGCCTTGGATGACGGACGCGTGGACAACGTGGGGGCAATCAACCGCTCTGGAAACTGGGCTCCCGCAATCGTACGCCTTCGAGTAACGCACGCGGCTCGGCTCCTTGCAGCTGAACGTTTCAGCTCCAGGTGAGCTGAGTCTTGGATGTTCACATCTCAGGGTCGTCATCGCCGCGGCCGCATCCACGTTGTCCTTTTCCGTTCCACAACTTCGCCACTAGGAGTCCCAAAGAACGGCGATGTCCTTTACTCGGTGGGCTATTCACATCCGTCCCATCACCCGTCCAAGTTTCCTCACGCCTTGCTTCTTGCTATCGACATTTGGTTCAGATATCAGCTAGGAGCATGACCAGCAGTGTTCGATGTGCAGGAGGTACACGGGCAGGATTCTCGGTGAGGATGCACCACAACAACAACAGCATCATCGTATATATCTGGACTAGAAAAATTCCACATACTTGATTGTTGAGGCAAGTATTAATATACATGACTTGATTGTTGAGGTAAGCAAATGACAAGGGTCAAGAAATCCAGAGTTTATAGATAGAATCCTATATAAAAATGACTCATTCGATCCTTTAACTCACTTAGATTTGAGAAACGACGGAATACGTGGTTGGATCGACCTCATGCCTGGAAGTTGAGCCTGTGGCGGCGACCTCTTGCATGGTGGTTGAGGCAGCGACGGTGGCGGTGTCCTCGTGGCCGGCGGCTGTGGCGTTCTTGTTCCATCTTGTCAAGGCTGCGAGCCGATGCTGCCAAACGACCGGAGCCGAGGGAGCATGTCACGCAGAAGCCAAGCCGCGCGGGAGGGTCATGCAGGTGCCGAGCCGACCTCCGCTTCCGTTGGATACTCCGGACACCGTCCACGCGTCGACCATCCGGGCGGGGGCGTACAAAGGCTATTTGCGAACGGTTCGTATGGAATTTTTTCCTTCGTTTCTGGACGGGCCACCTTCCTCGGATCCAATGATGTTTTAAGCTTCACTCGTTGGGCCATGAACCATCCGGACAGGCCCGACCTAGCTCGGATATTCCTATCAGCACCGTCTTCGTGCACCTCCGTGATCTTCCATCACGGCCTAGCTTGCCTAGCCCGGCGATGGAACGGGTCCTCTTCCACGACACATACACGGACAGCCGTGCATCGGCTCGGGCACACCTACGCCCGCGCCCCAACTGCATGTAACCACCCGAAGAGGCTCCGACACTTCCTCAATGATGGTGAAATTCATTCCGGACTCCCCGTCCGGCTTCGAGACGGCTACCTCCTCTACGCTCCCCGACCACATCTGTCCGGAGCCGCCATGGCACAAGACACGGCCCGGACCCCCCCCCGCTGCAACCTCTGCGCTATAGTGTGCGACTCACCAAGAAGATGCGGCACCGCACTCAACCACCGATTGCAGCACAAAATCTAATTATGAAAAAGCTGAACATCATGCATGACTCACCGCCGGATGCGGACGACATCGAGGCGTACATAGACACTTTCCGCCATGGCCTCACCGAAGAACAAGTCCAGCTCATTGATGAACTCTTCATCGACTATGTCCCGACGGAGGCTGAGGTGGAACCCACTCAAAGGGACCACTAAGATTTCGTGCCCTAGTCGTTGCCTACCGAAGATGGATTGTGAAACCATATTAGTATGGAATGTGCGTGACCTCAACGCACGCATCGGGATGCAGTCCGTGAGCTCGTGATCATGGAACACCCCTGGCTGATCTGTCTCCAAGCGACGAAGTTATCTGTAATCTCCGAATTCGACATTATTCAGATTGTTCGGAGTGGTTTTGACTACCCTTACCCTCCTGTAGCTGGGGTTCGTGGTGGCATTCTAGTAGCCTGGACCATCAACCTATTCCATCTCTGTTCGCATCAAGCTCATCGCTGACGACAACGAGATGTGGCTCACCATGGTGTATGGTCCCTCGTGCAGCGATGAGAAACCTGCTTTCCTTGCTAAATTGAACGAGCTTCGGACGGTTCGCCATGGAGCGTGGATGCTCCTCGGTAATTACAGCCTTATATATAGAGGGGAGGACAAGAACCACGATCGGCTCAACCGATGCCTCATGGGTCAGTTCCGGCGTTTCCTCTCAAGGCGCACTAAAAGAGATCCACCACACGGGTCGTCTCTATACTTGGAGCAACGAAAGACTTCACCCAACGCTGGAGCGTATCGACAGAGTCTTTACCTCCACTGAATAGCAGCTTCTATTCCCAAATAATGATATTCATCCGTTGTCTACTCTGATCATGCACCTCTACTGCTACGGACGGACAACACGTTCCATTACAAGAAGAGGTTCCACTTTAAATCTAGAGCTTCTTTACGGTACATACTATCACCAGATCTGTACTAGTGGTACTACCACGAGTACTAGTGGTACTTATAATCTAACGACTTAGATTAATTTACATCACATCACTAGTACCACTAGTACTACTAGGTGCATGAGGGTATTTTTGAAAGAATAAAATAGTGTGCATTATAATAGTTTGGTATTACTTAAAAGACATTGAATTGTTTCAAAAAAAGATTGACTTGAGGGAAATTTAATTCAATTTTTTGTGAATTCAAAATTTCCCCAATTTCAAATTTGAACTTAATTTTTTGCAATTTGAAAATTGAATTACCTGAATATAAAGGTTGAATTCAAATTCTATTGTTTCAAATTTGAATTTGAATTTCGTGAATTTGAAAATTTTTAAATTTAGAATTCGAATATTATGAATTTGAATATTGATTTTTGTGAATGTAAATCTTGCAGATTCAGACTTATTTTTTCTCGAATTTCAAATTTGAATTCGAATTTTACGATTTAAATTTGAATTTGAATTTTCACAGATTTGTAATTTCACGAAGTTCGAATTGAATTTGTTGAATTTCAAATTTGAATTTCATGAATTGAAAGTTCTCAAATTTGAAAAAAATTCTCTAACATCAAAATTGAATTTGAATTTCCTAATTTTTAAATTCACGATTTTAAATTCAATATGTGAATTTCAAAGTTGAATTTTACAAATCGCGAATGACAAGAAAACGTAATCTCAATGAAAAACTATATAATTACTAACATACCCTAAATAGTACCACCAAGTACGGTATTGGTGATTGTAGGGAAAATTCAAGAAATAGCACCCATAAAAGTGGTCATCCAAGGAAAGCCATTAGTAAACGCAGCATCCAAATAACGCCACCCTTTGTTGCTCTCCTCTCCAATTCATAGCATTATCCTATCAAACAGACTTTTGTGGACGTTTTACCTCGACACATGTACAACTCCTACAGCAAGGCAACAAAGCATGCATTTGGCTGGAAAAATTCGTAATTATTTATTTAATTATTTAAATAAGATAATATTGATCTAAAAATTAATAAATAATACAAAAAAATTTATCATGCACCATCTTTCCATGGCCAATTTGGTGCATGATAAATTTTTTGTATTATTTATTAATTTTTAGATCAATATTATCTTATTTAAATAATTACAAATTTTTCCAGCCAAATACATGCTTTGTTGCCTTGCTGTAGGAGTTGTACATGTGTCGGGGTAAAACGCCCACTAAAGTCTGTTTGAGAGGATAATGCTATGAATTGGAGAGGAGAGCAACAAAGGGTGGCGTTGTTTGGATGCTGCGTTTACTAATGGCTTTCCTTGGATGACCACTTTTATGGGTGCTATTTCTTGAATTTTCCCGGTGATTGTATGGACTATAAAATTGTTATAAATTTATTTGCGCCAAATTTCTAGGTTTTCTAGATGTCATTCGCCACGCTTAGCACTGCTCACTGCACAACGCAAACACTTTTCGTCGCCTCGACTGGCTGCTTCATAATACCGTGCGGATGCTACAGAGCTAGAGTTCCAAATTCGTGGGCAATGTTCGCATGCTGCTAGAGATGGCCAAAGAAGTGATCCGCCAGCTAGAGATCGGTGGCGACTGGCACCAGCTCACTCCCCACGAGGACGCACTCCGCTGGCGGCTAAAACTGAAAGCACTTGGCCTCAGTTCGCTTCAACGGTCAATTGCCCGCAAAGAATCACGGCTACTCTGGCTGGCAGAGGGAGACGCTCCAACAAAAATTTTCAATCTCCACTCTTGCATCAAAGCTCGGAGGAAACATATAAAATCATTTGCAAGGGAAGATGGGTCCTTTGCTGATACTTAGGACGAAAAAACTGACCTGGCCTTCGATTACTTCGACAAGATTCTCGGCATGCCCCCAGCGTGTTCCTCTGTCATTCACCTGGACTGTATCGGCGTTCCGCGCGCGGACTTACACGAACTCGGGGTCCGGTTTACCGAGGAAGAGGTTTGGAGCACGATCGCTGAGCTTCACCCAGACAAGGCTACCTCACGGGTTTACAACGAGATTCTTTCCAGTTATCCGTCTGGATATCATGGCGGCGTTCAACGCTCTCTGGCACTTGGATCGCCAAAGCTTCTATGCTGTCAATGACGCACTATTGGTTCTGCTTCCGAAATAGCAACAAAAGTGCAGGATTATCGCCCGATCGCGCTTATCCACTGCATTGGCAAGTTGTTCTCCAAGGTTCTTGTCAGGTACCTTTCTCCGAGAATTCATGAGCTCGTGCACACTGACCAAAGTGTGCTCATCAAAGGGCGTTCGATTCACGACAACTTCCGCTATGTCCATTCCACGGCCAAGCAGCTGCATGTGCGTAAGAAACCCAAGCTGCTGCTCAAAACTGATATAGCCAAGGCATTTGACTTGGTTGCCTAGCCTTTCTTGCACCAGATCATGACCCACACGGGGTTCCCGCACATGTGGCTTCAATGGACCTCAATTCTCTTGTCCGTAGCGAGCACCAGAATCATGGTTAATGGGGCTTCGGCCTCCGGGTCAACGCCTCTGCCACACTCGAGGGCTGCATCAGGGTGACCCTCTTTCACCGTTGTTCTTCATTTTGGTTATGGAAGTTCTGAGCGTATTGATCTGACAGGCAGACCGTTGGCATATGTTTTACAAAATGGGCATCAACAACTTCCCTCACAGAGTATCTCTCTATGCGAACGATCTTGTCATGTTCATATCACCGACCCATCAAGATTTGGAGATTACACGCAAAATCATGGACATCTTTCATAAGGCCTCAGGTCTCGGCTGCAACCTTACAAATGTCAAATGGCATCCACTACTCCGAGGAAGACATCAGTCGGGCCAATAACCTATTCCCGGCTACAATCTCAGAATTCCCTATCAAGTACCTTGAGTACCCCTCACCGTCACCGAGCTCCCCAAGTCAGCAATTCAAGCCTTAATCGACAAGGTTGCAGATCGGGTGCCAAAACAGAAGGGCAAGCTACTTCATCGCAGCGGACGCTTGGCCCTTCTCAAATCAACACTTTCGGCCATACCCGTCCACATCATGATCAACATTGTAACGTCCTGCCACTCCGGTCCGGGCCAACTTACACCTAGTAGCTTAATAGACCCTCAAGATTTCCCCCACGTACCAACACTAGTCTTTTCTGCGCACTTTGTCCTCACTCATGCACACCCGGAAACACTTCCCGGTCGGTCACTCATCCTTAAATTGCTCCAGTGCCAAGCATGCTTAACCTTAAAGTTCTTTAGAGATGAGCTTCCGGAAAAGAAGTTGTAACTTGTTGACATGAGTATTCTATCAATCCTATTAAGCCCCGGGCCAGGATGTTACACACTCACCCTCTTAGAAGACCGACGTCCTCGTCGGTCAACCCCGAGCCAGGAACTTCCTCTCTTGGCCACGTCCATGTGTCCAAGTGCCAACCCATATGCCATACTCGTGTGACCACTCCGGGCCCATACTAGCCATGTACATCATGCTCGCGCACGTGCAACACATGCGCCCGTGAAATCGCGAGAGTCGGCTCCGATACCACGTGTCACACCCCTATCCCAAAGATAGATTAGTATGGTACGGATCGCTTTGGGAGATACTTGACGAAGCAACCATACATAGCATCACATTAACAAACATACACGATTTGCACGTTTACATAATTAAGTCTCGGTTACAACCTAGAGTTCCAAATAAAAGATACATTATGTTCGAATTTAAGTTTACATAACCATGATCTTTGTTCGAAATAAAGTGCGAAGCGAATACATAACACGATGATACATAGATAGCTTATGTGAACCATGCCGGCCCAGGCCACGACTCACTCATCATGGGTCGGAGAGCTAGAAACCCATTCAATGGTTCACTCTTTGGGCTACTCTCCATCCCACACAACCTTACCACAACAATCGCAAAACCCGGCTTGCGGGAATCCTGAAAATACACATGCAGTGGCAAAGCCTCGAGTATCTAGCATACTCCGCAAGTCTTACCCGTCAAATTGGTCATCTAAGACCGACACCTAGATGCATGGGGGCTTGACCGGTTTAACTTGGCATTTTGCATAAAACGGCACCTATGCTAATTAGGTTGGCACTTTATGACTTAGCCAAATTAATAGGGTTGTTGCATAAAGAAACTTTAGTGAGCATACTAGCAATACAAGAATTTGCAATACAAATTGATATCAATATAAAACAGCAAGCAACTCTTTTCTTTCCTCTTACTAAACATTGTAAACTGCTCGAAACAAGTGGTACTCATTAACCGAGAGGAAACAACGATAATTATCGAATTATTAATCCTGCAGGAAAGACCCAAATGCACGACATACGCATTATTTAAGAACACGTATGGCCACCGTTCGCGAGTTCATCATAAAGGAAAACACGGGGCCACCGACCCGAGTACACGTCCCTCTTGCGACCCGTTCAACAACGTCCCCAAGGCTTAACCCGTGTACTCACCAATGGTCCTCAACCCGTGCAACCACCGTGCCATACACATGACCTCCGGGTCGGTGAGAATCTGGCCCACTTTACAATTCACAAGCTACGTAGGTTTACCAATCCCCATAAGAAAGGTATGCAAGTGGTACACAACTCAAACTTGTTCGCGGAGCCACAATGGAGTGTTCTCAATTTTAATCAATTCATCATTTTCAACTTTAATCATAAGCCATATGTGAGTGTCCCATACT
Organism: Chloris gayana; assembly: GCA_031894775.1. Classification (NCBI taxonomy): domain Eukaryota; kingdom Viridiplantae; phylum Streptophyta; class Magnoliopsida; order Poales; family Poaceae; genus Chloris; species Chloris gayana. The sequence goes on from JAUNZO010000731.1 coordinate 51,425, forward strand.
ATCGTTGACTCCATAGACATGGCATAGCATTTCTAACGAAGGTATGACACATATTCTACATAGGACATAAACGAATTTATGCACGTGGATTTCCAAATCAATTCTTAGAACGTAAATGCACAATCATCATCCTCAATATAGTGATAAAAGAAAACATTTTCAAAATAATAGGAATGCACCGGGGCTTGCCTTGAGAGTGGTCGAAGTTAGTACTAGCTTCACAAGCGTTGAGAGTGGCAATAGCTTCTTCCGGCGGGATCAATTCGAAGTCGTCACCTAGAGAATGAAATGCAATGCATAAGTAACATGAATACAAGGTCGATGATGACGGCAATGCATGGGTGCTGTTTTGTATGAGTGTATATGCACAAGTTGAGTAAAACTTAGTTTCGGGGAATTTCTAGTATGCACAGATACATAAACTTGCTCTCCTTTACTAGGGTTAAATTAAATTACCAAGTGTGGACATATATGGGCAAAACAATGGTTTAAGCAATAATACATGGGTGCTGTGGTCAACATGGTGATTCATGTTTGAATTGATTATCAAATGCTTAAAGTGAGTTAAATGCATTTAGGGTTAGGAGTGAAATTTCATCATCACATGTGATGACGGTGTAAACCTAAGTCAAGAACATGGTTACAAAATTAATATATGCATGGATTTAACGGAAACTTTCTACCCAATCTACCATGCTGGACCAAGTGACATTATGGAGAGTGAGATTTACATAAACATGCAAAAGTATAATTTCTAGAAACATAAAACGATTTTATATGTGCTGAAATTTGCCTTTTCTCGATTTAAATAAGGGGACAACAAAATAAATATTTAGCGTGCTCCAAATTAAACATGGGATTTATGCAAGTGTACAGGACTCGATGAGTGGATTTATCAAGTTTCATGCCAAAATAATTTGTATAGATTTAATTAATAAGTAAATACAGAGAATGCCATAAATGCAATACTACTCCCTTACTAAATTGTTGTCGCCAGTTGACTTTTTGCCAAGTTTGATCATTTGTCTTATTCAAATAAAGTTCAACAAATGTCATATATTTTGTTGGAATATGTTTTATCACTAAAGAAACTTGAAATGTAGCATATTACTTTTTGTATTTGAAGAAATTTTTTGAATAAGACGAATGGTCAATTGCCACGAAAAAAGTCAATGGCGACAACAATTTAGTAAAGGAGGGAGTAACTTGGAAAATATGCAATGAAATGTAGATTTTCTAGTGCCAGAAATTCAAGGGTGCTCATATGCAAGCTCTGTCCAAGTGGCACCTAATTCGGATTTATATTTTTAAAGTTATGACTTAAGTGAGTTTTTTGTCGATTGACTTTTAACATTTTTGTAAAAATATGAAACTGACCAGCTCTTACGAGCTCATGTTACTTTTCTGAAAGTACAAGTTTTTTAGTTTCCAAAACATTTTAGTTTGCAATTGTTGGACTTTTAGATTGAAAGATATGGATTTTCTAAAATGCAATAAAGTTCGAGCTATTTACAAAACTGCCATAGGGCATTTGACTTAGCAGAAAATTACGAAATTGCCACCGCAACCTCGAGGTGTGGCTGCTGCTTACCGGAGCTCGCCGGCGCTCGGAAAAACTCGAATTGCTCGCACCTGGTATGGTGAGTTGCACACGTAGGGAAACAAGAATTACACGACGGGGATTACCGTGGCATGAGTATTTCACCGTGAATCGAACGGTGGTCGGCATCGAGGTTGTGAGACGAAAACTCAAATTACTCCTAGCACACCCAACGGAATGAGTTGAGGTTTCTTTGAGGTGGAAGAGGAGTTCAAGGCGCTCAAAACGGAGGAGGGTTGAGGGTGGTGTTGGCTTGAGGTAGCTCGGGGCAGGAGCATGAGCTCGAGGCGGCCATGGTGGTCGTGCGGGACGGCGGCGGCGCTTTTCCTCCGATTCTCGCAAGGGTGAGGGAGTGGAAGCCAGGCAGAGGTGCTGGAGCGTGGAGATGGAGGAGAGGGAGTGGTATGAGCACTCGTAGATGCAACCTTGGCTCTCGTGCGAGTTTTCTAAGGGAGAGAGAGAGGGGCGGCAGTGGAGGTGGGCGGCGCCATTCACTCCTCGGTCGTTCCTGTTGGCCGGCGGGTACAGGGGTGGTTGGAGAGATGCCTTGGGGCGTGGGGGTGACTGGACGGGGCGCGGCAGGGGTGGCGGACCGACGGGCACCGCCGCCATTGCCCGGTGGGCAAGAAGCTCGGGCTGCTATTTTCGAATTTTGAAATCTCGTTTCCGAAATTTGAACAAAAAGGGTACTTCTGTGATCAAAAAATTAAACCAAAAAATGGTAGTTCAGCATGATGTGATCTACAACTTTTATTTTGGGTCGAAGTTCCAGTTTTGTTTCAAAAAATTCGTACAAAATTCACAAACAGTGCAGTTTCAGATTTGAATTTGAATTTTTTGAGCGTTCAAAACTTTGTTCAAAAATTTTGTAAAAATGCTGTAAAATTGTTATTTCGCATGAGCAACAATATGGTGCAAAAATATGTGGGTAGTTATTTTATAATTTTTACGTTTTTCTTAAAGCTAGGGCTTAGCACTAGGTTTTCCCTTTTCTTTTGAATTTTTTCCCCATTTTTCTTTTCTTGCTTTCTTTTGGACGATTAGCATTAGGGTTGCATTTGTTGCTGGGGGGGGGTCATTAGGGTCTAACTAGGTCATTAACGCTAATTCGTGACATGGGATGTCACAAACATTGCACTTTCGACATGGGCTATTCGAGCGCTCACCAATATCATGAAGGCTTTCCTCTAGACGCCACCAAGGTACTGGTCGGTGGCAAATGCACTTTGGCCTGGTCTACGGTCCAAAGACCATTACATCTGGGCAGCCTTGGTGATGTGGACTAGGGTCCCGATCTTCCGAAAGGTTCGGATAACTCTTGATTTGGCGAAGATGTGACACACATCGATCCGGCTCCTGAACAACACGTTCGAACCCCACAATCGCAGCACCACGTCCTCTATGGTTATCAACCGGCGTTGCACGGTTGACCTCACCTAGAAGGCTAATCCCTGCCTGCGAATCAAGAACACAAGCAAGAACAAGAAAGAACGCAACCAAATTTGCAGATGTATGATTAATCTCACAAGTTGGGGTCTCACAAACCGATGAACGACGAAACTGTCTAAGCAGAATAATCTAAGCAAAACCCAACCCTAATATGGATGGCGGCTGCTGCTAATAAAGACTTGGGGACGTGCAAGAACCCCCTGGACGCTCCCCTAATGGGCTCACACGAGATACACGGCCCAAAGGCCAAAAACAGTGACGCAGCACCAAAAACAGATTATGGACGTTCCAATGATTCGATGACTCCTGGCGACTCCGGATGAAATTTGACGTGGGACCGGTTCCACTGGAAAGCTTATGAAATTATCTTTCCATCCATATGTAGAACGTCCAAATCCGACTTCGTATGCGATCTGGACGTCTGTTTTAATTTAGACTGTTCCTGGACTCCGAAACAGACTCAAAGTCGACTTGGTTTGGGCCTCTTTTGTGTTTCCACAATGCCTTGCGCCTCTTGCTGGACCTCCACGCCTCCAAGCCCTATTCCATTCATATTATGGTCCTCTTCTTGATTTCTAATCATAATAAAATCATTAGGTAGCAAACTATTCTCAAAATTATGAAAGGAAAGACTTAGGAACGAGCTCACCTCTAAATTTAATTGTCGGGCGCGAGCTCTAGTGATTGGTCCTTGAATGTTCAGCGGAGGAGTGTCATTTGTATCCAAAGGAGTGATGTCCTTATCACTTGGCATGCTAGACCTACAACTACATGGTGACGCGCTAGGTAAACACCACCGCCTACTATACCAAGCTGGAGTCTCTATGAAGCTTGTAAGAGTTCTTCCACAGAGTTGGTCTTGATCGAGGTTGGTGATGGTGCATCGATTCTTTTTGTATAGACAGGTGGATGAACAACAACTCATTAGCTGAGATTGCACCGCACCATGTAGCGGCAGTCCCATCGTGATCTTGGCGCTCCCGTACCCATGCTAAGGCCCTCCTTAACAACAGCTTGCGCCACGACATCAAAGGCCCCCTCACAATCCCGGTCCTCATCGAATACACAAGAGTCGGGACATCAACTCGTGATTTCAGACTCTAACCTCTCATGAAAGAGAAATTTCGTTGGAAGTGGACTCGGAGTGGGGATTTTTCATCAAGTTCGGCTTACCAAGCCCTCTTCATCGGACAAACGGAGCTACCGGGCGCTCGCCAACTTTGGAAGACGAAGGCGCCTAACAAATGTCGCTTCTTCATATGGCTCATCCTGCACGGCAAGATTTGGACGGCGGAGCGTCGACATTACCGGGGCCTACAATCCTCGAATACCTACGTGCTCTGCTCCTAGCTTCCGCAGCACTCGGACCACCTAATCTTGCAATGCGTCTCCGGTCGCGAGGTGTGGTTCAAGACGATGCGCTCCTTCGGCTAGCTTTGATTTGCACTCGGACCACACGGACTCCTTCATCGACCGGTGGCTACGCACAAGAAAACGCATGATCAAGGCCCAACACAAGACATTTGATTCGGTGGTTGTCCTCGTCGGCAAATCTGGCTCAAGCGTAGCGCTAGGACTTCCCAGCGTGCCACCGGTCCCGCCGTGGTTGTTGTAGCTTCCATTGCAGAGACGGCAACCTTGTGGTGCCGCGCCGGCATTACCCCGAGCTCCTCCCTGTATCATGAGTGTAAAGATGGATTAAGCTATATCTTTGACCTCGGCATGCCCGCATGTTATATAGGCCGATACGATGGCAGCGGATTACAACGAATTACAATAGAAACAGCGTGACTTGCACACCAAGTGATACATCCAGGCCCGGGTAGGGTTGGAAAAGCGCGACACACCAACCCGGTTCTAGATCCATGACCTGAACCTGCAGTCTTAGCACCACAACTCCGGCAGCACGACACACCGATCCGGCTTCGGGTACACACGACCTGGCCCCTGCAATCTTAGCACCGCAACTCCGGCGCACCCAATCGAGGAAAGGCCGAATCTCCCTAAAAGACTAGTCCGATAGGGGAAGGGTGGCTCTCCCTTTTAAGGTGGCTTCCTCCTCCCAAGCTAAGCAAGGTGGGATTATTCGGAGGCTCACACGGTCGCCGCCCGACTACAACCGGGCCACTTGGCCCATCTTTGTTGTGTCTTTACCAGCGGGTAGTAATGGAGGATGTCCTCATCATTCTCTCCTTCTTAACAAGGGCCCAACTTTGATACCAAATGATACATCCAGGCCCGGGTAGGGTTGGAAAAGCGCGACACACCGACCCGGTTCTAGATCCACGACCTGAACCTACGGTCTTAGCACCACAACTCCGGCAGCACGACACACCGATCCGGCTCGGTACACACGACCTGGCCCCTGCAATCTTAGCATCGCTACTCCGGCGCACCCACTCGGGGAAAGGCCCAATCTCCCTAAAAGACTAGTCCGATAGGAGAAGGGTGGCTCTCCCTTTTAAGGTGGCTTCCTCCTTCCAAGCTAAGCAAGGTGGGATTATTCGAGAGGCTCACACGGTCGCCGCCCGACTACAAGCCGGGCCACTTGGCCCATCTTTGTTGTGTCTTTGCCAGCGGGTAGTAATGGAGGATGTCCTCATCACCAAGTTTACAACTCTTGAATCTATCTCGTTACACCATATACTAGAGATAAGATACAAACTAAACAAACTCTAACAGCCCCCTCAATCAAAACTCTATGAGATTGAGATTGCTACGAAAATTCATCAACAATCGCATCGAGAGAGGCTTGGTAAAACCATCAGCAAGCTGATCACCAGTTGGAATAAAACAAATCTCCAACAACTTTACCGCAACTCGTTCTCCGACAAAGTGGAAATCAATTTCAACATGCTTCATTCGAGCATGAAACACCGGTTTAATTAGCAGTAAGATAGGTTGCACCCAGATTATCACACCATAGACACGCTGCTCTTGGTTGAGGCACACCCAATTCACGTAGAACACTTTGTATCCATATCATCTCAGCTGTTGCATTTGCTAGGGACTTATACTCGCTTCGGTTCTTGAGCGAGAAACAGTGGCTTGTTTGCGTGAACTCCAAGAGATTAAGTTCGGTCCAAGAAAGATGGCAAAACCTTCGGTCGATTGCCTATCGTCGGGACACCCTGCCCAGTCCGCATCCGAAAAACCACCGACCAAAAGAGACTTGGATCGGCGAATGTGTAAACCAAGCTTCAAAGTCCCGCGTACATACCTAAGTATTCTCTTAACAGCTGAGAAGTGAACAGTAGTAGGGGCATGTAAAAATTGACACATCTTGTTGACTGAAAAAGAGATGTCCGGTCTCGTCAATGTTAGGTACTACAAAGCTTCTACAATGCTGCGGTAATGAGTTGCATCCTCGGGTCCAAGTGGATCACCTTCATGAACAGATAGCTTTTCCGAACAGAAAGAGGAGTCGATATCGGCTTGCAACTCTTCATATTCACTCTATGCAGAATATCCGAGGCATATGTTTCCTGAGATAGCAATATACCATCTTGAGCCTTATTGACTTCAATCCCCAAAAAATAATGTAACTCACCAAGATCTTTGAGAGCAAACTCAGCTCTCAAGTCTTTAAGCAAGGCTTCCACAACAGCTCCTGATGAACTCACTACAATAATATCATCCACGTAGACAAGGAGAAACATAGTAACACCATGCTTAGAATAAGGAATAAAGATGTGTCTGCCTTAGAAGATGAAAAATCAAGCTTTACTAGTTTCTCGCTCGGACGTGAATACCACGCTCCGGGGGCCTGATTCAAACCATAGAGAGCCTTGTCAAGTTTGCAGACAAATCTCGGCTTCTTCTCATCTTCATACCCAGGAGGTTGCTTCATATAAACATCTTCCTCTAGAACACCATGGAGAAACGTGTTCTGCATATCTAATTGTCGAAGACACCAGCCTCTAGAAACACCAAGAGATAGGACTAGTCGTATGATGGCAGATTCAACTACAGGACTGAAGGTGTCCTCATAATCAATTCCATATCATTGCTTGAATCCTTTTGCAACGAGACGAGCTTTGTAGCGATCAATAGTGCCATCTGCCTTATGTTTGACTTTTAGACCCGTTTACAGTCAATAAGATTCACCCCACGAGGTGCAGGGACAAGATGCCAAGTTCTGTTCCTCATCAAGGCATTATATTCGGCATTCATTGCATCACACCATCGCTGATCTCCCAAAGCTTCTTCGACAGTAGCCGGCTCACTAGTTTGACATAAATTCGCCCACGGTATAGTACCATCAGTACGAACCTTCTTGTGTATGATACCCTTCTGAAGACGAGTACGCGGTTGGGGTGAAGAAGGAACCAATGGAGCATGCGAAATAGGTACTTGTGCACCGGGTGGACGCTCTTGTTCATCAGCATTCACAGGAGCACCCTGGGCCGGAGAGGATCCGAGCGAGCCGGTCGGGACATGTGGAACGACCGGAGAGATCAGGGCAGCATCCGATGTACGAGGGGATCCGCACGGGCCGCAGTTGACGGGAGACCGCCACCTGGCGAGCGTGGAGCAAATGAAGACGGGCCTAGCAGCAGATCCGAAATAGATCCTATCTGCACGGCAAGCGGGGTACGAGGCAGCCGCCGCATCATCCTCGCGTGGCGCGCCAGGATCTTCTCGTGGCAGGCTGCACTACGCCGTTGGAACCAGAACCGTGTCCAGGGCGCCCGATCTTCTTCCAAAAATTCACCAACTCCAAGTCCATCATCTTGCACATTAGGTAGCTCACCGAGAGACATTAGTAGGGTTAGCCAATTGGTCAATACTACCAGCATCAAGAGAATTTCGCAATGTTGGATGAAGGAGAGAGATTTCAGCTTGTAGTCGAGCATCGACGTTTGAATGAAGTGAGGCAAGAGGAAATATAGATTCATCAAAGACAACATCGCGCTAAATATACACACGACCAGAAAAGATGTCCAAGCACTTGTACCGCTTATGCATGCCACCGTAGCCCAAGAAAGCGCATTGTTTGGAACCGAATTCTAATTTCCGTGAATTGTAGGGCCATAAATGAGGCCAACACGTGCACCCGAAGACTCGGAGGGACGAGTAGTTTGGTTTGGCACCTGAGATACGCTCAAGAGGGGTAGTATATTCAATAACCTTGGATGGTAAACGATTTATAAGATATGCAGCAGTGGCAAAAGCTTCATCCCAGAATTTTAGTGGCATAGATGCTTGGGCTAGCAAGGAGAGCCCAACTTCGACAATGTGTCGATGCTTTCGTTCGGCAGCGCCGTTTTGTTGGCGAGTGTGGGGACACGAAACAAGGTGAGTAATGCCAACGCGTTGAAAAAAGGAGTTCAATTTCTGATACTCGCCACCCCAGTCTGATTTGGATAGATATGATTTTCCTATTAAACAACCGTTCAACAAGTTGTTGAAATTGCTGAAAATATTTAAAGACTTCGGACTTGTGCTTGAGCATGTAAATCCAAACGAACTTGCTATAATCGTCAATGAAACTCACATAAAAATCATGGCGTCCAACAAAAGTTGGCGCCGGTCCCGATACATCCGAGAAGATCAACTCAAGAGGAAATTTTGAAACAGTCGACAGCCTAGGAAACAGAAGCTGATGACTCTTAGCCTGCATACAGGCATCACACGGAGACTCTGAACTTGACTCTTTGGAACAAGGCAACGAATTATTCTAAATGACTCTCCTAACAATCTCTAACGAAGGATGTCCCAAACGCCCATGCCATCGCACCGAGGTGGCTTTGGTGGCAGTATACACTTGCTTTAGCGACACAATAACCTCGGACCGAGGAAGAGGATACAGGCCGCCCTTACTCCTACCGCGCAGCAGGGTTTGCCTCGTGGTTTGGTCCTTAAGAGCAAAGAAATCAGGATGAAATTCACAGAAAGCATCAGTATCTGAAGTAAGCCGATGTACTGAAACAAGATTTTTGGAAGCATTGGGAATATAGAGAATGTTATCAAGAAGTAAATCACGGGAAGGAGTATGGTAGGTAGTACGACCAACATGACTAATCGCCATACCTGCCCCATTGGCGGCGTGGACCTGCTCCTAGCCCTCATAACACTTCTTCGTGGTGAGCTTATCCAGCTCACCGGTGATGTGATCTGTGGCACCCGAATCGCTATACCACAATGAGTCGTAGGCGTACCCTGTCGCCGTAGTAGCCGCCACGCGTTCCTCGCCGTTGTAGTTCCTGTCGAAGCACTTGTAGCACTTCAGGACATGGTGGCCAGTCCGGCCACACAGCTGGCGGACGATCTTGCTGCCGCTCTCACCGGGACCACGACTACCTTTGTTGGCGCCACGCCCAGCATCGCCACGACCACCGCCATCGCGTCCTCCAAAGCGGCCACCCCTGTCATGACCACGCGCAGCAACATTGGCCGCCATGTACTGCTGCTCCCCCTTTTGTGAGTCAAGACGTGCCTCGGTGCTAAGGAGCTAGTAGTAGAAGTTAGCAAGGGTGACCGGTGTTGTCTTCACGGATGTTCTCGACGAAGGGGTGGGTTGTACTCGGAGTCGAGACCGGCAAGGATGTAGGCGATCAGGTCCTCGTCGTCCACCTTCTTGTTGGCGACCGCCATGTCGTCGGCGTAGGCCTTCATCTTTGCGAAGTAGTTGGCACAGGTGGAGTCAAGCTTGCGGGTGGCTGGCGAAGATGTACAATCTTCGATCTTGACCGGGACGAGAACATCTCAAAGATTCTCGCCCGGATCTCAGCCGAGATTGCGAGATCGAAACCTGGATCAGCACTTTTCTCGTCATGGAGGAAAGTAAGGTCCTGATCCTGCGCGAGCCAAGTCGCGTACGCAGGATTGGGCACCATAATGTCCTTCTCCTTGATTTTTTCTTGGTAGGCACTGCCGCCATTCCTTCGAGCATGCCCATCAGCTGGGCACCACGGACGGCAAGAAGAACCCGAGCCTTCCGGATGACAAAATTGTCACGCGTGAGCTTCTCATGGATGAGACACCGAGAAAGCATGGTTTGGGTCGGGGATGGAGGAGGAGGTCGACATTGTAGATGTGTTTGAAGGTAGGCTCCGATACCATGTAAAGATGGATTAAGCTATACTTTGACCTCGGCATGCCTGCATGTTATATAGCCCAGTACGATGGCAGTGGATTACAACGAATTACAACACAAACAGCGTGACTTGCACACCAAGTTTACAACTCTCAAATCTATTTGTTACATCAATCTGTTACACCATATACTAGAGATAAGATACAATCTAAACAAACTCTAACACTGAGTAGTAGCTTCTTCTTGCGTCTTTGTACCTGGGTCTCTTGTACTAGTCCCGTAACTTTGGATTACCGACTCTCCTTGCTTAATACGAAACGCGCAAAGCATGATTATTAAAAAAATACTGTATTCCCTGTAGCTTTATCATCTGGTTCCTAACAGGAAACTTTTTCCGTTGCCAGTCTCCAATCGAGGAATTTTCATCGCGAAAACGTTTTATCCCAAAACAAAAACGTTATGGGAAGAGGTAAAATGGAAGGACACGTCAAAATTCTGGAACTTTATTTGCGAATAAAATCTATAAAACTTTTTGTGTTAGTTTGTGCGGGTGGAAAGATGACGTAGAAAAATGTTTGCCCGTTTGCGGTGGATGCTTATTTGAAAAAGAACACATGGAAATTTCATTTTGCTGACACACGATAATAATTCTGCAATGCAGTAAATTTGAAGCCCTCCAGCTCTAACATTCTCCGGTGAGTGGAACTTTACTGCAGGAGCGCACAGTTGCATGAGCTTGCTAGTCAGGCATGTCCTGCCGCCCGGGTTGTTCCTACCAAAGAGGAGGTCAGCTAGGGATTCCAGGGAACAGGGGCGTGCGACTAGAACGGTGCCATTCATATTTGTTTACAGAAATAATTCTTTGATTAACATTAAAAGAGGATATTTGTAGATCGATCATTCGGTCTGAAATTATTGATCAACCTAACGTGGCATATGATAAGAGAGGTTTTTAGGTCCAAAATAATAGCCATTATTTTTCCTTAACTAATGGCCATTAGTTCAAGGGTAGTTTAGTAATTACACTTAAAATTAATATTTTTTATCATACAAACTTGTGTTAAATACACTAAAACTTGACTACAATAATAGTGATGATGATTAGTCAAATTTAAAATAAATATTTTATAACATATTCATGTAAAAATTGACTAACTTATTAGTTATGATGAAATTTTATATTATAATCATATTATTTTGACAATATTACCCTTACTAATGGCCATTAGTTATTAACTTCTAAAATTTAATCTACACCGTTAGATTCAACTAATGGCCATTAGTTGAGGGAAAATAATGACTATTATTTTGGACCTGAAAACACCCCGATGATAAACGGTTGACGTTTTACTCTAGGGCAAAACAAGTCCTGTTTTGGTTTGTTTTGGTTTCTAACCGGTTTTGCAAACAAAAGCAAAATAGAACCATTTTCAGAATTAGTGTTCTTGTTTTGCAATTATCCCTTTTACTTTATAGTTTTTCTCCTCTTAGTTAACGTGTGAATCTCCCATCCATTTCACTATATTTCAGTTGAATTTTTCCATTTTTTTCCATCAATTTTCATTCTACCTAGGACCAATATAGTGAAAATGTTGAAAAATATGACATGCATTTATGAAAAAAAATATGAGGGCAAAATTCTGGCAGGCAAGAATTCATGTTTGGCTGCCTAAATAAAGGGGATGTGCATGTACTCACTGCTCAGGCGCCGGGGCTGCGATGGCGCCTAGCAGCCCCTGAATCTCGTGGGAGTGGTGGCGTAATTCAAGTGTAATGATCTCTCTCTTTCATCAAACAGAACTAATTCAATGTAATATTCAGCCGGACGCACAAGAGCTACGCTGTATTACAGCTGTACAACAATTAGCAGAGCTATTGTGCCCCCCGAAAAAAAACTGTATACCTATGCATGTAAAACCCAATTCGGTTGTTGCCTGGGTGGTGCTCATACTACCAGTACCTAACAAGATCTTGACGTCTGTACTTTAAGGTATGTATCACTTTTATCATCTCTGAGTTACAACCGTGCCATCAGCAGTCCAGTCATCCGGTACAAAAGATATCCATCCCAGTGGTAACAGTGCAGCCAAACCTTGCAGCAAAATACCCAAAGGCAAACTCGAGTAGTCAAGAGAAGACACCCCAATTATGGTGGATAATCCGACTCCAAAGATTCCACTGAATATTGCTGAAAAGACTAGTCCAGATGTGAAGAAGGCGAATAGGGAACCTTCGCATCCAGGTGGGCAGAGACTTGACAACAAAACTGAGAATGGCAGAACCTTAAACTGTGCTACTGCTTCAGCTAGAGCAGAGAAACAAAGCACATGGATCTCATTTGATATCCCAAACATAAGGTTTATCTGTTTCACAAGGATCAAATCTGATAGAACCGCCAAAGCATACAGCGCTTGAACTCCAGCGATTAGACGCCTCAAAGGGATTCTTTTAAGATACCGATTGTAGAGGACAGTTAGAGAAAGAACCATGAGCTGCCCCACGACTTTTGATAGACCAATAATCGATGGATCAAGTTTCAGATACTGTGTTTGAAAGCAGAACATGGTGCCAGAAAGGATAGGCACAACTGCAAAAGATGTCATAATCCATGTAAGAGGGCGGAATATTCTGTCGTCACTTATTGCCATCTTCAAGTTTGAGAATTGCTCACGAAGATTGTCTGTCAATGAGCTTGTGACTAGACGCCTGCTGGAGTTTCCTATAGAGCTTGGCAATGTTTCTTTTGTACTTAGAGACAGAGCTAGTTGGAAGCCAAGGAGGACTGAGAATGCTGTGAACATGACCTTTGGTTCCTGTGTTCTGAGAAGTACGTAACCGCCAGACAAATTGCCCAGTAGGGATCCCGCAGCCAGGGCTATGAATGCATATGACTGCAGTACTCCAGCCTTCTGTGTTCTGCTGAACTCCGTGACAACAGCATCACTTACAACTTCCGTGACAGATGCTCCCAAATTTCCAATGAGAATGCATGCCATTTGTGTGGGAAATGTGTCGCCTGTGACCGGAATGATCGCAAGTGCTCCCCAGGCAATGAGCTGCAGTAAAGCTGAAAGTAGACATCATTAGTTCAAGTCATCAAAAGAACATGTGTCTTCACTTTATTCAGTCAGTCTAGTGATATAATTAGCCTCTAAATATAATTTGTCATAATTTCTATGAAATGACTTTCGAAGAGCAGTTTATTGTTTGAGAACTCCTAAAGCAGTCTTTTTCTCCAATTAGTTTTTCGGGAGGAAAAAAATTCATGTGTGAAGCTGAATTACTCTATCATCAAGACTGATGGAGAACCAAAATAAAAACTAAAGGGAATGGCTAGTAAAAAGGAAAAAATGTAATAATATCTAAGCTTGGGCTGTCATCTTTTACGTTAACAGATGCATCTAAAAGGGCAGTTCTTATCATAGTATGGCAATGACAATATCTTGAGGCACTAATGTCAAATTCGTTGGGCAGCACTGATGGGACAGCCGAAGTAAATCTAAGATATGTAGCTTTCGATGGTAAGGTCCTAAAGATACAGTCCCTCCTGAATATTCTCATAAGCACCACAGAACACTTTAGCGACAAAAACTTACCAAAGCTCATATAGTGGGAGTAGCGAGTAAATCACGTATCACTGCAACAAGTGCTGAAGTTGAAACGTAGACAGTGGGATTAACCAACTTGGCAAGCTTGAAGTGTGTGACTGGCAAAAGAAGCAGAGCACGCATTGGGCAGGAAAGAGTACTGCTGCATCCGCCAGATGCACATGGCAGTTTCCAAAACGCATCTTTCTTCCAGAATAGGTGCAAAAGCAAGCAAAGGCGTTGGGCCTGATGCTGTTACCGACAGAACAAGGAACATATGCTGATGTCTGAAACAGTTAGGTGTCTTAAAGATGTATAGGAGCTTGAAATTGACTTAGGTTATCTGAATATCAGCTCACTAGAGCCACACCCACATTCTAATCAGAATCCGCGGCAGCTGTACAAAATAGAGTAATATCCTGAACGTCCCTAATTTGAGAAAGAGACGTGAAATTGCTCTCACTCTCAATGTGTTCATCGGCCCTGAATATCTCACACACAGCTAATTGTACAACACAATGGAGAAAGAAACATCCTAGGAGACCAGTAACATCACTCTGCAACATTAAATTATTTCGGGTTCAATCCAATGCTTCAATTTCCGTCAAGTGACGTACTGACGGACAATTCTATTTCTCAAAAATTATACACGGTTTGGAGAAGAATTACGAACAAATGGCAGTCTGGTTCCCCGCGACGAGAGAACGCTAACTAAATAAAAACGAAAACAAACGAAAGGCGGAACGGGGATGACGGGGGAGGATGTGGTTCGTACCTCCGATGCTGATGTAGGGTAGTCGGTGCGCGCCGCTGATGTAGACGGCGTCGGAGAGGACCCCGAAGAGCGGCTTGGCGACGAGCGGGAGGTTCCCGGCGTTCTGCACGAGCTGCAGCGCGGTGGGGCTGAGCCCGAGGCCGCGGGTGAGGTGGAAGTTGAGCGCCAGCCACGGGAAGCAGCGGAACCCCTGCACCCAGTACCCGACGCCACACACCCACCACACCCGTCGCATCTCGCGCAGCGACCCGCGCCGCTCCTCGGTGGTCCTCTTCGCCTTCCGCGGCGGTGCGGGGCCGGCGCCGTCACCGGCGCAAGCGCGGGCGCCTTCAGCGCCGGCGCGGCGGCGGCCGAGGAGGAGTCCTGGAACTTGGGCCGCCGCATCCGCGCCCGCCGCCTCTCCTCCGGCATCCCGAGGCACACCGTGGCGTGCCGCGCGGTCTTGGGGCCCGGCGGCATGAGCGGGCGGCAGTGGAGATGGAGGTGGAGGTGCGGCGGCGCGCATGGAGAGAGGCAGAGCATTGTGTGTTTGGTTACGACAGGGAATGTGGAGGGTAGCGAGGAACACGGAGGCGCGCGCGGGGGCGCGAGGTTAAGCAGGGTGGTGGTGGATGGAGGGAGGCAGGAGAAGCGGAGAGCGTTCTGGAAGGGGAAGAAGAAGAAGACGAGCAGACAGAGGCCGCTTCGGTGGTGTGGAGCACTGCCACTGGGACCCACCTCCTCCGGCAAACCGGGAGCTTCTTTTTCCAGCTTGTACTCCGATGTCTGAAATTTTACTAGGATTTCAAGAACATTCTTGACAATTCAAATAAGGTTTACTTTAATTTTTGTAGAACTGAAACGTTTTGAATCTTCCAGATACTTCAAATTCCTCTACTTGTTAGATTAGATAGTTGCATTATTAACATCCAGTTGTATTTCTCATGTTGCAAAGTAAAACATTTCCGTACGTGCTTCACACGACTAAAACATGCCAACTGATTTCTCAAGAGATTCCTCCGGGCATTAGAAGTTTGTTTTTCAGTTGCTGCAGCGTGAATCAAAGGCAGAAGAAGTATATTTTACTTGCTCAAACAGTTAGCATTTTGTGCTAGATTGTGAACAAAATCTTAACTTGATTGATCTCCTTGAACTGTTCTAAATCAGCGCACCAATATACATTTTGTAGAAACTATTCTCATCCTTATTTCTCAATGTAAAATCAAAATTTAATTTAAAATTTGCAAAAAATGAAATACTCTCATTGTAAAATCAAAATAAACCGAGAACTGGAGCTATTGGACCCAACTAGTTGCCTTATTGGCCACTAGTACACTACTGTCGTAAATATCAACCAATAATAAATACTACTCATCTATTTTTTTATTATTGATGTTAGGACAAGAAAACTAGTTCATTTTTGAACTAGAATCTATGTCTTAATGTCAATGAAATAAAAATAGAGGAAGTACATCTTAAACGACACACTTCCGCTATGGAGTTTGTATGAAAAAGTTTTAGGCCCCTTTGATTGAAGAAAACAAAGGAAATTTGATTGTGAAGGGTTGTAGTTGCCCGGAATTGCGTCGGAATGAAACAATTTCGGGAGGCTGCTCTTTGCCGGTGAAGTGGTAACCACAGAGCACGTCAAAGAATTGAGGCCTTTTGTCAAAATTCACGTAGCAGCCGCCAGCAGTTGGACACCCGTACCCGTTACCAGATTGATTGACGTACGAAAGGTAAGCCAAGCGCCCTGTTTCCTTTGGATGTTTGCGAGAGCATTCGTGATGCGTTTCTTGCGCCAACAAGAGGAGGAGACGGTGACCTTCCGTTTCCTCGGGCCGTCGCGATGCCTTTCTTTGCGCCAAGACGCTCTCCAGACGTGACATCCGGATCTGGGCATGCGTTGCGCACCGCGAGAAGGATCCGGCCTTTGTCCGCTACTGCACTCACGGCTCTCGTCCTTGCCATCTGGCACAACGGCCATGCTGTGGGCCAACAGAGCAAACAAAAGGTAGTTTGTACAGTGCTAATGTTTCCAGCTATTCCTCCAGTAGTAAGACCCCGTTCGTTTTCTGACCTCTAAAATTTAAGCACTGTCACATCAAAGAGAATCTTATTATTTATGAATATTTCGATCAATTTAATAACAAAACTCTATTGACAGATTGGTGCTAATTTTCGAGATGAATCTAATGAGCTTAATTAATCTATGTTTTGCTAAAGTGATGTTACAATAACCGTCTTCTAATTATGACTTAATTAACCTCATTAGATTCGTCTCATAAATTAGTCTAGGAGCATGTGATTTATTTTATAATTAAACTTTATTTAGTACTCTTAAAAAGTAAGATTATTTTTGATGTGACAGCTATAAAATTTAGACCCCATGAAACGAACACACCCTAAGACTAACTTCAACAATGTTATGCAAATCCAAATTTGCATGTAAATAACCACTGTGCATGACCAAAGACATCTCCAACAGGAAATGCAATCGGATAGGCATTTTGCCCGAGTAGGAGAGAGATTATGTAAAAATAGATGTTCTCTCTCCCGTGAATGCATCTGCTGGCCAACGACCGAGAGCGAGAGCGAGAGCAAAGCAACGAGAGGAGCGTGCGTGCGGCTCGAGCGCGCGGCGGCGTGTGCGGCGAGCAGCTGCGGGTCCATGGGACGAGAAGCTCCGGAGGCGCGCGGATCCAGCGGGCGGCGGCCGCGGCGCGGGGTCGAGCGGGCGGCGGCAGCGCGCGGATCCAGCGGGCGGCGGCTCGTGGGTCGGGTGGGCGGCGGCGACGGCGCGTGGGTCTAGCAGGCGGCAGCGGCGCGCGGGTTGAGCGGGCTTCGGCGGCGGCGCGGGTGGAGCAGGCAGCAGCGGCGCGCGGGTCGAGCAGGCTGCGGCGGCGCGCGGGTCGAGCGGGCTGCAGCGGCGGCGTAGGTGGAGCAGGCGTCAGCGGCGCGCGGGTCGAGCGGGCGGCGGCGGCGCGTGTCGAGCGACCGGTGGCGCGCGGTGAGTAGCTCCGGTGGCGCGCGGCTGAGTGAACGGACGAACGCAGGGCGACATAAAGGTTCGCTGTTCCTCTCCTTGATGGATTTGATGCAATTTCTTGTGTACTTGGTAGATTACATGCAGTGTGTAGATGATTCCATGGTTAGGTTTCTTATTCCAGTACTAAATGTGGGTTTTGGCACGTGTTCACCGAATGGGATCAAGGAAACCATTATCTGATTCTTTTGAGATATTATGATGGTATTTCTCTTATGTTGGATATAATCTCTTGCCTGTTGGTGAAATTTACCATCTCTTTTAGCATTGGATGAACCAATTTCATTCGAATAGCCTGCTATGTAGAATGTTACCTTTGCATAGATCCAATTTTCTTACCATTGAACTGCGTTTCATAAGCCCCCTTATTTAGCAAACTTAAATAGACACCTTATGCTGAGCAACCTTTGCTTCAGTCTTCTGTTCAGAGCTATAGTAGATATGATCAGTTATGCATGCCAAGTATTAATTTGTTTTTTAGAAATGTTTTCAAAAGGAGAAATAAGTGTATCAAATATCATTACTGGTGGTGAAATGGAGTTGGAACCATGCATTGCTGCGAGGACCACATTCAACGTAAACATGCTTGTTATGAAATATTATTGCCGAGAAATGTTTTTAGTACTGTATTTTCTTAGGGTACTTGTATTTTTATTATGTGTATAGACATTGAATATTAAGAATCCCTATGTGCTAAATTATAATATATATTTTTATTTCACAACACTAAATCTTCAGTTACTTGTGCAATGATTTATAGATTTTATAGAAGATATATGCTCATTAAATTTCATGAGTTTAGGAAAGCCATTTTCAGTTTGATGTTTTTTATGGGTCTCATTCAGCTGCTGTTACCTTCCAGCAGTCATGAAACACTACATGTCTCTTGTTGCCAAGCAGTGATTATGAAAGATGGAATTATGCTTATGAGATATGTAGCGCAAAAGACAAACCTGCTCCACGCTGCATAAAGATGCACCATTAGCTGCAGCAAATTCACCATTCAATATTAGCTGCAGGGGGGAAAATACAAGTTAGTTTCTCTGTATAACAACTTCAGAATGGACAAGGTTTTAGGATTGGTAAACAAACTGATATCCCAATAGTGGTGATAACATCCTTGAACCTGAAGTAACTTATTATGGTAAACAAGTCAGACCAGCAACTTGAAGTTAATGATCATGTTTTTTATCATCTTTAGCATTACATATTATTTTCATATTGTCATTGAAGGTTGGAGAATCAGATTGTCATTCACTTTCTATTTTGTTTAGAATGGATGATCATAGTCCCATAAGTGGAGGGCAGCACTCGCTGGGCCAGTCTTATTATGCTCCTGATTCGTATCACCAACTATCCTCAATGAACCCTCTTGAGTATGATCAGTCCCAACAGGTAAACTGTTGCATCATAAATTTATTTATCATCATGAAGTTGTATTTGAGCATTACTGCTCGTTGGATAGGTCAATTATGTCATGGGTGCGCAAGTTTATCGCGAAGATGTGGAGATTGTGGCACCTCCGGCAACACGGAAAGGCAAGGAGAAGAAGGTGTCCCGGAGAGGGGTTGGTTTCACAAAAGAAGAAGATGAAGTCCTTTGTTCTGCCTTTCTCAATGTAGCTAAGGATCCAATAACAGGTTAATCAATGAACAATTATTTAGCCTTGCTGAATATATGTTCTGGATGTTATTAGATAGTTTTGAACTGTCTTTTTCGATCATATGTAGGTGTGAATCAGACTCTAGGAGGTTATTACAAACGGCTCCATGATTATTACAATACTTATAAGCCTGAGAGAAGTAACCGCAGCCAACTAGCTATCCAGAATAGGTGGTGCACCATTCAATCTGAAGTTTATTTTTTACAAGTCATTTAGCAAAGTGAGATAATTTGAACTGACGACATTTATCACAAGCCATTGTAGATTGATGATGCAGTCAAGATGTATGAGGCTGCAGAGCCTTTCCACTTTATGCATTGCTGGAAGATCCTCAGAAACGAAGCAAAATGGAATGACAAGCTTTTGGAGCTGAACAACTCTACAGGGACAACAGCTGAAGGTTCTTCACAACCAAACTCAGATCATGCTGCACTGGTAGAGGGAGGCAATGAGAATAGCATGCCTACTAGACCAGAAGGAAGAGATAGTGCTAAAAGAAAGAGGGCTGCAGATACATCCTCATCCAACACTGCAGTTGAAGTTCTTCAACGCATTCACGACAACAGGGAGAAGTGCCAAGTGAAAGAAGATGAACAAATGGTTCAGATCCTTACAAGGAAAGATGAGAAATTGTCCCTTCAAAGGGAGTTCCTAGATCTCAAGAAGCAGCAGCGCGAAGAGAATTTAATTCTCAGGCAACAAGAGGCTGCACTCGGGCAACAAGAGGCTGCGAATGCAGCAACGCAAGCTGAGGCTCAGCTACTAGCTGCTGAAGCTGCAATCATGGCAGTAGACATTGACAAGGTAGCGCCGCATCTAAAGAATTATTACCTAGGCATGCAACGCCGGATCATGGAGCGTCGTGGATTTGCATGAGCTGAATTTATATGTGCTGTGTAAACTATGAGTCGTTGTGGGAACTGAACTTTGTGTGTGTTGTGAGAACTTTTAGTCGTTGTGGGAACTGAACTTTGTGTTTGCTGTGAGAACTTTTAGTCGTTGTGGGAACTGAACTATGTGTTCTATGTGTCCTTTGTATGTGTTTCAATGCAATAAAAACATATGCTTCCATTACTTGTGGGAACTCAAGTTTATGTGTTCTGTTTGACCTTCAAGTCATTGTGGGAACTGAACTGTACTGTTACTGTGGGAACATAACTTTGTGTTGTTTCAATGCAATAAAATATATGCTTCCATTACTTATACTTTTAGAAATGCTACTCAATAGTGGGAATGCAATAACATTATATGCCTCCATTACTTAGACTTCCACGAGATGCTACTTCATTACATATATGGCTACTTTATTACATATATATCTGCTTCATTACATATATATGACTACTTCATTACCTAGGCATATTCATTACATATTATATACATGGTACTCCAGCTGACATTAACAACATTCAAAAGCTCATTCATCTGAGTGACATGAACATTCATGTGCTTCCATTTGGAGCGAAAGGTCCAGTTCCTAAACCGTACAATCCCCATATATGGTCGATGAGATCAGTACGAAGATGGTGGCAAGTTTCTTTGTTCTGAATGTAAGTTTGAGCATCTATAAACTCAGCAATATTACTGATAGGAGGATTCTCCCGACCTGGCCACTCCGAGTTATCAATAGTAGGAAGGTCCAAACCTTTCTCATCCATGATGATCATGTTATGTAAAATGATGCAAGCCCTCATAATGTAGTTTAGATCTTCTTGGTGCCACAGCCTAGCAGGGGAGTGTAAAATCTTCCACTTAGCCTGAAGAACACAAAAACCACGTTCCACATCCTTCCTACATGCCTCATGTCGCTGTGCATACACCTTGTGTTTGTTACTTATAGGTGCACTAATTGTCTTGATTAAGGTAGCCCAATCTGGATATATCCCATCAGCTAGGTAATAACCCATATTATAGATGTTGCCATTCACAGTGAACTCAATCGGAGGTGCTCTGCCATTAGCTAAATCATCAAAGACCGGTGATCGCTGCAGCACATTAATATCATTATGGGATCCAGGTAATCCAAAATATGCATGCCAAAACCTCAGGTCTTGAGTCACCACAGCCTCTAGAATAACAGTTGGCTTCCCTTTGTGGCCCTTGTACATCCCGTGCGAAGCGGGATGATAACTAGACCACTCCCAATGCATACAATCTATGCTGCCAATCATTTCAGGAAATCCCCTTGCCTTATTAACCTTTAGTATCTGCTGTAACTCCACTTCGATGGTGGCCTGATCCATTCTTCTCCAAAAATATTGACTATTGTTCTAACAAAGCGTTTCAATGTCTCCAATACAGTGCTCTCCCCCATCTGAAGTTGTTCGTCCAATGAATCCGCAATGCTACCATATGCTAGCATTTTAATTGCAACCATGCATTTGTGCATTGGTGAAAATCCCAATTGACCGGCACAATTTCTTTTCTGTTTGAAGTAAGAGTCGGCTTCAGTGACCTTCTCGACAATCAAATGGAATAGACTCTCCCGCATTCGATACCTATCATAAAATTCATATTATTTACTCCATATTTTTTTAACAATACAGAAAAAAATTATGTCCAGCTTAATTACACACCTCCTGCGAAAATGATCCGAGCCGTACATTGGACGATCCACAAAATATTGAGTGTTCAATATTTTGTTAGCGCCTTCACGATCACGCTTGATTGTCTTGTGACCGGGTATTGAACCTCCCCACCGGCGTTTTGCACCCACAACCATAACTGCTGCAGCTATCTCAACATCTTCAACATCTCTCCCCTGATTAGCGATCGTTCCACAGTTTGAAAGCTTAATATACCTCATAGCCATTCCTAACATATTGAAAAAATGACAAAAAATAAGCTACACAACAAGCCTATAGCCACACCTAAAATATTGAACAAATCAAACAAATCATGGGAACAAATCTTTACCTGATGCAACAGGCGACAACCTGAAAAGACGCAGCGCGCTGGTCTGATGCAGGACGCGAGTCCAACACCAGTGGGCGCCCCTGCGCACTTCCTGGGCTTCCCTTCCGCTGAGTTCGGTCCGGCTCCCGTGCGTGTCCTCGTGAACCTGCACCCGTACGCGCGTCCTGCGCTCGCGCGAGGAGAGAGTCCAGAGCCCCTGCGTGCTCTTTTCCCTTTCCCCTGCCACCAGCGGAGGCTGTGTGCCACACGGGAGAGAGTCCAGAGTCCCTGCCTTTTTCTCTTTCTCCTGCCCCCAGCGGAGGTTGTGCGCCACACAGAAGGAAGTTTCGCGGGAGCCGAACGCGGGAGCAAAGATTTCGCGGGAAAGGAAACGGAACCGGCGGGAGAGGAAAAAAGCAAGCCTCTGTTGGAGATTGGACCGACTGCATTACTTCCTAGCTACTGTGCACGTCAG
Source organism: Chloris gayana (assembly GCA_031894775.1). NCBI lineage: Eukaryota > Viridiplantae > Streptophyta > Magnoliopsida > Poales > Poaceae > Chloris > Chloris gayana. The sequence continues at coordinate 73,933 of JAUNZO010000731.1, forward strand.
GCAAAGACCCATTTGCCTCTTAAATATGCATAATATTGTTGAAGTTAGCGTAAGTATGTATATTTGGGAAAAGAAGAGCTAGAGGACACTCCAAAGAAAGCAACACAAGTTTCAAAACATCGTCTTCTGTTCTACGAGGCTACCAGTTCGCATGACAAAAACCGTGTGCACCAGATTGTTTTGCGCCATATGCAGTCCACAAAGTCCTTGCAAGGACGCCCTCAAGAGAACAGTGTACTCATTGTTTAGGGATCGGGATTCTCTCCCGTACTGCAGAGAATCTCTTTATAGCATTAGCTCTTATCCTTACCGTCGGTTACATTGGATGGTTGTGATTTTTTTCCATATTGCAAGAAAAAAAAATCTGCGGTCCTTCGTCTTCCGGTCTCTTCCTCGTGTTATTTCCACGGACTCTGATCCGAGGTCCATGAATTCCGATTCAACCGAGGCAGCTCTTCATGTGAATCAAAACCTTGCCAAGCCAACCAGATTAGACCATATTGGTTCATGCCTGATGCAATTGGAAATAGAATAACTATTCGTTTGTTCACCCGCCTGCTCCGTTAAGAGTAAATCGCGAAGACCGCAAGCATCCGGCCGTGCGCCCACACCCCGCCATCTCATCGCGTGGCCAAGCTCACCCGCAAGCAGGTCGGAGGCCAAGGCCAAGCTCACCCACATGCTGTTCGGACGCCAAGGCAGAGCTCACCACCACGTGCAGCTCATCTATCCGCTCACGGATGCCCCGGCCATGCCCTCTTGCAAGCTCGCGGATGCTACGGCCAAGCCGACCACCATGCTTTGTGGTGTTGGACCCATAACCAATGCTATAACATCATCATTAACAAATTTAACAACAACATACAACAACTAGGCTCTAGTAAAATAATTGCAAGGATTAATGCATATAAGAGTAGCTTCCTAAATAGGTGCGAGAATAAGTAGAGTAATAGGATCAAATATGATCAAGGAATTGATAGAGCTTTCCTCCTAATGCGTCCTCGAAGTCTTCCTCATAGTCCAGGTCCTCGGACTCCTGCTCCTGGTTCTCGTCGTGCTAGAGACGACGTTGTTATACGTGAGCTATCGTCACATAAAATAATAAATAAAAAAGACGATAATAAGAAAGAACCAAATAAAATGGAGTGTATAGGAAGGCTCCGGGGGCTAGGGTTTGTTACGACGATTCCAACGACGTCGGAATCGCTCGAAACAGAGCTACGATTGAAAAGTTATGGTCGTCGAAAGTTCTAGGGGTGTTCTTGCAAAATGGTCATGGCTTCTATTATAACGAAAGGTATTTACGGTAATTTCTAAAAAGTAGAGGGGCTATAATGCAAAAACATTTCTTGTTGGGATAGGGGCCTAATTGTAAAATTCTAGGGACTCTTTACTAATTTGGGAAAAGGCCGGGGGGTACATGTAAAGTCTAGGTTTAATAGGATTTAGGATTTATTTTCTAAAGGGAAAAGTCGTGGATCGGTCCAGCGTTCCGGTCCACGAGGTTAATGGTGGACCGAGAGACACGGCGCAGCCAAGGGCTCACCGAAATCCTTGATTCCAGCGACTCGGTCGGCGGAAGGGGAAAGGGAGGGTGCGTCGGGGATCTACGGTTCATGGCGGAGTTGGTGGGTGGGTTATGAAAGTCGCCTAGAGGGGGGGGTGAATAGGCGATCCTAAAAATTTCTGCGAAATAAGAGTAAGACAAAACGTCAAGTACCGGAACTTCCGGTAGGGTACAGAACTTCCGGTGCGGGGTAAAAATTGCGGAATTAAACCCTACACAATTCTAGTGATTGCAAGAAGGAAAGCACAGCCCTATGCAATTCTAGGAATTTAAAAGCGCAAAGGGAAACTAACAAGCAACCTAGTAAAGTAAACAACAAAGCGCTTAAGTAAAAGAAGAAGCACATGAGACACGGATTTTTCACGAAGTTCAAGCCCAGCAAGGACTCTACGTCTCCGTTGAGAAAGTCCACCAAGGACCGGGTTTCTTTCAACCCTATTTCTCCCTCAAGTCACCACCAAGGTTGAGCTTGAGTTTTCCACTATCAAAGTCCCTTTCGGGAAGGGTAAAACAAACTTCTCGGGCATCACCACACAAGTTGGGAGATCATTAGTACGCCTAGCCGTCTAGGAGCTCAAAGCTCCAAGAGTAACAAATCCAAATCGCAAGCTTGAAGGGAGTGAAGATGCTCAAGAATGGAATCAAGTCTCTCAATCCCTTGCTTGGAGTCTCTCACTCGAATCCTAGCTCAAGCATGAAAATTTTGCTTTTGGAGAGGATTTGGAGTGAGTGGAGTGTGGCTCAAGTGTATTGGAGTTCGGAATGTGCAAGAGTGAGTGAGTGAGGGGTGGAGTGTGGCTTATATACCACAGCTCCAAAAGAGCCGTTGGCTCTGTCGAACGACCCGCACGGAACTTCGATGGCATATCGGAACTTCCGGTATGGTCGGATTAGGGTTAGATCTGGATTTCTAGCCCGCACCGGAACTTCCAATGGTGTACCGGAACTTCCGTACGTAGGTTTAGGGTTTGAAAACGGGGCCGCACCGGAGCTTCCGGTGTCCTATCGAAACTTCGGGTGTGGCATTCCGGAGAGCTCAAACTCTCTGTTAGCTTACCGGAACTTCCGGTATAGCATTCCGGAGAGCTCAAAGCTCTCCGTGTGCCTACCGGAACTTCCGATACCACACCGGAACTTCCGGTGGGTCCCGAAAGAATAGGCTTGGGATGGTTTTTCTTGGATTTTGTGAGCATCTTCATTCTTTGCCAAGATTGTGATTTGCATCCCTCTTTATAGTACGGCATCCCTATGACTCAAAGCAAAGATAAAACAAGAAGCTCAAGCTTTGAGATAGGTCTTCTCCGATTTCTTGTTTGTTGTATTTCTCATTTCTTTTCTCCTTTTTGACCATACTTGCTATGCTTTCATGTTCTTTGGATGTTCACTACAAACATTCTCATGAAAACATTAGTCTAAATTTAATTGTATTGATATCAATCATCCAAAATAAAATTAGGGGCCTAGATGCACTTTCGGGTTAGTGGATCACGGCGACGATCGGTGAGGACGAGCGGGCTTGCCGGAGGCTTGAGCGGCGACGACGGAGCAAGGCGGAGGGGTGCGCACGGGCTCGGAATTGGACGGCCGAGGTGGTGTGAGGGCGCACGACGGAGCTAGGTGGTGCTTCGGCTTGGACACGGGGATTATGGTGGCTGGAGGGCGATGGGGGAGGAAGGGGGTCGGGCGACGGACGAGCGGCGAGGCAGGGGGATGAGGGAGAAGGGAAGCTCGAGGGGGAACTTGCCTTGCTCGATGAAAGTTGCCTAAAAGGGGGAGGGGGTGACTAGGCAATTTATCTAAAAATCTGAAAATCACAACACTTCAACAAAATAATCAGCTCAACCCACGACGGAACTTCCGTCAGCGACGGAACCTCCGTTAGGGCTCAAAGGGAAAAAAATGAAGGAGCTGCTGAAGGAGTCGAAATCTCACGATTCCGCTTGAATAGAAACCTTCCTTCACCTCCTAGAAGTGTTGTACCTGTAGGAATTTGATAGACAAGCCACACATAAGAAGATCGGGCACAAACGAGGCCTAAGAGAGGAAAAAAGCTCACAACAAAACACAAGGGAGACACAGGGATTTTTCACCGGACTTCGGACCCCTCACAAAGAGGTTCCTACGTCTAAGTTGAGGAGCTCACAATGAGCCGGGTCTCTCTCAACCCTAATCCTCCCCAAGTGGCCACAAAGGTCAAACTTGGTTTTCTTCTTCTTCTCTTGATTCCTTTCCTTCCGGAGGCGAATCACAACCATCACAAACTTCCAAAGGCTCACCACAATCTTGGGAGCTCCATGGTGACACCTAGCCAATCTAGGAGAACGAATCTCCAAGAGTAACAAGTGAAATCGAAATTGCTTGCAATGAGAAGATGTGCTCTAGGTTGGGGTGATGCTCTCAAGCTTGGATTCAAGATGGGGACTCTCACGAATGGACTTGGATCTCAAGGGGAGTGGAGAGGAGTGAGAGGATGAGTTGAGTGAGTTAGAGAGTTCAAAAAGCGGTAGCACCTTTGCTCACGACATGGGGAAAGCCTTATATAGTGGAGGTCCAAAAAGAGCCGTAGTTAGGTCAAGATCGGGCTTAACGGAACTTCCGTTCATGATAGAACTTCCGTCACCCCTTTGGGAATTGGTAGCAACTTGTCGGGACGGAACTTCGTCCGAGTTGGGACTTCCGTCCCAAACTCTCTGAAATTTACGGAACTTCCGTCATGGGTGTTAGCATAGCTCGGTTCCCAAGACGGAACTTCCATCCCAAACTCGTGGCATTGATGGAACTTTCGTTCCTCCAGGACGACGGAACTTTCATCCCGGATGGTAGAGATAGGTTTGGTTGGCTTTTTGGACTTGGCTTTTCTTGGCAATTTGGTTTCTAAGCTAATTTTTGTTTCCTAGAGCACATTCTTCCATGCATGTAAGATCGTTTCACCCCTCTTGATAGTTTGACATACTTATACTAAAAAAGACATAAATCTATTCTTTTAGCTCTTGCTTTTGAGTACTTGCTTCATCTTTTGTATGAGGGGTACACTATCTCACAATGTGGGTAAATCACCTTTGATATCCTGCACATTCACTTAAGTTCACATTAGAAGTTTTATTTCTTTGTCATTAATCAGCAAACCCACTAGGGGGCCTAGTTGCATCTTCATTCTCCCCCTTTTTGGTGATTGATAACAAACAACTAAGATATCCTGCACATTCACTTAAGTTCACATTAGAAGTTTTAATTCTTTGTCATTAATCAGCAAACCCACTAGCGGGCCTAGTTGCATCTTCATTCTCCCCCTTTTTGGCGATTGATAACAAACAATTAAAAAAGGGATAAGGATATCAAATTAACAAAAATGAACAATCAAAATATAGCAGAGCTCCCCTAAAGAGATACATGGGTCACACAAACATGTGAGAGAGCTCCCCCTATATTTCGTACATGTGGGGTGCCTAAAAACGAGTGTGCTCAAGTGACATGAATAAGTGAGAAAGCGAAAGCAACAAGAGCAAAAAGCTGCACACCACATAACGCAAGCCACAAGTAGCAACATGGATATCATACACACATTAAAGCAATAAAGAACCACCATGCCATCATCCACAAACAATAACTTGCGAGTATTAAACTAGCCCTATTAAAATAAGAGAAATACTTTAGTGAGCATAGGGGCACATGCCCACCCCGACTTTTCATTAATTGTGGTTAAGTATAAATATTGAATCTCGATTATACTATTAAACATGTCATACTAGTTGTAAATATGTTGTCAAATCATAAATTGAAGTACAAAAACATCAAATTCTGGTAAATTCATGAAATTCGTTAAATTTGATGAATTTGTCGAATTTGATATTTTTGTACTTCAATTTATGAATTGACAACATGTCTAAAACTAGTTTCACATGTTTAATAGTATAATAAGAGATTTAATATTTATATTTAACCATAACTAATCAAAAAGCTAGGGTGGGCACATGACACTCGTGTCCACAAAAGTCATTCTCTTAAAATAAAGGCACACATAGTCTCATACATCAAATTGTTCTCTTAAAATAAAGGCACACATAGTCTCATACACCAAATGCACATTTGAGTTACCAATCATGAAGAGCTCCCCCTTTATCTATGCATCCATGTTATGAGTAAAAAAGAGAAACCACGAACAATGCAATATGACATTTTATCTTCACACAAATGCATCTAAAAAGAGAACAACAATACGCCATATCATGTCATAAAGCAAACCACATGGATAAATAAATCAAGTCTTAACATTACAAGCATTCATTGTTCAAACATAGCAAATTTGTCCATCACATAGTCCATCACAAGGTAAAACATGATAAAAGAAATAGATAGAAATTTCTTCTCCCCCTTTGGCAACAACTCACCAAAAAGGAGAAAAGAACGGAGACACCCAAGGAATCACTCATCATCATCATCGTCGTCTTCTTCTTCTTCACCATCACTCTCGTCATCGCCAACGGGGCTTGCCACGCCCTTGCCTTTCTCCTGAGGTGGGATCCGCATGCCATAGCGGGGAGCGAAAGTAGTGGTCGGCGGGACGTCCTCCTCACTGTCATCCTCGGCACTCTCTGTCGCACTTGCCCTCATCATCTCGTGTCTGCTTGCATGTGCTGCCACTCCAGCTGCCTGCCGATACGGAGCCCAAGGATCCTCCCACTGCCTTGGAACGATTGGAGCAAAGTCCAATGGAAGAGGAGGTGGCTGCTGCTGCTGCTGAGCAAGGTGAGTAAGATAGTGGTGATGGCCTTCATTGATGCGCCGCTGCTCCATCCTCATCTCATAGATATCCTCACTCGTTGGCCTTGCACATGCAAAAGATCTTCTTGAGGATCGAGCCAACGAAGCTAGACTTGCTGCGAGTCCGGCGAGAGGAGGAGGTGGGAGCATCTCTAGCTGTCCGAGCTGACGGTGGAGGGGGTGGAGGTGCTGCCTGTCCCACTCGGAGATCCATGAGGAGTGGGGAGAAGAGGGAACTTCTTGGGAAATTCTAGTAAATTCATGAAATTCTGTTAAATTTGATGAATTTTTTAGAATTTGATATTTTTGTACTTCAATTTATGAATTGACAACATGTCTGAAACTAGTTTGACATGTTTAATAGTATAATAAGAGATTTAATATTTATATTTAACCATAACTAATCAAAAAGCTAGGGTGGGCACATGATACTATGCCCACAAAAGCCATTCTCTTAAAATAAAGGCACACATAGTCTCATACATCAAATTGTTCCATATGTTCCAACACTAGAGGAGAAAGATACAAGGATAAGGCAAATGATCCATTTTTCCCTTTTCTCTCCCCCTTTGGCATCAAGGCACCAAAAAAGAAAGAAACGAAGGAGAAAAGAATAAAAGCTGAGATCACTCGTCATCTTTGGAGACTATCTCCTCTTCCTCTTCCTCTTGGCCACCGGCATCTTCTTCCTCACCATCATCGTCATCATCATCATCATCATTAGCAGCAACAGCAGCACCATGTCTGTGACATCCCATGTCACATAGTACATGTGAACAATGGCACTGAATTTAAATTTGCATTTCCAAAGTTCTACCTTTGAATGGGAATCAAATTCAAGAACTAGATTTAAGATTTACATTCAAATTTAGGTCAAACTAAGCTTGTGCCAAACCTCAAAATTTTCAACAAACAACATGTCCCTATTATTGCACCAGCTTATGGGGTATATCAAGATATAATTTTGGGACATTTTTACAGAATTTTAAGCAATGGATAAAGCCCTCTAATCGGTGAATACATAAAACAGCTTTAAGTGTATATTTTTTATTAATTTTTGTAGGAAAGATCTCAGGAAAAGTTCTTTATAAAAAGTGTCACCAATTTCATACCACACCACCATAAAAATCAGCAACCCCAACAAAAATGTAAAAGACAAGCTCTTGACCGAAACAGTGAGCAGCAGAGAGAAGGTCGAATTTTTGACTGAGGATTCGAACTTGCAACAGTGCCGAGGGCCACCAGCAGCCACATCCGGCTCCTTGCGCCCATGCTGGCCGGACCAAGTTAGGCCAGCAGCCGTCCTCCTCTTCCATCTGCTGTCCTCGTTGGCCCATCCCCATGCACCTTGACGCCATTTTGCAGTCGCCCCCTCCAAAGAACAAGTCGCCATTAAACGAGCAGAAGAGAGAGCTCGAGCTTCACCTTGCACGCCACCCTAGCAGTAGCTCTGCTACTTGCGCAACTCCCCTCAACGCCTCACTGAGCCTTTGCTCCAACTTCACCACACCCTCCTAATCCTGCCCCAAGAGTTCTTCCTCTCCCTCGCACGATGAGCTCGAAGTAATGGATCGATTCTTCCAGCAAACGATCAAGAAACCGACCTCCGGTTCGTCGCCAAATTCTTACTTCTTGGTGAGTCTTGGTTCAATTCCTCTTACAAGAATGTTATGGACATATATACGCAGCTGTTTGAGTTAGTTATCATGCCATTACATCACCAGAGCCACTCCCCTGTTCGTTGTTACTGTTCACAAGAAAAAAAATAAGAAAATAGTTACAAGCTTAAAAAATTCATGACTCTTAAACTATAGCTGATAAAATCGTGAAACAAGTTTTGTCAGAATCTATAAGTTATGTTCACCTGATTGGTTGATGATCAGGTTTTACAGACTTAAATATGTTTAGCAATTCAGAGAATATAGAACCCTATTAGGTGCTATTAAATCATACCTCCGGTTTTAGGAATGCTGAAATCATGAGAACAATTTCGTTGGACTCCTGGGAACATGCTCGTTCCAACAAGCGTGTTAAAAGTTCAGGTTTTTGGGACTTTTCGATGGTCATATATTAAAAGAAGCTAAAAATGAACTTAAAATGATATCTTCAATTTCGACAGAGAATAAATTCTGGAAATTTTCTGCTAATTCTTTTCATTGTGTCATTGTGCATCATGCAAAAGCCCATGTTGTATTTCCTTGTAGTTTTGCACTAATTGGCATAAATCCACTCTCTATATATAAATTTTAATAATTTTTATACAGTGCATTTTACTATGAAACTTGGTAAAAATACTCCTTAGAATGTTGCCTATTCACATAAAATCCCATGTATTTTATTGCCTTCAAGGACCATCATAAATAATTTCGAGTATTAAAAGTTAGAAATTAACCTCTTATGACCGCACCTTGGAATTTATTTGCTAATCCTCAATAATTTAATGCTCATGTAAAAATGTCTCACTTTAGATCTGCAACAAGCGTGAGCATGTAATTTTTTGCATAAGAATCATGTCTTATTTGTTTCTGGTGCTTCTTATACTTAATTTATGCTTTTACACATAATTCATATACAAAGTTGCTTAGTAGCATTATTTGCTTAATTTAGAATGGTTAAGTTCAATATTGATTTTTAAATTGCATAATTGCCATATCGCCTTATATGTTTAATTCATGTAAAGGTCTACATTTTATGCATGCTTGTTTAATTGTGCTTACTTATGGTTCCTTTATGTATTTGCATAGAGCTCATGTATAAAAGTGCTTGTAGCACTATTTGTTTCATTTAGGATTTGTTAAGTTAATATTGGCTTGCATCACATATGGCCATAATGCTTAGGTGTTAAATTATGTATACTCTTACATTTTATACATAACCATATCTCTCATGAGTTTTATTGAAATGTATGGCAGTAGTATGACATGTGTATTTTGTTTTGACATAATCCATGTTTATGCTCATGTATAACTCTATGTCATAATGAGAAGTTAGTAGCTTAATTATACTCTCTTGTGTCATGTTATGCCTAGCTAAGAGAGAATAAATTCTTCTCGTTACTTCTAAATAATATGCTTATGTGTTGCTTGTCTATGTTTTTATTAATTAGAAGTTTGTCCCCTTGACTTAAGTTATTAAAAATGCATATATGAGCATATCATCTCATGCATGAACATGTTTCCTCTCATGAGCACATAAACATCATCGTATGTACTTATTAAGTCCCATGAATAATAATGTCTATGTAATCGTCGGTGCTCATGCATTGCATTGCACTCATGTAGGGACCCAATCCGAAGAAGGTAATCATGAGGAGAATCCCGTTCAATTGAACACCGTTGAGAGTGCTAACTTCAAACAATCCCAAGGCAAGCCTCGGTGCATAATCCCACTTGTTTAGTTTCCGGTTTTAAATTCGAAAGTTGCCTAGAGGGGAGGGGAGGGGGTGAATAGGCAATCTAACTAAAAACCTGAAATTACAACACTTAAAACAAATAGGTCAAATTCGCCATCGACGGAACTTACGTCACCGACGGAACTTCCGTCGAGGGTGGTGAGAGGAAAAACTAGGGAATGGAATAAGGGAGGAAATCTCACGATTCCACTTGAATGGAAACCTCCCTTTTTGCTTTGAGAGTGTTGTACCTGCAGGAATTTAGTAGACACGCAATACTCAAATAGATCGGGCGAAAACACTCCCGAGAGGTGAATGAATAAACACACAACAAAAACAAGCAAGAGAGGCACGGGGATTTTTCACCGAAGTTCGGACCCCTCACAAAGAGGTTCCTACGTCTCCGTTGAGGAGCTCACAAAGAGCCGGGTTTCTTTCAACCCTAATCCTCACAAGTGACCACAAAGGTCAAACTTGTTTTTCTTCTTCTTCCTTGGATTCTTTTCCTTGCGGAGGCGAATCACAACCTTCACAAACTTCCCAAGGCTCACCACAAGCTTGGGAGCTCTAGGGCAACACCTAGCCAATCTAGGAGAACGAATCTCCAAGAGTAACAAGTGAAGAACGAGATTAGTTGCTAGGGGAAGATGTGCTCTAGGTTGGGTTGATGCTATCAAGCTTGGAATCAAGATGGGAGCTCACTCCAATGGCTTTGGATCTCAAGAGGAGTGGAGAGGAGTGAGAGAGAGAGCTTGAGCAAGATCCGAGAGTTCAAAAAGCACCAGACACTTTTTCTCACGGGTTAGGTCAAAGCTATATATAGTGTGGGCTCTAAAAGAGCCGTTGCTCAAGTCGATGATTGGACCTGACGGAACTTCCGTGGGTGACGGAACTTCCGTCACCCTATTAGGTCAACTACGAAACATGCCAGGACGGTACTTCGTCCGAGTTAGAACTTCCGTCCAAAACTCTCCGGAACCGACGGAACTTCCGTCGGCCGAGACGGAACTTCCGTCGAGCAAGATTTGAACTGGAAAAGATCTCCGACGGTACTTCCGTCATGTTTGGAACTTCCGTCCAAAACTTTCGGAACCGACGGAACTTCCGTCGACCCGGACGGAACTTCCGTTGTGTGTGTAGAAGTTAGGAAAAGATAGGCTTTTTGTTCTTCGTTGAGTTGGTATTTTGGTTCCAAGTTGTTTGAGGATAACTAGAGCACATTCTTCCCTGCACGTAAGATCGTTTCACCCCTCTTAATAGTTTGGCACACCTATACTCAAGAAGCTATAAAACTAAACTTGTAGTCTTTGCTTTTTGAGTACTTGTTCACTTTTTAATTGAGGGGTTTGCTTTCTCACATTGTGGATACTACCATTTTGTTGTCCTGCACAATGACTCAATAACCACATTAGAGCTTTTAATCATTTGTCATTTATCACCAAAACCCACTAGGGGGCCTAGTGCATCTTCAATCTCCCCTTTTTGGTGATTGATGACAAATAATTAAAAGGGATAAACGATATCAAATACGGAAAGAACAAAAACAAATAAAATATAGCGGAGCTCCCCTAAAGCGATGCATGGGTCACACAAACATGTGAGAGAGCTCCCCCTATATTTTGTGCTTGTGGAGTGCCTAAAGACAAGGTGCACAAGTGACAAGTTTAAGTGTGAAGAGGAAGGGCAGCACAAGCGCAAATAGCTTCACACCACATAAAGCAAGCCACATATATCAATAATCCATAAACACCACATTAAAGCATTAAACAACCAACATCCATCATTCAAGCACATACGAAATAAAAGACTAGCCCTATTACAATAGAGCACAAAACACATAGTTCCTTACATAAGTTCCCATAAGTTCCAACAACTAAGATAGATAAAGAACACAAAGATAAAGAAAGTGGTGATCCCTTTTCTCACTCTCTCCCCTTTGGCATCAAGGCACCAAAAAGGAAGAAAGGAAGGAGAGTAAGATAGGAAATCACTCGTCGCCCTCCTACCCTCCAAAGTCCTCCTCTTCTTCTTCTTCATCTCCGGCATGGGCTGCATGGGAGCTTTGACCACCATCACCACCAAAGTAGGGAGCATAGTCCTCGAGGCTGCCACCGATAGACAGGAGGAGGTGCATCCTCCTCTTCCTCGGATCCTGGAGGGAGACCTCGGCACCCCGTGACCTCATGAAGTTCTTCATCCTCCTAGCATTCTTCTTGATGCCCCGCCTGTTCTTGTGGATCTCAACAGCATTGGCGGTGCATACATTGAAGATTGACTTGAGGGCTCCCATGATGCGAGAAGTGGGAGAGCTATCCCGGCGAGGAGCTGCACTGCTAGAAGCACCAAGCGGAGGTGGGGCGCTGCGCTTCTTCTTTGCTCCGCCTTTGAGCTTGAGCTGCAGTGGACGATGCTTGCATTCCTTCTCAAATGTCAGCTGGGTGACTCCCTCAATCATAGCCATAATCCATGGAGCATAAGGTAGAGTCATCCTAGTGTTCACACTACGCCTACGTGATCTCCTCAAAGATAAAGCCCATGACACGAAGGGAGCGGCGTCGGGTGCAAACCTCACTAACACATTCCTTGACCAAGCAGCAATCTGTTCATTGTATCCATCCTTGGGCACAATGGTCCGGCGAAGGATCCTGTTAAGGTAGAAGTAGTAGGGCGGAAGTCCCTTTGTCTGTCCATAGACACATGGGCCATCCTCATACATGAAGGCCAACTCGGTCTCGGGAATGGTTTGCTCATTGATAATGGTCTCATGATCATCATCTCTCGTCGGACTCGGCAGGTTGAAATAAGAAGCAAACACTCGCCGAGCTGCATTCATACCGTTGTCCTTGAGTCATCCAAACGATCTTGTGGCGGCTGGTGTCGATGTAGAGTGTGGCATAAAGCCGACGAGACAATTTCTTCATTCCAATCATGGCGGAAAGCCATGAGGTCATAAACTCCACGGGCCCTGCACACATCCATCACTTGATCAAAAATGGCATCATTCTTGTTTTCCATGTACTGCCAATCAATCCACCGATGCTGATGCAGCCTACGTGATTTTTTCGCATGTCAATGAAGAATGTGTAGTAATAGTCTTATTGACCCCACAGGTGGAACCTTGGATCCGATGCCTCTCTCTCCCGTACACTGCGGGGATCCGTCCTTCTCAACGCATCCAGGCACATTGGGGTGCCTCCTCATATCACACCGGCTGTGGGAGCCAATGTAGACCGGTGCTCTCACACGAACATCACCGGTTGCAGCACATGCAGCAGCTGCCCCTCGACCGATCACGAGCAACCCCCTTGCCCTTGCCTCTTGTGTCGGGATGCGGTGTGCGCTTGACCACCCTCTTGCGCTTGAGCTGTGATCGAGACGGCAAATCCTCCTCACTCTCCGAAGATGGAACTTCTTCCTCAATCTCCTCATCATGCCTTGGTTCCCGAATGGTTGGCCCGCCGCTCTTCCTGCCCGCGTGCTTGGTACGAGTCATACTCCGAGAAGAAAGAAAGGATTGATAAGAACTTGGTCAAGTGGCATAGGTTTGTGCGTCAAGAAGGGAAACTTCATGTGCAAGATTACGTCGAGGACGGAACTTCCGTCGGGGACAACGGAACTTCCGTCCTGGCAGGATTTCGCACATGGAGTTAACCAAAGTGACGCAAAAATCTACCCCATCTACTAGAGCTAGACAAAGACTTGAGCATCCTAAGGATCTAAACGCTATTCTACTCAAGATAGACCAACAAGCTACTAGCATTGACCAAGATTTGAAAAAGATAAGATTCAAGATCCATACCAAATCCACGCGAAGAGGGCGCGAATCGACGGAAGAAGTTGAGGAACGGAAGTGCCGTAGGATGGGGAAGCTTTCCCACGGATTACTTGAGCTTTTCCCTGGTTGAAACGGGAGATCGCCAATGGGGCTCACGGGCTAGGGTTTGGGAGGAGAGAGAAACCGTGGAGAGTTATGAGGAAGAAGAAGGAAAAAGAAGGGTCGGGTCCCCTTTAGACCCGCACATGACGGAAGTTCCGTCACCGACGGAAGTTCCGTCAAAACCGGAGAGTTTTGCACGGAAGTTCCGTCGAGGAACGGAAGTTCCGTCCTGTCCTGGTTCAGCTTTTTGGAAGAATTTTGAGAAGAATTTTTGACGTTTGGAGACCTAGGTTGGAACTTGGGGTTGCCTTCACTTGTGGATAGCCAGCAATCAACCACATTGAACAATATCCACAAGATGGGCAATATGATCACGAGATCAAATTCAAATATTCTCAATACAAAAATAAGCTTTAATTTTGCAAATAGTTTTTGAGAGGATAAAAACAACAATCAATATCATCAAGATGCGCAAGATTTCACTCCATATTAGAAGAATCAAGTATATTAAGTTCACTCCTAAGCTCACAGAATCTTTTCTCATCTAATGGCTTGGTGAAGATATCGGCTAGTTGTTTATCGGTTCTCACATAACTAATCTCAATGTCCCCTTTGATTGAATGGTCTCTCAAGAAGTGATGCCGGATATCTATATGCTTAGTCCTATTGTGATCAACGGGGTTGTATGCAATCATGATGGCACTCTCATTGTCACATAGGAGGGGAACTTTGGTCAAAGAGTATCCAAAGTCCTTAAGAGTTTGTCGCATCCATAAGAGTTGTGCACAACAACTACCGGCTGCAACATACTCCGCTTCGGCTGTGGAAAGGGCAACGGAATTTTGTTTCTTGGATGACCATGACACAAGGGACCTACCCAAGAATTAGCAAGTCCCGGAGGTGCTTTTTCTATCTACCTTACATCCGGCGTAGTCGGCATCGGAGTAGCCAACTAACTTGAATTTGGCGCCCTTAGGATACCACAACCCTATGTTTGGAGTGTGAACCAAATATCTCAAGATTCTTTTAACGGCCACCAAGTGGCTCTCTTTTGGAGCGGCTTGAAATCTTGCACACATGCACACACTAAGCATGATATCGGGCCTAGATGCACAAAGATAAAGCAAAGAGCCAATCATGGAGCGATATACCTTTTGGTCGACCGCCTTCCCATTCACATCCAATCCTAGATGACCATTTGTCTTCATTGGAGTTTTGCTTGGCTTTGCCTTGCTCATATCAAATTTCTTGAGGATGTCTTGGGTGTATTTGGTTTGACTTATAAAAGTTCCTTCTTCTAGTTGCTTGACTTGAAAGCCTAGAAAGAACTTCAACTCCCCCATCATTGACATCTCAAATTTCCTAGTCATAATCTTGGCAAACTCATCACAGAAAGATTGGTTAGTAGAACCAAATATTATGTCATCGACATATATTTGGCATACAAATAAATCACTTCCAACTTTTCTAGTGAAGAGGGTAGGATCGGCCTTGCCCATTATGAAGCCCTTGTCGATGAGGTATCCCTTGAGGTGTTCATACCAAGCTCTTGGTGCTTGCTTGAGCCTCGTAGAGAGCTTTGTGAAGCTTGTACACGTGGTGAGGTTTCTTCGGATCTTCAAAACCCGGTGGTTGTTGCACGTACACTTCTTCTTGAATTGGACCGTTGAGGAATGCACTCTTCACATCCATTTGATATAACTTAAAACCATGATGTGTAGCATAGGCGAGCAATATGCGAATTGACTCAAGCCTTGCCACCGGTGCATATGTTTCCCCAAAGTCCAAACCTTCAACTTGTGAGTAGCCTTTTGCAACAAGTCTTGCTTTGTTCCTCACCACCACACCATGTTCATCTTGTTTGTTGCGGAACACCCACTTGGTTCCCACAACATTTTGCTTGGGTCTCTCCACCAATGACCACACTTTGTTTCTTTCAAAGTTGTTCAACTCCTCTTGCATGGCCACCACCCAATCCGAGTCTTGTAATGCTTGTTCCACCTTAAGAGGTTCCAAAGAGGAAACAAACGAGTAATGATGGCAAAAGGTAGCGACTCGAGATCTAGTGGTTACCCCCTTTTGAATGTCACCAAGAATGTTATCGACGGGATGATCTTTTTGTATGCTTTGGCGCACTCGGGGTTGTTAGGGCCTAGGTGCATCTTCTTCTTCTTCTTGTGGTTCGTCTTGATGATCATCACCTCCACCATCTTGTTCTTGATCTTGGTTGTTGCCTTGATCATGATCGTCACCATGATCTTGGCCGCCCCTTGATCTTGTTCATTTTGTGGATTTTGTGGAGGATCTTCATCTTGACTTGGAGAAGATGGATCACCTTGTACTTGAGTTGGGTCTTGTGGCCTTATTTCACCAATTGCCATGTTCCTTATTGCTTCACAAGGAGCTTCATCACCTACATCACTTGGATTAACTTGCTCTACTTGAGAGCCGTTAGATTCATCAAATGTTACATCACGCGTGATCTCAACAATGTCGGTGGCTTTGTTGAAAACTCGGTATGCATACACATTTGATCCGTACCCAAGTAAGAAACCTTCATTGGTCTTTGGAGCAAACTTAGAAGACCTTGGCTTCTTGTTAAGAATAAAGCACTTGCTCCCAAAGACACGGAAATACGACACGTTAGGAATTTTACCGGTAAGAAGCTCATAAGGTGTCTTTTTCAATATCTTGTGAAGGTACAATCGATTTGTTGCATGGCAAGCGGTGTTGATGGCTTCGGCCCAAAAGGTGTCGGGAGTCTTGTACTCATCAAGCATGGTTCTTGCCATCTCAATGAGTGTGCGGTTCTTTCTCTCGGCTACACCATTTTGTTGTGGGGTGTATGGTGTCGAGAACTCATGCTTGATGCCTTCTTCATCTAGGTACTCCTCGACTTGTGTATTCTTGAACTCGGTGCCGTTGTCACTTCTAATCTTCTTGATCTTTACTTCATATTCATTTTGTGCTCTTCTCGAGAAGCTCTTTAGAACACCTTGTGTCTCACTTTTATCCTTCAAAAAGAATACCCAAGTGAAACGGGAATAATCATCAACAACGACAAGGCTATACTTGTTACCGCCAATGCTTAGGTATGTGACCGGTCCGAAGAGGTCCATGTGAAGCATCTCCAATGGTCTTGTCGTCGTCATCATCGTCTTGGATGGATGGTTGGCTCCAACTTGCTTTCCGGCTTGACATGCGCTACACACTTTGTCCTTCTCAAAAGCAACATCTTTTAGTCCAACAACGTGGCCACCCTTTAGAAGTTTATGTAGATTCCTCATCCCAACATGAGCTAGTCGGCGATGCCATAACCAACCCAAAGTGGTTTTTGCTATCAAACAAGCACTTAGATTTGGACCCTCTTTGTTGGTGAAATCAACAAGATAGATCTTATCCTCCAAGTACCCTTTGAATGCAATTGAGGAATCCGCTTTTCTAAAGACGGTCACGTCTTCATCGGTAAAGAGACAATTAAAACCCATTCCACAAAGTTGTGATATGGACATTAAGTTGTACCCTAAACCTTTCACAAGAAACACATTACTAATTGAAAGGTCATGGGTGATTTGAATTCCACCACGACCAATTACCTTTCCTTGTTGATCATTTCCAAAAGATATACTCCCACTTGGTAGATTGTCTTTGTCAAGTGTGGAGAACATCTTCTTCTCCCCGGTCATATGATTTGAGCACCCGGTGTCGAGCACCCATATTGAACCGCCCGAGGAGTATCCCTACACACAATTAAGCACAAGATTTAGGCACCCAAACTTGCTTGGGTCCCTTAACTTTAGAAACAACACTTTTGGGCACCCACACACAAGGATTCCATCTTGCATAGTGTGGCCCAACAAATCTTGCAACTACTTTCCCATGAGCACCATGGGTTAGCTCATATGTTGCATGATCGTACACATAGAAGGATACGGGTGAGCTCTTCTTTTTGAGCTCGTGTGTTGTCTTGGCCTTCTTCACTTGCTTAACTTGAGCATCTCGCTTTTGTTGATTCATGTTGTTGCTCTTGATGTTGTATTTCTTCTTGGGCTGCTCCTTGAATCCAATGCCTTTGTTGCCATTGAACTTTCTTTCCTCACTAACAATTTTCTTAGCTAGCTCAACTTGAGCCGCCCTTTCAAGACTCTTGACCTTGTTAGTGAGATCCTTGATTGTCACCTTATCGGTGGCAATGTTGTCAATGTCAACACCTTCACATCTTGCACACTCTTTGCTTGATGAAGATTGTATTGACTCGGCCTTGCTTTTGTAAGTCAATGTGCTATTCTTGAGGACTTCAATCTCTCCTTCCAACAACTTGTGATTCTCTTCAAGAGATTCACACTTTGTTTGGAGTGAGAGGTTGATGTCTTCAAGCTTAGCATTTGACTTGTTTACCTTTGTAAGGCATAGAGTCAACTCCTCGTTCTTCTTTCTTTCTTCCTCAAGCAAGGTCTTCAACTCTTTAATCTCATCAAGCTTCTTGATGAGCATGTTTTCTTGCTTGTCCACCATCTCTTCGCTCTCTTCAACCTTCTCTTGCATTATCCCTAACATTTTCACCATATCTTGCAAGGAGGGGACTAGCTCCTCCTCATTATCATGGTTAGAGGAATTGACAAGAGGTTTAGTTTGTACCTTGTTTTCTTTGGCCATGAAGCATTTGGGGGCGTCATCCTCATCGTCGGTGAGGTTGTTGAAGAGTGATGATTTGGCCGGTGTTAGGCCATATGCAAGATTGGCAATCCCTCCTTCTTCATCTTCATCATCATCTTCATCATCATCGGAGACATATTGTTGGCCAATATGAGCTTGACCCTTGAATGGTTTCTTGAAGTTCTTCTTCTTAATGAACTTCTCCTTCTTCTCTTCCTTTCCATTGAGTTGAGGGCACTCCGCAATGAGATGCCCCGGATCATGACAATGATAGCACTTTCTTGTTGATCTTCTTGCCCTTGCTTTGTCAAAGCTTTTCTTGGTAAACCCGTTGTTGATCATGAACTTGCCAAACTTCTTCACAAACAAGGCAAGCTCTTCATTGTCTTCTTCAATCTCAATTTGGTCTACCTCCACAACTTCTTTCTTTTTGGCCTTGAGTGCCACATCTTGCTTGCTTGTGCTTTCATCTCCAATTAGCACACTCACTCTCTTTCCCTCATCGTCACGGCTTTTGTGAGCAAGGATTCTTCCAATTACTTCATCCGTGGAGAATCCATCAAATCCTTCCTTTTCCTCAATGATAGTGCAAAGTGTGGAGTTCCACACTCTTAGTGACATTAGAAGCTTGAGATTCACTTCTTGTTCGCTCACGTCATCTCCAAGTGACCTTCGCTCATTTACAATGTCCAAGAGCCTATCATGTGTTTGTTGAGGGTCTTCGCCTTTCTTCATCACAAAGAAGTTGAATTGATTTTTCAGCACTTGCATTCTTGATTTCTTCACAACATCGACTCCCTCATGAACTGCAATAAGCTTGTCCCATATAGCTTTGGCATTCTCGAGTCGGGATACCTTAGAGTACTCTTTAGCACTCAAGGATGAGAGCATGGCCGACACGGCTTGGGCATTGCGATGTATGTTGATGTTGTCCATAACGGTGTGTTCCTTCTCATTCTCTATCACATACCCTTTTTCAACCACTTCCCACACGGGTGGACCAATTGATAGTAGGTACATCTTCATCCTATGCTTGTACCAACTAAAATCTTTTCCATCAAACCAAGGTAGTCGTCCACTACCACTACTATTCACATTTGCCACATCATTATAGTTGAAGTTGTACCTTGTGTCCAACTTCCCACCACTTGTGCCATACTTGGCAAATGGATTTCTTTCTTCATCGGTGTTCCTTCTCTTGCTAGGATCATTGTCCCCTTCAGACAAATTCCCCCGACATCTTTTCTTCTCAAGCGGTTAAGCTCTTTTCGAGAAGACCTGCTCCGATACCAATTGAAAGTTGCCTAGAGGGGGGGTGAATAGGCAATCTAACTAAAAACCTGAAATTACAACACTTAAAACAAATAGGTCAAATTCGCCACCGACGGAACTTCCGTCGGGGTGGTGAGAGGAAAAACTAGGGAATGGAATAAGGGAGGAAATCTCACGATTCCACTTGAATGGAAACCTCCCTTTTTGCCTTGAGAGTGTTGTACCTGCAGGAATTTAGTAGACACGCAATACTCAAATAGATCGGGCGAAAACACTCCCGAGAGGTGAATGAATAAACACACAACAAAAACAAGCAAGAGAGGCACGGGGATTTTTCATCGAAGTTCGGACCCCTCACAAAGAGGTTCCTACGTCTCCGTTGAGGAGCTCACAAAGAGCCGGGTTTCTTTCAACCCTAATCCTCACAAGTGACCACAAAGGTCAAACTTGTTTTTCTTCTTCTTCCTTGGATTCTTTTCCTTGCGGAGGTGAATCACAACCTTCACAAACTTCCCAAGGCTCACCACAAGCTTGGGAGCTCTAGGGCAACACCTAGCCAATCTAGGAGAACGAATCTCCAAGAGTAACAAGTGAAGAACGAGATTAGTTGCTAGGGGAAGATGTGCTCTAGGTTGGGTTGATGCTATCAAGCTTGGAATCAAGATGGGAGCTCACTCCAATGGCTTTGGATCTCAAGAGGAGTGGAGAGGAGTGAGAGAGAGAGCTTGAGCAAGATCCGAGAGTTCAAAAGCACCGAGCACTTTTTCTCACGGGTTAGGTCAAAGCTATATATAGTGTGGGCTCTAAAAGAGCCGTTGCTCAAGTCGATGATTGGACCCGATGGAACTTCCGTGGGTGACGGAACTTCCGTCACCCTATTAGGTCAACTACGAAACATGCCGAGACGGTACTTCCGTCCGAGTTAGAACTTCCGTCCAAAACTCTCCGGAACCGACGGAACTTCCGTCGGGCAAGATTTGAACTGGAAAAGATCTCTCGACGGTACTTCCGTCATGTTTGGAACTTCCGTCCAAAACTTTCTGGAACCGACGGAACTTCCGTCGACCTAGACGGAACTTCCGTTGTGTGTGTAGAAGTTAGGAAAAGATAGGCTTTTTGTTCTTCGTTGAGTTGGTATTTTGGTTCCAAGTTGTTTGAGGATAACTAGAGCACATTCTTCCCTGCACGTAAGATCGTTTCACCCCTCTTAATAGTTTGGCACACCTATACTCAAGAAGCTATAAAACTAAACTTGTAGTCTTTGCTTTTTGAGTACTTGTTCACTTTTTAATTGAGGGGTTTGCTTTCTCACATTGTGGATACTACCATTTTGTTGTCCTGCACAATGACTCAATAACCACATTAGAGCTTTTAATCATTTGTCATTTATCACCAAAACCCACTAGGGGGCCTAGTGCATCTTCAAATTCACATATGTCTATGTTTTGTACTGTGCACTTATGTTTAGGAGTTGATCGAGCCTAGTTGCATTATTAATTCCTATGCCTATGGTCTTGGTTAAGTATAAGCTTTCCGTTAGTAATGCTATGCTTAATGGAGTCATCGGTAGCAGCCCCGAGTGATTTGGAGACCACTCGGTTTAGGTTTCAAATCATATTGTTACCTCTCACATGAATGAATTGGAGACCGTACGGGGAAGTGCATGTGTAGGATGCAGTGGCAAGGTTGGCCCTTGTTCGCCACAACCTCGTGCGTGTCGGTTGAGGACCATTCGTTGTGACTCCACGAGCAAGTTTTGAGTTGTGTACCAAATGCATACCTTCGTATGGGAGTTGATAAACCGATGTAACTTGAGAGTCATAGTGTTGGACGGTCACTCTACCCTTTGTGCTAAGTGTTGGTCACGGTGGTTGCACGAGCTTGTGAGTAGATGGAGGGTGTGTGGTATTCTTTGAACCCGACTAACTCGTGGTTGCAAGAGAGACACACTCGGAGGGTGGACCCGGCTCATAGCTACGATGATCTCATGAAAGGTGGTCATATGTGTTCTTAAATGATGCGTATGTCGTGCATTTGGGTTTCTCCTGCAGGATGTAAATCGATATATATCGCCGTCCCTCGCGGTTATGAGTACCGGTTGTCTCGAGCAGGTTGCATCGTAGTAATGACATGGAATATGATGATGAACTTGCCTGTTATTGAAGTATTTAATTCATGTATTGCAACCAAGTTTGCTAGTCTTGCTCACTAAATTTATATTTATGTCACAACCCTCTTAATATGGCTAAAATATAGATTACGAGACTTGAAAATAGGTGCAGTTTTTGGCAATTTCTAGCAAGCCTAGTCAGCCCCCCCGTGCATAGTAGGAGTCGGTTTTAGAAACCATTTTTGTCGGGTAAGACTTGCGGAGTATATTAGATACTCGGGGCTTTGTTGTTAACATTTTTGTGCAGGTAAGATTGTCGAGAAGAATAGGCACATCTACGGGCTTGATATGTTTCATTTTAGGCAACTATCGTCGAGACTATCTTTACGCTTCCGCTCATTGTATATTAATGTATTGTAATCTGAATTTCGAACTCTATGTATAGTAATAACTTGAACTTCAGATGTAAAACATAGCACTCATGTATCTAAACATGTTTATGTAAATTGTGGATGTATCATTGATATACGTGCAATGACGTTCGTTTCACCGAATGTCTCCCGAGGCGGTCCTGTGCGACAATCCCTCTTGCTTTGCAAGGTAGGGGTGTCACAATGTCCAAGTCCACTATAGAGAGAATAGTCCTCTCGGCTGCCACTGGTACATAGGAGGGGATTGTTCTTCCTCCACCTCGGACCCATCCGAAGAGACTTCCAATCCTTGTCCCTCATGAGAGACTTTAAGCACCGAGTGTTCCTTTTAGTCCGTTGCTCATTCTTATGCACCTTCACTGCATTGGATGTGCACACATTGAATATGGACTTGAGCCCTTTCATGATATGGGAGGTGGGGGAGCCACCACGACGAGGTTCGAACCGCTAGAAATGACGGTAGAGGGTGGTGCACGGGATGAGCTGCGCTTCTTCTTAGAGCCATTCTTAAGCTTTAGCCGCAAGGGCCTCGTGCTTGCATTCCTTCTCAAAGCGAAGCCCCATCACTCCCTCAATCATAGCCATAATGAAGGGAACATATGGGAGCGTCATTCGAGTGTTCACACTCCTACCGATCTCCTCGGAGATGAAGCCTATCACAAAGAAGGGATTGGCGTCCGGAGCAAACCCGACAAGCACATTCCGAGACCAAGAGGCAATTTGGTCATTGTACCCATCCTTAGACACAATTGTCTGTCTCGGGATGCGGTTGAGGTAGAAATAGTAGGGAAGGAGGCCCTTGGTCTGTCCATAGATGCATGGCCCATCTTCATACATGAATGCTAGTGCGGACTCGAAATAGTATTCTCATTGGTGATGTCCTCCCTATCCTCTCGCTCTGTCCGAGGCTAGCTGAAAGTACGAGGCAAAGATTCTCTAGCTGCACTCGTACTTGTTGTCCCTTAGTCATCCTCATCAATTTATGTCCGGAGTGATCAATGTACAAAGTGGCATTGAACCGCGAGATCACCTCTTCATTCCAATCATATCCGAAAGCCATGAGAATGTACACACCACGTGCCTTGCATATGTCAATGACTTGATCAAAGATTGCATCATTCTTGGTTTTCATATGCTTGTGCAGCTTGTGGGACTTCTTCTTCATATCAATGAAGAAGGTGTAGTAGTAGTCTTGTCTGTCCCGACGAGATGGAACCTAGGATCGAAGCCTCCTTGACTCAAACACTGTGAGGATTGGTCTTTCTAAGCTCATCAAGCACACATGGGTGTTTCTAGTGATCAATCCTCCCATAGGCACCAATATACATTGGCTCATGCACTCGCAATCCACAAATCGCATCACCTTGATCCAAGGGTGCACCAACAGACTGGACCCTTACCCTTGTCCTTGCTATCCGGTGGAGCAATATGACTTGCAGCCCGCTTCCGCTTCATTGAAGACCGAGACGGAAGCACTTCCTCACTCGTCCGAGTTCTCCTCCTCCTCTATGGCCGGTCCCTTGTTCTTCTTGCCGGAGGTCTTGGTCCTCACCATTTTTTGACAAGATGAAGGATGGAATCGATAAGGATCAATGTAAGAGCACGAAACAATTGACCAAGTGGCATATGTACATGGGTGAGTTTCTATCGGGATGGAACTTCCGTCCTAGCGGGAACTCGCCCATGGAGATATGCCATTCATTGAATCGATGCGCTTTACATCTAGAGCTTGACACAAATGAGATATACTAGAGTCCTAAGACCTAGTCTACTCGAGGAAACTAAGCAAGCGCCTAGCATTTGACCAAATCGAAGAAAAAGGAATTCAAGATCCATACCAAATCCACCCAATGGAATGCGGGAATCGACAGAAGGAGAGGGGGAACGAAAGTTCTAGAGGATGGAGAAGCTTCCCCACGGATTCCTCAAGCTTTTCCCCGCTTGAATCTTCCAATCGCCAAGGAGCTACCTTGCTAGGGTTTGGTTGAGGAGAGAGAACGGTTTGGATAGAATGAGGAGGAAGAAGAATAGCGGATTCCGTGGTTTGGGTTAAACCCGAGGAACGGAAGTTCCGTCAATCTAGAGCGTTTTGAACGGAAGTTCTGTCCCGGACGCAAGTTTCGTCGCTGCTAGATTCCAAGAATTTTACGCGCTAAGTGTTGACGGAAGTTCCATGAAGGCAATGGAAGTTTCGTGGAAATTGAGAGAGAAAGCCTAGATTGGAACTTGGAGTTGTGTTTTCTTGTGAATAGCCAACAATCAAACAATGGGAACTATATTCACAAGATAGACAACTTGATCATAGGATCAAATACCACAAATCATATCAAAAACATCCAACAAGTTTTTGCAAATCATTTTCAACAAGAGAAATAAATCAACCAAATTCACAAAGATGCGCAAGATTTCATTCCACATTAGAAGAGTCAAGTATATTCAGTTCACTCCTAAGCTCACAAAACTGTTTCTCATCTAGGGGCTTGGTGAAGATATCGACTAATTGTTTGTCGGTTCTCACATAGCTAATCTCAATATCCCCTTTGATTGAGTGGTCTCTCAAGAAGTAGTGCCGGATGTCTATATGCTTAGTCCTATTGTGATCAACGGGGTTATATGCAATCATGATGGCACTTTAATTGTCACATAGGAGAGGAACTTTGGTCAAAATGTATCCAAAGTCCTTTAGAGTTTGTCGCATCCATAGTAGTTATGCACAACAACTACCGGCTGCAACATACTCCGCTTCGGTAGTGGATAGGACAACGGAATTTTGTTTCCGGATGACCATGACACAAGCGACCTACCCAAGAATTGGCAAGTCTCGGTGGCACTCTTTCTATCCACTTTGCATCCGGCGTAGTCGGCATCGGAATAGCTAACTAGCTTGAACTTGGCACCCTTAGGATACTAGAACCCTATGTTTGGAGTGTGGACCAAATATCTCAAGATTCTTTTAACGGCCACCAAGTAGCTCACTTTTGGAGCAGCTTGAAATCTTGCACACATGCACATGCTAAGCATAATATCGGGCCTAGATGCACAAAGGTAAAGCAAAGAACCAATCATGAAGCGATATACCTTTTGATCGACCGCCTTGCCATTCACATCCAATCCTAGATGACCATTTGTCTTCATTGGTGTCTTGCTTGGTTTTGCCTTGTCCATGTCAAACTTCGAGGATGTATTGGGTGTACTTGGTTTGACTTATGAATGTTCCTTCTTCTAGTTGCTTGACTTGAAAGCCTAGAAAGAAATTCTACTCCCCCATCATCGACATCTCAAATTTCTTGTCATGATCTTGGCAAACTCATCACAAAAAGATTGGTTAGTAGAGCCAAATATGATGTCATCGACATATATTTGGCACACAAATAAATCACTTCCAACTTTTCTAGCGAAGAGGGTAGGATAGGCCTTGCCCTTGTGAAGCCCTTGTCGATGAGGTATCCCTTGAGGTGTTCATACCAAGCTCTTGGGGCTTGCTTGAGCCCGTAGAGAGCTCGATGAAGTTTGTAGATGTGGTGAGGCTTCTTTGGGTCTTCAAACCTCGATGGTTTTTGCACATAGACTTCTTCTTGAATTAGACCGTTGAGGAATGCACTCTTCACATCCATTTTGAAATATCTTGAAGACATGGTGAGTAGCATAGGCGAGCAATATACGAATTGACTCAAGCCTTGCTACCGATGCATATGTCTCCCAAAAATCCAAGCCTTCAACTTGAAGTAGCCTTTTGCAACAAGTCTTACTTTGTTCCTCACCACCACACCGTGTTCATCTTGCTTGTTGCTGAACACCCGCTTGGTTCCCACAATATTTTACTTGGGCCTTTCCACCAAGGTCCACACCTTGTTTCTTTCAAGGTTTTTCAACTCTTCTTGCATGGCCACCACCCAATCCGAGTCTTGTAACGCTTGTTCCACCTTAAGAAGTTTCAAAGAGGAAACAAACGAGTAATGATGACAAAAGGTAGCGACTCGAGATCTAGTGGTTACCCCTTTTTATATATCACCAAGAATGTTGTCAACGAGGTGACCTTTTTGTATGCTTTGATGAACTCGGGGTTGTTGGAGCCTAGGTGCATCTTCTTCTTGTTGTGGTTTATTTTGTTGATCATCACCTCCACCATCTTGTTCTTGATCTTGGTTGTTGCCTTGATCTTGGTCGTCACCTTGATCTTGGCCACCAGCTTGATCTTGTTCATTTTGTGGGTCTTGTGGAGGATCTTGATCTTGACTTGAAGGAGATGTATCACCTTGTACTTGAGTTGGGTTTTGTGGCCTTATTTCACCAATTACCAAATTCCTTATTTCTTCACAAGGAGCTTCATCACCTACATCACTTGGATCAACTTGCTCTACTTGAGAGCCATTATATTCATCGGATGTTACATCACGCATGATCTCAACAATATCGGTGGCTTTGTTGAAAACCCAGTATGCATACACATTTGATCCATATCCAAGTAAGAAGCATTCATTGGTCTTTGGAGAAAACTTAGAGGACCTTGGCTTCTTGCTAAGAATAAAGCACTTGCTCCCAAAGACGTGGAAGTACGACATGTTAGGAATTTTACCGGTGAGAAGCTCATATGGTGTCTTTTTCAAGATCTTGTGAAGATACAACCGGTTGGTTGCATGGCCAGCGGTGTTGATGGCTTCGGCCCAAAATGTGTAGGGAGTCTAGTATTCATCAAGCATGGTTCTTGCCATCTCAATGAGTGTACGGTTCTTTCTTTCGGCTACACCATTTTATTATGGCGTGTATGTTGCCGAAAACTCATGCTTAATGCCTTCTTCATTTAGGTACTCCTCGACTTGTGTGTTCTTGAACTCGGTGTCATTGTCACTTCTTATCTTCTCGATCTTCACTTTATATTCATTTTGTGCTCTTCTCAAGAAGCTCTTTAGAACACCCCGTGTCTCACTTTTATCCTTCAAAAAGAATACCCAAGTGAAACGGGAATAATCATCAACAATGACAAGGTCATAGTTGTTACCGCCAATGCTTATGTATGTGACCGGTCCGAAGAGGTCCATGTGAAGCATCTCCAATGGTCTTGTCGTCATCATCATCGTCCTAGATGGATGGTTGGCTCAAACTTGGTTTACGGCTTGACATGCGCTACACACCTTGTCCTTCTCAAAAGCAACATACTTTAGTCAAACGACGTGGCCACCCTTTAGAAGCTTAGGAAGATTCCTCATCCCAACATACTACGTCAGGTCAACTCTAGTAACACATTTAATAAGTGATTTAGGTTGTGCCGTTACTAGAGCAAATTTTGTTGTAACACATATATCTATTACTACTTGTAACTAAAAGTGATACAAGTAAAATTTGTTGTAACAAACACATGTGTTACCGCTTGTAAACATATGTGATACAAGAACAACCCATTGTAACACATATATGTGTTACTCGTTTAAGAAAAGTGTAACACTTGTAGCTCAAAAAATAATACTAAATATAAAAAATATGTGTTTACGAAAAATTGAACTCTGGTGGTATATTTGTAGGTTAGTTCCTATACCACCCGAGCTAAGACATAGTTGTGACTTTTGTGACTATTTATTCAATTTATAACATGATGGAGTATACGTAAAGGCTATTGTAACACATATATGTGTTACTTTCTGCAAGTGAGTGTTACTATTATGACAAAACATAACTCCAAATATAAGCTCATGTGTCATACTTAAGGTTTGATTGCATCGCCACCTATAATAATATGAAGTTGAGTCTCCTATTTGCCAACACAACTTATAATACGTTAATGTATGGCAATAATTTAGACTCAATAGTGCATTTATTGTCATTCGAGAAATATTTTGGATCATCACACGTCTAGAGTTTAAGGACTTAATGAATTAGCACATAAGTTTTAGTCCCTCGTTGTAACATTATTTTGTGTTGCAAAGAGATTTTTCTTGTAACACTCACACTTGATATATATTGAATAATCATAATCTTTGTAACACTATGCATGTAACATAAATTTTGTGTTACTCGTAATCACTTCTTGTAACACATAATTATGGGATAAAAACTATATGTTACAAATATACTTGTAACACATAATTTTGTGTTCCTATAATATATTTTGTAACACATGACTCTATGTGTTACAAGAATATGTTACAATATCCTTGTTTTGTAGTAGTGCCCGTTCTCGGTGATCTATCCAGCACAATGGCACAAAATTTGACCCATAGGTGTATAGTGAAGTCGTCTTCAATATATCCGAAGCTCGGACCTAGAGAAGACCTGGACTGATGGGGCTGTGCTTTGCCCTACCACATCTCCCTATTCTGGATCTGTTTCTAGATGAACAACCAATACCTTGTCGTGTTCAAGGAATTCCATGTCGTGTATGCAAATGCTCACGCCATGATCTAACCCGACACATCGAGGAACGTAGCCGGCATGCAATCTGCCTCTACGCGGCCTCATCTCATCCTAGTGCTTCGATCTATAGTTCAGGTGAATTCCTAACAAAGAAACTTTACGTTTCACATGTTCCACAATATGAATCATAATCTAGTTCAAACGCAAGCTTTATTTCTACAGCAAGTCCACCGAAACGCGAACATTTTCATCTTGTTGTCCGCACGTGGCTACAACACAGCCAAGCACCATGTCCACCGTGGACTAATGGACCAGCAAGTGTACCGCGACCCACAGTGTCTGTGGACCTAGTATATGATTTTGCTGGTTTATTTAATTCGTTTAGTACCGATTAGTAGATACTTTTGCAGTAGAGCCCATGTAGTTCCAGTAAATAGCGTCTAGATCTATTGTTTTTCAAATGAAACCCTAGGTGTAGATTAAGTTCTGTTTTAATCCTACTTGTTTTATAGTAAGCCCCTTATGTTGATTTTTGTATATTATTTTTTTAGGTCCCTAAACCCTATTTTTAATGTTTTAGCTATACTATATTTATAGAAACACCCCTAACCATTTATAAATTGTGTTTTAGCCCCTACAACTTCCAATCTTTGTAATTTTTCGCTCATGGCTCCGATTAAGACGATTCCTCGCGCTCACATGATCGTAGTGGTGTAATATATTGTATTAGTGCTCTAATGATATTTTGGTATGATGTATTGCTCTATTTCTTAGTTTATTGTATGCTTATTTGCAAGTTTGTTCACCGTGACGTAACTAGAAGACGATCTAACCAAGGATCTTGAAGAGCAAGAGTTGAAGACAAACATGAGAAAAAAAGGAGAAAGAGACAAGTGTCCTTGATGCATATTGCACCTACTCTATTCTATTTGCACCTTGCATTGCTATTAAATATGAATCCCATGTGTCATGCCTTGTTCCAAACTTGTCCTTGTCGCCTGGGTTGGGTTAGATGTATGCTAGGGTAGATTATGTTTAGCTCGCTTTAATTTGGGTTTAAGAATTGTTAATTATAATCCTGATATTGATTCACTTGGACATAATCACCATAGTTGAGTGTTAATGTTGAACACTGATTTTGGTGACGGGTGGAGGAACTATGGTCGGGGTGTATCGGTAGTTCCAGTGAATGTTATCACTCGAATCATGAGGACCGGTTCGTGGAGCGACCATCCATGTTAAACCATACAACCATGAGGCAAGTATGGGCGCGGCTTGGCATAGTATGCGGTAGAGACCAATCGAATACGCGCAGAGAAGAGGTGGGTGTGGCTTGGGTATACCGGCAGTCCTAGGGGAGGTGTG
Organism: Chloris gayana; assembly: GCA_031894775.1. NCBI lineage: Eukaryota > Viridiplantae > Streptophyta > Magnoliopsida > Poales > Poaceae > Chloris > Chloris gayana. The sequence continues at coordinate 103,711 of JAUNZO010000731.1, forward strand.
ATGAAGAGACGAGGTCTCAAAACCATCCGGCACAAGGGAGCAAAGTTACCTTAGTGGAGGGTTTACTCCTCGAGGTTAGTGAACTCTTAGTGGACACGTACAAAGCTGGAGGAGCCCGTGAACTGCCTTGAAAGTGATCTCCATGCCACACACCACGGAAGTGTGTAATGTGTTTGATTAACACGGACGGAATGGAGGTTTTAGTCCACCTAGCAACGGGGAACAGAATCACTTTCTCGTGGAGAATTGTGTACAACCTCTACATAGTGTAAACTGTCATGACAAGGATCCTCACGGGGATTAGGGGTGGTAATGGTTTGGTTGCATGGTTTCCGGGAAGGAGCCATGTACGGTTTGGGTAATGGATCAACTTGTGATCTCCGGGGTTAACCTCACATAGTAATAGCTTGCTTAATTAATAAACTGTACATACGTGTTTTCTATGCTTTTAAACCCTATATGATCCCCCTCTTCTAGTAATAGCTTGCTACTCAACCTGGTCGCACCCTATATGAACTGTACATACGAATCGTAGGGGTGTGGTAGTGGGTGGATCTCATGTTTGCGACGTGGTGCATCGAGCTGGCTGGTGCGACCAAGTTGACAAGAAGCTACTCAACCTGGTCGCACCGGCCACTCGATGCACCACGTCGCAAACAGGATATCCATCCACTACCAAGGCAAGTATCATGGAGACATCCTGTTGTGTCACCGTGAACTCACCACAAGGAAGGTGGAAATTGTGGGTCTCCGACCCCCAACGATCCACAAGTGTTGTAAGGGCAGCAGCATCCATTGTGGGCAGTCCAAGCATTGACCAATTATACTAGTGGAAGGAAACCCGACCTTCGATTTATGGTGTGTACCGCTCACTCCACATGAATGGAGTGTGAGTATGGATACGCAACGGAGTTGAAACCTACAAATACAAAGATGCACTCCAAGCTTTGCCATACTTCACCCGATAATGTGTGATCGCGTGTATGGACTCTATGAGAGATGTAACGGTAACATCGGCGTCAGCCCAAACAATGCCAAGAATACGATGGCCAAGGTATCTAGCGGTACATTGACTTGTTCAACATGTGCAGATTCACAAGTATGGGGTTGCTTCACATTTGTAATCTTCCACCTTTGATCTTTAGTTTTCATCTTTCGAACCCAAACACCCCATGAACACCTAGCTCTCTGGCAAAATATTGTGTACCTTGCTTTCTTATTTGACTTTGCCACATCGTACGGACGATGATGACGGACCACATAATATTGGAAGAAAAAATTGACCTCCTCAATGCGATCAAATATCATCCCCTTACGAATGATGGATTCCTTAGGGTCATGTCCACCTTCTCCGGGCATTATACTTGTTATCACGTATTACCATGTCCAATACGGCTTATGTCCATATGATTTGGGGCTTTTGGGAGTGTAACATGCATCCTTTTCATCGCTCTCAACTCTGTTTGACTATACCTAGTATTCCAATTAATTTCTACCCCATCGTTCTTATCAACATCATAAATCATGATGTTGAGGATAGAGTTCTTCATCGATATCTGCATCATCTTCCAAGCTATCATCATCCTCACTTCCTTGTCCTTAGCACTATCATCCTCCTCATTTGCTTGACCTTGACTACTATCATCATCGCCACTTCCTTGACCTTCACTACTATAATCCTCAACATCTCCCAAACCATCATCACTTTCCTCCCCATTGAATGAGCCGTCAGGGAAATTATTATTCATAATTGAAAAATCATAAAGTTCGGAGTTCATTCGTGGTATTCTATCGGCCACATGAGGACCGCATAATATTGGAAGAAAAAATTGACCTCCTCAATGCGATACCAAATCATCGTCGGATACCAAATCTAGCATGACATAGTGAGCCTTACCACTCCCCACATCAAACCTTCCTCATAACTTTATATCACAATCTAACCCCACTGACGTTCTGACTCTGGCAACAACATCAAGATATTCCACAACCAGAATCCAGAGAGCAGCACGGAAAACAAAACATATCATACCACAGATGACAAACGTCAGATCATCCTTCAAACCTTGGTGGGCAAAAAAGTAAACAAACAGATTTGAGCCTACAGCAGAATACAAATTTCAGGCAGTAACCTAGGTGGTAGGGAGGAAAGTATGCTATCCAATTAAAACTCGAGAAACTAACAACCAAAATACTCTCAATCACACAGAATATGCTGATTGCCCAATTGCGAGCTGGTGTATGCTATAGATCCCATCACAACACCTTAACTCCCGGGTGCTGGTGCTAGCTCTGAAGCAGCGGGTGCAGGTCTTTGTTGAAGGAGAGGAGATAGCGCCTTCACAACAATACTCATATTGGGCCTGAACTCTGCTTCGTATTGCACACATAGAGCTGCCACTGCAGCAAGCTGCAAATGAGAGTAGAAGGCATTAGTCCAACAGTACACTGCTGTTTATTAGGATGCTTTTTTTCCTTGAAGGTTCATTAGGATGCTCAAAATTACGTAGATAAACAGGAACAGAGTATGGAGCAAAAGGGAAACCTTAGCAACCCCCTTCGGAGGATATTCGCCCTTCAACCTAGGATCTACACACTGTTTGACTTTGTCCTCACTTAATCTTGGAGTTGCCTGAAAGAAAATGATGCAAATAAATAAAGTTAGATATAATTTCCTTTTTCTAATCCTGCTACTAGAGTGTTCAGGCAAAGGGCACTACACTACTAATTATCTGATCACAACATCAATATCTGTCCAATATTATCACAAAGCAGAAAAAGTCCACATAATTTCATATAATTAAATTATCTGTGTGAGGTTGATAAGATATTGATATTAATTGGTTGAGTAACAAATCAGAAACTGGGTTGATTTGCTTCCATTTATCATACCTTCGTAAACTCAATCCAATATGACCTCTAAATAATAAAACCATTTCCGTCAGACAGTAACAGTATCCAGCAGTGGCCAGCTACTTGCAATCAAAACTTCAATTTTTCAGAAATAATATCTTTTGATATTCATCATAACATTTCAACCTATTGCAATCAGTCGAATTTTACATAACACTTTGAAGTTTCAATTTTATACCACTTATTAAATGTACACCAGTTGACAAGAGGTAAATATTTTTAACAAACACAAAATGCACCCTTCTCCAGCAGTAAGTTAATTAACTCACCCAAGTTACTAAACTTTGCTGTCCACGAGGCATTGTGTGATCAACCGGTTTCCTTCCAGTCAGAAGTTCTAAAAGGACTACACCAAAGCTGTAGACATCACTCTTCTGGGTTAGCTGCCCAGTCATAGCATATCTGTACCAAATAGTGCCAAAATCAGAGAGGTGGTGAGAAACGCAATTGAACAGCTCATGCAACACTGACAGAATGTTAATCTGGCTAGATATATCATACTGTGATCCAACCATCCCTTAACTAAACGGTTAACAATAAAACATTGTATCAACATGAACATTAGGAATAGATCCACTAAGTATTAATATACTAAATTATCAATCAAAAGGCAAAAGGAAAACACAACTTTAGAATTTAAAATAGTCTAAAATAGAATCTTCCACTGCACTAAAAGAAAAGGCAATGCAAGCAATTATCAACAAAGAAAGATATATCCTTATCTTCTGATATGTTAAACTTTGCATACAAGGAAACAAACACAACCATTTGTGATCAAGTGGGCATGTCATAAAAGGTTGCTGATTAGGCTTGGGGTGGGTTTTTTATCAAATAGGTGGAACAAATTTAATTTCCAATTCAAAGTTCTACATAAGGCTCTAAAAAATGTGTATTAGATAGCAGTATTAGTTACATATACCGCATGGCATGTAATATGTATGATGGTTTGCTTAAATATCTACAGAAGTTTCATACTTGATTCTATGGAGAAAGGGCTCTTAGCATAATGGCTAAGGCTTCTGAGTAGCATCACAGTGACCCAGGTATGAATCCCAGTGGGAGCTAATTTACGTGGTCTGGGTTATTAAAAAAAAATTCATCCGATTCCACACCAAAGCACGGTTTAAGTCCCAGCCCACGCTCAGATGGGCAACGTGGCAGCCATGTAAGGGTGGAGGAAAGGAGGTTCGGAGGTTTTCTTATCTGCGTGAGATATCTTCTCTATCAGGCAATGCCCGGGTCCATCTTATCCATTGCAACTCAAGTTTTTTATACTTGATTCTAGGTCATAACTGATATTTTCTCAGTTCATGAAAACCTAGTCTAAATGCTATAAATTGAATAGCCCCATGGTAAAAAGTATCTCTATTGAAGAACATATAACCAACACTGTACATACACAAAAGTTCATGAAGCTGATTGATATGTCAACACGCAATGGCAACTCCAAAACACGATGTTAATATCGTAGGACATCTACACCAAACATTGCCAACCAGATAAAATGGCCAAGCTGTAGCCTGCTTCACTACACATTGTAGTTGCAAGAACAATGACATAATCTTCAAAATACGACTGGCCACTAAACCATCTAAGGTCCAGGTTCACTAATGGAAATGCATTGTCTTCATCTACAGTTACATAAATAAGTAACAGGGAACTGTCTCAAACAAAAGTGACCCTAGGTTTACTAGCATGTACTAAAATTACCACTCCCCCAAATACATAAATAACTCTCTGGAACAAAAAAAAACCTACAGTTGATGAAGCAGCATGTGTGGATTCAATTTTATATTTGGGAGAAAGGTGATGCTCCATGTGCAGCATGCTAGCACACTTGTAACAGTTAATCGCAGCATGTATCAGTGCTTTTCTGTGACACAGAATGATGACAAGTACTGGTCGGCACAGCAATTTTCCTTTTCAGAGGTTGTATAACATATGGGTTCACAACATAATCTAAGAGGAAATCAAAACTTCATCTATTGGGGGTGCAAGTGTGCTTGCTAGCTCACAAAGATTATCAGATACTGAACAGGAAATACAACCAAATTTCGCTGGTCTATAGGACATTTTGATATGGACCAAAAGTGCATAATACATGCTTGCAAGTTGTATAAACATGCTATGACATGGTTGTGATACTTCCACTAAGTAATGATAACTTTGATCACATGCTGGCTAAATCAATTCATCAAAAAAATAGCAGTCAGATAAGAAAACAAAACAGACAGGTCGGGTTGTATGTCTATCAACAGGCGCGAATGTAAACTTAGACTGATGGGGTGTGTGGTTGTGTTCTAATTGTTTCTTCTATTAATGCAATGATACGCAGCTCTCCTGCGTGTTTGAGAAGGAAAAAAACAGACTGCTTGAAGTCAATATGAATCAATCAGATGGCATGGGAAGACCCAGCAGCTGATAATGCAAGCATAAACTACAAGTTCATTCAAAATAAGAACGATATGGAAATTCAACTCTTTAAGCCACAGATAATTCATGATACACTTAACTAAACTGCTATAAATAAAAGTTATTGCATTATTCGCATTTTTCAATAAAATGATGCCATATTTTAATTAGTTCAATACTCACAAACAATACCAAATTGCCAACTACAGATGAGCTGAAAAGAATACAGTTGAGCAAGACAAAGAAAAGTAAACAACAACACAGGAGAGCGTTAGTACAAATAAGAAATTACTCTGGAGCATGATATCCAAAAGTTCCCAACACACGAGTTGAATGAAGACGAGCTGCCATATCAGGTGCTTGATTTAAGAGATTAAAGTCTGCGATTTTTGCTTTGAAATCCTCAAAAAGAAGTACATTGCTTGATCTGATGTCCCGATGGATGATTGAAGGCTGAACCTTCTCATGCAGATATTCTATGCCTTTTGCAGCCTCAATAGCAATTTTGACCCTCTGAATCCAGTCAAGCACAGGCCCAGGCTGAGCACCTTGAACACCTTTTCTTCCTGTAGTATAAAGAATTATGATGATGCAGGTTTGTGACAGATGAGCATGGCAGCAAGAAAAGAACAATGGATACTTAACACCTTACCATGCAAAACATCATGAAGTGAACCCATAGTTGCAAATTCGTATGCCAGTATACGATAATTTCCCTCCACACAGTATCCCAACATCTCAACAAGATTGTCATGTTTTAGTTTGGACGCCAATGATATCTGCAATATGAAACATATTCAAATATATTTTTTCATTTTATTTCCTACTGATAGTATCATCAAGGTATGAGAATACAAACAGTCAAACAGAAACCGTAAGAACAAAGAAGATAAAAGTCACGTGGGGACTTCGGGCTCACCTGTTTCAAGAATTCATCATTAGGCTCATTTTCAGATGCATCAAGTTTTTTAACAGCCGCTTGTCTCCCATCATCCAAAGTGGCATGATATACTCGTCCATAAGAACCTTCACCAATCAGAGCACTTGATCCAAAATTGTCAGTTTTTTGTTTCAAGTCATCCAATGACAATTCAGGGACATCGATCGTAGGAGGAGAGATCTCAGGCTCTGGTTCACTAGCTGGAGGTTTTGAATACTTCTGCTTGGCTGAAAAGATAAAAGACGAAAAATAAACACATACTGAAAAATGCAAAAGATGCAAGGTAAAAGGATAAGAAACGGCGGCTTAGCATGTAAATTTCAAACTAGCCAAACAATAGATTGCAGCATTGCATGTAACTTTAGGAGATTTTCATTTCAACAGGACAGAGAGAATCATTTATGATATAGAAGAAAAAATAACCATGCTTGCATCTCTCAGCACAAGTCATAAAAGGCATGTATTAGGAGCTTTGAGTAAATAAGATCATTCAAAATGAACAGGGAGGATTTGCATAACCTGATGGTGCATAGTAAAGAAAATTTATGTGTATCTTCTGTGCATACATTCAATATGAATAGAAACTTTTACGATGGTATATCGGTATTGATACGCTTCAATTCAATAGGAGAAATACAATGATGGTAACCTTGTATAGCAAACTGCTACCAAATTTTCTGAAACAATATGTGAATCCACAATAACCTTATTCACATTAGAACTATCAAATTTTTTTGTGAGAACAGAAAGGTGACTTAAGCTACTCTACAAACTTCATTTGAGGATCTGAGTTTCTAATTTCTATAAGGCATCAAGAGAGAACTAAGTTGGCTTCTTTTTGACCTCAACTTGACATTGCAGCACAAGAAATAACAAGTTCAGTAATGAAGGCAAGCACTGACTGAATGTTAGCGACTTACGATCAATCTTATTGCTCTGAGCTTTGGCCAGCTCCCTGCCAGGGCCATCATCCTCGCCATTGGTGTGGCAATTACAACAGAACCACCCCATCTTGTCCCCTCACTGGGTCACCACTTCAGCAAATGCAGCAAAAGGTACAAGACTGAGCCATAAATGGAAACTTCAGGACACAAGAGTAAGAAATTGGTCCATTTCAGTATACAAAACAGCACGGCTACATGCGATCAACCAGTCAACAGGTACCCGTGCACATCCCCCACCGGTCTGTACTCAACGGTCAGCACCTAACCGTGAAATCAGAGCTCCAATATTTCTTTGTTTCTAGGGGGCTATCCATTCCACGCAGCGGTTTCGGGTCGCTTTCAGCCTTTCCAGAAGCGCGTAGAGCATAGTACATGTCAGAAGGAGATTCTCATGTTCCCGAACCGCTAAATACCTCACTATACTTTTCGTCACAAAGGAAAAAAAAATCCACTGTTACAAAGGGCGGACTTTGGGGTTTCCACCTAGCCCCAAAAAAATCTTAAAAAAGGGGGAAATCAAATCATAGACTAGCATCACTACTCCAAGAGCGAACCACGCAGCAAGCAGAGATAGATAGGAGAGGAATCCGGCCCGAGAATGGAAGTTTCTGGATTCAAGGGTTCGCAGCGAATAATAACTCGGCGCCGAACGGTAGTCTACCACTAGTCTACCACCTACCGCAAGCAATCAATCCAAACAAGAAGCTAGGGCTTCCTTACCTGCGACGACGGATTGGATCCCCGTGGTGCGCCGGTGCAGTGGAGGAGGAGCAGTCGAGGAGGGAGGCAAGGCGGAGCACGCTCTCTTAAAAAGAGGGCAGGCGGGCGGCGAGGGCGGTGGCGCGGCGTGCTTTAGGCTGGAAGAGGGCTGCGACGACGGCGTGACCCCTGCGAGTACAGACAAACGGCGAGGACGGCAGGAGCAACTGGACTGATATGCTCGCGTTTTTCCGTTGGGCGTCTTTTCTTTTCAATTCTGGTTTTTTTTTGTTTGCGGTTATTGTCTTTTTTTTCCTGTTTATTTTTTGTGAAGTGTCTTTTCTTCTTCTTTTCTTCCTCTATTGGGCTTGACCGAACAGACATGAAAACATGTAGGAACGCCCGGCTGGGTTTTACAGATGGCCCTCAACAGTGGTCCCCTCTTTTGGGCTTGGATTAGGAAGAACACTTGCAGACATGCTACCGTCGGATAGTACCAATAATAATTCTTGCAACATCATTTTAATATCAAGAAAAACGATTGGGTGTTGCAGTTTTGAAAAACTATAGTATTGAGAAAGGTTTAGATACAAAACCCAAGAAATATTGTAGTATTTCAAAGGATTTTTGTGGTATTGAGAGAAACTGTGACATGTTTGGGTACTACGGTATTTTTTAAGTATTTCCTTGTTAAATAAATAGCTGTGGGGATCGATGTTTGATGTTTCTACATATAACGTACCACTTGGAGACCTGTACAAGTTTGTTTTGGCATAGGAAATTAGGAATATTTTCCAGCACTCTATTTGTTGTTCAAAATGGATCTAGAGTAGGATGAAACCATGTAGGTAAATTAACAACAAATCTCTTTTGCAAGAAAAAAACAATAAATCTGAAAATATTAACCCAAAATTTGATTGTCGCCTCGTCTGTATCTACCCCAATACAGGAAGAGGACAGATATGTGCGCAGCTAGATTTTGGTTGCAATTGAAATGGAAATCAAGATCTCTTGTCTCTAATTTGGAGGAACATGAAGTAGACACCTCTCCTTTTCTTTCCGTTCTCACCGCCCTTGGGAGCTTCAAACAGATGGAAAACGAATGTTTGGGGAACTACTCGTTGTGAGGAACTCCATGTTTTTACGGACTCGGCAACACGTATGCATGGAAAAGCTAGCACGCACGTATTCAGAAGTGTGCCGTCCGTCCGCTCGGTTTAGAAAAAGGATAAAGTCCATCTTACTTCCTTAAAGTATAGCTAAAGTCTGGATAACCCTCCAATTATTTTTGAATTCGGTTTAAACCCAAAATAGTGCAATTTGGTTCATTTTACCCTTTAATATAATTGATCTTTTTTATTTCTTCACACATAAGTGAAGTCTTAAGGTAAAATTTTATAGGGTGTTAGCACACATTGTAAGGCATGCTAAAAAAATATATCATATTTTTTATTAACATTTTGACAGAGAATGACATTTAATAGTATATTGATCCATGTCATACAAAAATGTATGAAAAATAATGATAACAAAATTCATAATATAATTTCTGACATGTAATGTGATACCAACTACTACCCTATAAAATTTTTACTTAACACTCCACTTGTGCATGGAGAAAAAAAAGACAAATTCTATTAAGAGGTAAATTGAACTAATAATACTGTTTTGGTAGGTAAACTGAACCAAACAATAGTTTAGGGGGTTATAATACTGTTTTGGTAGGTAAACTGAACCAAACAATAGTTTAGAGGGTTATCTAGACTTGCTATACTTGAGAGGAGTAAATTGGACTTTGTCATTAGAAAAAAGAGGCACGAGGCACAGTTTTCGAAACTCAAAAAAAAACTGAGGTTTCGATGATACTGTAGTTTCAAAAACCATAAAAATAGATGTATCCAAACACCTCTATGTTTTACTAAAACCATAGTACTTTATAAAACCGTGGTATTCTACCAATACTTTGAAAAACTTTATGACGTGTTTGGTTCATGATTGCAATCGCAATCGGTAATGGATTGGAAATACACTGCAATCATAAACAAAGTATCCTAACACGTACTTTGTTTGGTTCAGCTCTAATGTAATCAGCCTTCAGTCATCAATTTCCTGTTGATCAGTCGTCCTCGATGGAACTGATGAGGTGAGGTAATGGCGGTCCTTCTCCATGGCTAACGCATCATCCGCAAGTGCTAATCGGCCACTGGCGCCATGAATAGCTAAATCAATCAACGAAGGCTGGAGATTAGCCGGACTGGAGCCCGACGGAACGCAGTAAAGGACTCCCAGCTTCCGCCATTCACTCCATTGGCAAGTGAGGGCCGCAACCAGAGCTATGTAGATCTAGGCACAACAATAGAGGGGCAGTGGGAGCTAAGCAAGCCGGAGTTGTGGGAGGAGGAAGGCGAGCCACCGCCGCGCTGTCCCGTGCGAGTCGAAGAAAAAGAACCCGTATCAGATCTGATACCGGTTGACAGGGAGGGAGCCAAGCTTTCCATACGCCGGTATCTGATTAGGCGGTAACTGATATCAATACCTAGGCAAACACCCATAACGGTTTTGGTTACCGGTGGCAATCAGAATGTGATAGTGGCGGAGATCCCATAAGTCCTGGGTATTCCTGTGAATACCCAACTTTGATGAGAAAACACCAAGTACAACTTAAAATCTAGGCAATGTCTTGTATTTTTGTGAACAATTCTTTCATTAGGAATACCCAAACATCGAATCCTGGCGCGATACAAATCGTCCAACCAAACACGTTTGCATCCATCCAAATAGGGCCTAATATGCTAATTCCTCGAGCATTGTATTTGCAAAACCAAACACTGACACCCAATAGCTGTTATCTCTGCATTTGACAGTCAAGACCAAGATGACAAAGTGAATTCCCAAGCAGACTGATCAGTTGGTCAGCACGAAAAGGGAGGAATTAAGGAAAAGCTGTGTGATTTGCCTGGAGCAGAGGGGATCACATGGGGTTTCTTGTAGATGGAGCACCTCAGTTTGACCACAATCATTAGTGGGTAAGTGCGGTGCCGAAAGTAGATGACCAAAACAAATGCCACTGGTACTACCAACTCTCCAATGTATTAGGAGGCAGTATGACAGAGTATATAGTACTCCCTCCGTCCAAAATGTTTGTCATTTTTGCCCTCTTCAGTTTTCCTAAAATATGTCATTCTCACTTCCCAATGCACCTTTCTCTCTTCCAAATATATCTCTATCTATATTTCTTTCCTCATTGTTTTCTGTGCACCCATGTTTTTCACTTCTCCTAAATTCTTGTGACCAACTATAAAGTGACAAATAAAATGGGACGGTGGGAGTAGATATTTGAGGACCACCCTTCCCGGAGGCGGACGCGTCGAGCCGATCAGCCGTTTTGTAAACGTCTAATGACAGTCCCAACAGCACTTGCCTTCAGCACGGCCTTTACGATAGATATCTGAATCTTCCTGACAATAATGTAGCCTTTGGATCACTGGCTTACACAGCTCCAGTATCTTGACTGATTGATCGATTTTTCAGCAGAATGGATAGCTTATGGCTGCAATAGCTGACAATGCAGAATGAACTATGCATTAACAGGTATATTTTGAAATGACAAAGCCAATGGAACTAACATTTCCAACTTCAAAGAAATAAAAGAAGCCAATGGATTATAAGCTACTCAAAGCAGGATCGCATGTTACTTGCTGTGTGGCTATGGACTAGCATGGGAATTTGAAGATCTTCTACTTCAGGAAGGTTGATGATACAAAAAGAAGCGCATAAGTAACACATGCAGTGCTCACTTCCAAGTTTCTTGGACCAGGCAGTATAGGAGGAACTACAGAAACCATCAAGAAAGTCCCTATAAACCAGGAAACAAAGAAAGATCCAAACCTGAAAGATCAGAGCAAATTCATTGTTAACAAAATACCACATCCAAGCCTTTCAAACTACTTTTCTGAATCTTAAAGCAAAATATATATAAAAAGCTAATAATCATTTGAAGCACCATGAAAAATGCATGTTTAATTAAAAAAATGCATAATCCTACTTTATTAATACAATATGCAGAGGCCACTTAGGACATGCACAAGATGGTACCTATTCTACAAGAAACAAGTAAGGTATAGCCCTAGTTCGAACTCAAGCAACCATGGAACCACCTACATAACATATAAGCTTGAAATATGTGCCACACAGGTTCAGCAATTGGCCAATTGCACATATTTTCTGTATGGTTAGGCATCAGCAGTCTGATATATTGATAAGGGAAAAAATACTTATGTGCCACTAAGACACTTCTCGCTCCCACCTAGAACCATGAGCGATGAAACCAGCCAGCCTAGCAGCTAAAATGTTAAACGTTTGTGAATTGGTCCTTCAAACTACAAAAAATCTCACATATTGTGGGCTCTGGGGAAGGGTTATTTCCAGACAGCCTTTCCCAAGGTTTATTTAAAGGGAATCGGTCCAGCAAACTATGATGCTAAAGTTCTAATCTAAGTGTATTTAATGTCCCATTGTATATTACTCGGGTGCTGAGGCAACTAATAAGAAAACAGTCACAGATAGCGTGTTTTTACCTAAAAAACGGTTCCGATGATATCAAGCAAGGCAGAGGCGGGTCTCCCAATAGGGCATGGTAGGGCAGCCGCCCTACTTAAGCTCGGCGTTGAGCCCCCTTACCCCTCCTTCTCTAGAGCTCTAGCATCCACCATCGTCGACGGCGCTGCCTAGAGTTGGCGTTGCCACTATTCTGTTCATGAGGCGAGTCGAGGAAGAAGCTAATCAGGCAAATAACGAAGGGATATGGCCGTATGGGGCTATGGGCCTATGCCTAACAGGTCTGCTTAATTAACTGGTCATTTGGGCCAAAAATTCGCTAATGGTTGTTACCGTTCCTCGATGTTGTTCTGCTCGCTCCAATAGATCTATTCCTTTCGTCCCCAAATCAGAACTTCCCCCAAATTTGCAACCCTAGTATTGCTGGTCGTCGCCTGCAATGCTGCTGACGGAAGGCGGCTCCGGTCCGTTGGAATCCGGCACTGGGCACGGTCGTGTCGCAGCAGCATTGACGCTGGGCACGGTCGCAACCCTAGAATGTCAGATGACTAGCTCAATGACTTGATTACGTGCTACAATGAGAAAGATATTTTCAGAAATCTTGAATGTGAGATAAAATTAAGAAGACATTTCAATCCATGAAAGAAGAGAAAATCCCTTGAGAACCACTAGCATAAACTTGAGTCTCTTCCTTGCCACCGAAGAAATTTGAAACCCCTTTCTGTGCCACCACCGTTGCATTTGTTAGCTTTACACCGGTCCCCAAAGAAAAATCATGTTCCCTCCCTCCCTCCCTCCCTCCCTCTCTCTCTCATCCTTTTCCCCGTCAGAACCATGAATCCTAACAGCCTGCAACAAATCGCCCCCAAAAATCACTGCTAGAAATCAAATCGCCCCCAAAAATCACTGCTAGAAATCAAATCGCCCCCAAAGTTCACTGCTAGAAATCAAACCGCCCCAAAAAATCGTCACCTCCCTTATCGAATATATGTGAGGACTCGAATTTGGGGCTTATTCCGACTGAGCACGTGTTGTGGCAGCACTTCTTGCTAGAGGATGATGAAGGTAGAGCAGGTTGTGTGCTTCTTCACTTCACTGTATTAAAGATCAATCCTCACTTGCGTTCACTTATGGCAAAAACTGGATCAGTTTACAATTTTTTCTTTTGTCCAAACTACGCCCAACAGAAGGAAGGGCATATGAGTCCTTTAGCATGCCTGTGTTAGGAAAATCTGGCAGGATGTAATCAATAGTGGCATCAAAGGGATAAAGTTTAACTGTCACTGGCATTGAGGGGATTCAAGTTTTCTAGGTGGTAGATAAGAGATTCAAATTTAAGCCAGTGGTTCTCAGGGAATTTGCCCATGAAAGAAAGGGCCAGACACTTGCCTAAGCCTCCAAGGAGACCTAGATGGGTAAATATTCGGTGCAAAACCTATTCAGTGAAACCGTGAAAACCCTCTCAAAAAACATACTTAAAAGTTTTAAAAAATTCTGAAACATGGTATACACGTACATGATACCATAGGGAACATGCACACAAAATTTCAAATCAAAATTCAACATAATTTAAAAGATACAAAAATAACAAAACTGGGAGAAAATGACAAAAATTACTCCATGTGCATTTTTTTGTCCTTTTCACCCTATATGTTCCTGATTTGTTATTTTTGTATCTTTTAAAGTATGTTGAATTTAGACTTCAACTTTTGTGTGCATACTTCCCATTGTATCATGTACATGTACACCAAGTTTCAAAAATTTTGAAAACATTTAAGTATGTTTTTTAAGAGGGTTTTCACGGTTTCACTGAATAGGTGGTTTGCACCGAATATTTTCCCGACCTAGATGTACTTAATGCCTTATCAATGGACAATGGTATGTGTATTCACATAATATTTTCTAATATCTTTTACTTCATATTTACTTATCCAGCAATAGGTACTATCTTACATTCAAGTATTTTCTCTTCATATGTGTGCTTGCATGGTTCGCTTTTTTTGCTCGTTCAAATTTATGTTGTGCCTTTATTAAGCGCTACGCCCTACCTAAGTTTTCTTGCGATATCCGCCACTGAAGCAAGGTTAAATGGTTACAAGCCGCACCACACATGGATGATATAAAGACACATGTCAATGTGCTTGCGAAGGATATGAGAATGAAAGAGGTAGTTCTGTCTATTGTACACATTTGTTGAGATAACTATGTGGACACTGCACAAAAGACTTGCAACAGTTTGGATAGTTTCTAAGCAAAGAAGAAAACTGTTTTTTTTTTTTAGGAAATAAGAAGGAAACTGGTTTTGTCAGAGCAAACGCTTGGCATCACTTCCAGAAGACACCTATTTGTTCTGGTGGCGGCCAACCTAGCTTGTCTCACAGACTTTAGTGGCTATTAGGCTAGTTTTGGTTGCCGCACTCTGTTACTTTATCAGTATTTAAGCTGAACACCTATCCTTTTAATGGGAAGGCACATTACAACAGTAAGCCAAAAAAACTAGATAAAATACACAGACCAAACTAATTCATATGAGTCCAAATAAGCACCATACCTAATCAAGAGAGGTATAATCATAGACTAAAGGGACTAACTCTTAACAACTTAAGCCCAAAATAAAATAAGTAATGCAAGTAGAAGAAAGCATACCCATAAAAGAATGCTCGCCATCCACTCTTAATCCTCTGATATATGAAGTAGATATTTGCAGCACAAGAGATGGCCACCTGGAGAGTTGGTCCGTCTTCAGTAGGAAAAGCAAGAGTGAGCATTCCCAGCAAGATAAAAGTCATTGCTGTCTGCCAAATGATAGTGCCACGTGGTGTTTGAAATCTGCCTTGAATAGCCTTGACTGCAGGGAACTGACTAAGTTCCTTATATTTTTTCTTGAGATCCACTTTTGGTTTTTTCCTATCAAAGAAACTCTGCATGATAATCCTGTCATGGGCAGACTCAATTGCAGCAACACTTGGCTTATGGCCTGCATACTTGCTTATGAGATAGTTCCTGGCAGCTCGAATTTCTTCTTCAGATGCTTCCCTACTGATACCCAGTCGCTGATATGGATCCTTCACGTGGATTCTTGGAAAGATTGCTAAACAAATCAAGCAGTTAGAGAGGGATATTTGGATTATATATAAATTAACTACTGCAGTAACCAATTGGACAAACAAGAATATGCCCATGCAGTCTTGATCTATAAATAGAGAAATGAATGGTGACTCATATCAGCTTTTACTGACACTACTTGGTTCTCTAAATATGTAACATCAAACATGCGCACTGCTACTGCCTTAGATGTTTATATTTTAGCATATAGAAATCAACTGTTCCTTAGTCCTGTTTGAGGGCTACTGAAATGAAGTGATGAAGTGAAATACAAACATCTAAAGAGTCTGAATACTGAGCTAAGGATGTACAGTTTTCCTCATAATCATAGATAGCTAATACTTACAAGTCGAAGAGTCAGCCATGTCACCAAATGATGAAGTAGCTAGTGGGATGATTTTAGCATTTCTCTGTATATAACAGTAAGAACTATACTTTGTGTACCTGCATTGAAGATTTGGATATGAGAAATTACATTCCACACAGCATGAACTAGGGTAAAGCTTGAAATAGTGGCAGTAGCCATTTAGTCAAAAGAATTGTAAGATACCACACCTATCCACACTGACAAAAAATTTGTTCCGTTCCTTGTGTCCCCTATTGAAACTCAATGAAGAGACAAGTCCCAGTGGTGCACCTGGCACCCTTAAAGTAACTGTACATCGCAATGCCCTCAAAGGATCTGTTGCTACACCATGCGGTAACATTTCAAGGAACAGCTGAATAGCGTGCAGCAGAGTCCCCTCCCTCCTATGAGAAACAATACTGCATCAGGAATAAACTATACCATGCACGATACATGCCAAACATGAACGAAATTGCCAAACATGAACAAAACACTTAATCAATACTAGCCCGAGGCCCATGCGTTGGTACGGTAAATAACGTAGGCTCCGGCTTATATGTGAAAACATTTTTTCTAGCTTATTCTGATAATGGCTTATCTGGAAAACCATTAGGGAAAACAACTCCTCTGTGGCAATGTGGGTAATCTTAGGGTACTCTATGATGGGGCATAAGCCGGCAAAAGCTACAATTTTCAGCTCATGGTTCATAGTAAAAACACGAGAACAACTTATGGGTACTTTGAGCATCAGCTATACTAAGTTTGGTGTGTTTAGTAAGGGTTTATGGCACAATCCAGAGCTTAAACACCTCCATAAGACCTACCAAACAGGCCCTAGATTGTGCAAGCGATGGAAAGTCAATTGACCACTCAAAATAAAGAAACCAGTTTTATACAATGTTGGCATTATTTAAGAAAATAAAGAATAACCCACAGTCTAGTTGAAAATGTGGCTATATGGTTATTAACATTTGCTCACATGAATCAAACTCACCTCACGTTGCATCATTTAGTGGAATAGGCTAGAGGACCCAGAATGCTACTACGTGATATCAATATTAATCTTTGCTTCTCTCTCTGCTTCAGAAAGCAATCTTTTCTAACCCAATGATCCTGTCATCTCCAATGCATACCGTCAAAATACAAATTTGAGTTCTTTATTTATGATTTGTTGATCCGAAAGCTTAGGAAGAATGGATCTGTTTTATTGAGATCTCAGGGGTGAAGAACGAAAGAGTTCATGGAAAAGTCATTCTTCACCAGCTCAGAATTTATAGTAGTGAAGATGTTATGGGAATAACATCTTGTATGATGAAATGATATGTGGAAAAATGCCAATAGGTTCTGGTTACCTAATGAAAAATCCGCATCCATAGTCTATGATTTCATTTCCATCTTCTTTTACTTTCTTTTGACTTTTCTTATAGATTGGGTTTTATCTCTAGTCCACCCCAACTTGCTCAGGACTAAAAGGCTTTGTTGTTGCTGCTACTGCTGCTATTGTTGTTTGCATAACCTATGGTTTTAACAAGGGGATTAAGGAATAAGGACCTTGGGGACTTAAACTAAAACCATGGCCTCAGTCCCTCAGAGACCAAAACATCTGCATATCAACTAGGTCACATGGGTATTCATGAAGCACATCCATTAAACAGTTCAATCACTGCAACAATTCATCGCGCTCCTTTACAACCTGCTGAAAACAAGGGAGAGCTAAGCAGGGGCATGAGGGGTTCAACTGTCTCCCTCAAATTTTACGGAAACTGAAATGCACCCGCATCCTAGTCCTAAGCCCTACGGCATCAACTGAGATCAGAGTTGCGCGCGCTTAAGAGCCGAACCAAACCGAAAAAGAACGAATGGACGGCCAAATTATTTCTCCATCCACTCGGCGGCTAGTCCGCCACAAATTATATTTTTCCAATATCACGGCCGTCAGCAGAAGAAACATCTCCTACAATAATAACCCCTTCAAAAGTATAACTTCAGTCCAAGCAAACTGGGATTCCGTACCGACGGAAGTAGTGACTCCAGAATCCGTGTGGATCTCCACTGGACGTCGGCGCGCGGGGACGGAGGATGACGGCGACGGCGACGAGGTCGTTCCTTTAAGGGGACAGGTGGTGGCTTATGCCAGAAGGCTCGGTGGGATGAGGCGAGGAGCCAAGGAGGCAGCAAGGAGAAAAGCCGGGCCGCGCATCCTTACGCCCAGTCGCCCACTAACAACAGGCCCAAAGAGACCCAACCGGCAGCCCAAGCTGCAATTCCGGCTCGGCCCAAATTGTGCCAGATTGCGCCAGCACTTTTTTTTTTTTGTTTTGCAAATCAGGTCCTCTTGATTTATTTGTTTATTTGCGATAAACAAGTCCTCTTGATTTGATCAGGCATTATCAACCACAAGAAATGAATTTAAATTAAACTTTCTCAGCTCACTAGTTTTGCTCTAGTTAATCTCATACTCCCTCCATCCTCCAAAGTAAGAATGAAAGTCAAATAGTTTTTATTTAAATTGATAATATCTTATTTAAAATAAATATTAAGTATTATGATATCTCATTTTTGAAGAATATTAGTAACATTATTATTTTATTTTATAGATATTTATGAATCTTTTAAGATTGACTTCGACAGTCCATAGTCTCTTATATTTTGGAACATAGAGGTATGGTTTTTCGAAGAGTCCTCTTCTTGGTCCTTCCATGTTTTTCTTCCTCCGCTCAGCGCGTAATTCACCCTCATGATCTTATAGAGTAATCCTTTCTCATGAACCTCAGTGTACCCGTACCCGAGCAGTCCCGTCTATATGTTGGATAAGATGACGCCGCTCCCCTAAATGAATTTGCAAAAATGGATAGTTGATTAACTCCCTCTATCTCAAAATATAAGCATTTACGGTTGTGGTCATCTTCAATGTAGTATACTGTTATTCATATTCATTGAAGATGCTATAAATCTACAGTCTCTTTTCTAGCCTGTATTTTGGAACATATGGAGTAAAAAAATACAAACGGAAAACTATGGCACAATGTAAATTCTTTTTTTAATATATATATATATATATATATATTAATATTCATCAATCAATGCACATGACTATTTAAGACGATCATCATTACAAAATGATGAACGGCGGAGGTTTGAGCAAACCATTGAAAGCACTAACTGTGGCCATTGTATGCCTCCGGCTAGATTGGAGTTTTTTTTTCAAATACTACCATGTTGCAAATTCAAGTAAACCACTTAAATGTGTAGCATGAGTTTCCAAGCTGTCAAGAGGCAAGGATTAACCGGAAAAATGTCGTCACACCCCGGAGCATATCTCATACTAGGACCCCACCCAAGATAATAAGCAGAAGGAGAGCAAAACACATCCAGTCTTGGGAGCATCAAACATGCCCCGACGATCTTCTTCTGGTGGCACTCCCGGAACCGAATCCACGGCGCGGATAAGATGTGCCAGGTGGCGTCGCCCCAGTGGCGATAATCACCCGGGGTGCCACACGCGCTGGCTGGGGATAATCCGCGCCCCTTGCAATTTGAGGCCATTACGCCCTTGGTCTCCTACACCCCCAGCCTCACTCGAGCTCACAACACACGCACATCTCAGCTGACCACCACCACCGCGTTGAGCTCCATGGCGAGCACGAACATGGCGTCGGCCACCTCGCGGTTCATGCTGGCCGCGGGCGTGCCCACCGGCAACAGCAACGGCGTGAGCGGCCGCGTCAGCTTCCCGTTGGCGCCCAACCGGCTGGGCAGGAGGCTCGTGGTCCGCGCCGAGGAGGAGGCGGCGGCACCGGCTGAGCCGGCTGCGGAAGGAGAGGGCGCCGTGGCCACCAAGCCCAAGGCCGAGAAGCCGCCGCCGATCGGGCCCAAGAGGGGCTCCAAGGTCCGTCCGGTGGAGCATACCTCTTGTAGTTAAGCATTGGTTGCCGTCATCATCATCAAGTGCTTAATCGTTCTTTGGGTTCTTGTGCCATGATCGCCAGGTGAAGATCCTGAGGAGGGAGTCCTACTGGTACAACGGGATTGGCAACGTCGTCACAGTCGACCAGGTAACTAGCTGGTTGCTCTGTTTATATGGTTGAGTATAAAAGATAAGATAAGCGTGGTGTTGTACAGATGAGAATCCACTCTAATCCAGATGGAATGGATTGGATTGGATTGGAAGGGACTAAGGTGAAATTAGTTCATTTCCACTTTATTTCGCCTCGATCCAAATTAAACAATCCGTGATAATTAGCTGCAAAGTGCTATACACTCGCATAGGTAGTTTCCATAATATTTGTCAGGTGATGGAATTGAACTTACTCTGTTACACAAAAAGGAAAAAAAAGAACTTACTCCAACAATGTCCTTGCAGGACCCCAACACCCGCTACCCGGTGGTGGTGCGGTTCGCCAAGGTGAACTACGCTGGCGTGTCCACCAACAACTACGCCTTGGACGAGATCCAGGAGGTGAAATGAGGCTACTCCATTGCTCCGTGCTCTCCTTCCTCTGATAGCTTGTGAAAAAATGAGGATGTGAAGCTGCTGTCTTGGCCTCACAAAATCTTGTGTGTAATAGTTTAATCCACATGATCTTTATGTAATTGCTCGCTTCACGATGGACTCAATAATCTCTTGCTTTAATTTACTGTATTCTTTCTCTTGTGATTTTTTGTACATGCGCATAGCTTCTCTCTTGAAAAAAAAAGATGAGGAATTCAGAGCGCAGACAATTCACTCATGCTACGATGACATGAATCTAGTGTTATTAGAAATCCTTTTAGAAGGATTGAGGAACATTGCAGTACAATATATTAAGGCTCCGAGCCCAATTTTGGTTTGTATTTTTTTCTCCAAAAGTAGATAAAAACTTGAGAGCGAATTTAGGGTGCGTTTGATTTGGAGTCAAAGTGAAATAGGATGGGGTCATCCGTGTTTTTGAGGATGAGGCGACCCATAATAGTATTTGATTGAATGGATGGGGACGAGCCATGTTTTTCTGTTTGGTATGATGGATGAAGGTGGATAGAGTGGCCCTGTTTATGTTTGGATGGATGAAGATGGATGGGAAAATTGGTATGACTACCTTCTCATTGAGATGGTGAGCTTATCTCTTTGTTAACATAAATTTATTTTTATGTAATTAAAATTTCGTCAATTATTACTGAGATTTTTTAAAAAATAAAAATTTACTTACTTATTTTTCTGAATTTCCCAAATTATCCTTGCACTATTGGCCTTTCTCCACTCAATCCTAATCCCGTAGCAGCCCTTCCGTGTAAGAGAGAAAAAAAAATAGGAACCATTCGAACCCACGTCTATGTCATTCTTCTCCGAGACCGGCCTCAGACCACCATGGGCATCAGAGTCAATTTCCTTCTATATGGTGAGCTATCCTGTAATTCTTCACACACACGGCTCGTCAGCTGAGATGCGCACCTCGTGAATCATGAATATAGTCGATGTTTTCGTTTCTCTCGAGCCCGGCCTGGTTCTCTTATGTTCATTGTCTATCTCTTTCTTTTCTAGGTCACCAATCAAGTGGAGGTGAGCGTAGCCAAGACGGGGCGCGAGAGACAGCGTCGTGACTACGGGAGTGACGACGTGGACAGAGCCATCCTCGAATCTAGTCGAATATTCGTCTGGTGGCCGCCCCGCCCCCGTGACTCTGAAACAAACACTATAGAAAAAGTGGCTGCCCCCTCCCATCCCTCCTCATGTATTAAACCAAACACACCTTTAATCTCACGGCGGGTCCTGATGTCCATTTGCTCATGACATAGAGATTTGTGTTAGGTGTTAGCATCTTACTCACCTATCACCCGCCTCGTGGTACAGGCGTATTAACGATTGACGAACAGGTGCATTCACGTATTCCCCTGAGCAAAGAAACGAAGAAAGCACCAAGTTCATCACATGTTTAATCAATGGCAGCGAGCTGGCGCCCCCTCTCTGCTTGCTTACACACACCCTGCTGATTTCATTCACTCTTGGGGTATGCACACTCGTTCTGCAACATCAATGTTGCCGACACATATGCACAAGCTGCTTCGGTATTTAACGATGTTTATTCTTGTGTACACGTAACACGTGTCACGTAGAATGAGTGAGGGCTCGGGTCGCCACAGGCTCAAATAAAGTAATAATCGTGAAAGCTTTATAATGATACTTGATCCTAGTACCTCAGTATAAACATAATTTCCTAAGACATGTGCAACCCTATTCTGATTTTCATTTTTATCACAATACATAGAGTCAGCTTCAACGTGCTCATTGACGAGCATTTTCACCTCTTTCAGCTGCATCATCAAATAGGATCTGTCTTCAACATTAGATTTGATTGCTCGGCAAATAAATGTATTTGATTTAGCCATCAAGATGGATTTAGCTATTGTGACATGAAAATATTGAGTACTCATATTTCGTTTATGCTCCCCTTTTGACTTTTGCTAGTTTGAGATGTCATAGAACACGAAGAGGCAGTAGCAAGGTACCCAAGAGGCGTAAGACAGTAAGAGTACAAAAAATTCCTCGAGGAATAGCTCATCCAAGGCTTCAAGATTTGCCAGTCCCATCAAACCAACAAAAATCACGTTTGCGGCAGCTCACAGTTCTTTTGCTATCGTCGTGTTTCACAGCACAGAGTTGCTCCAACTCTCAAGACTTTTTGTGCCTCTTGTGTCATGTACTCCCTCTGTTTTAAATTATAAGACGTTTTTGACTTTCATACTTCGCGTTTGATCGTTCAGTCTTATTCAAAAAATTTGTGCAAATGTTATTAATTTGATTATGATTTATTTATTTATATATTTGCACAAATTTTTTGAATAAGACGAGCGATCAAACACAATCTCGAAAGTCAAAAGCGTCTTATAATTTGAAACGGAGGGAGTACAATTTTCTTTTTCGATTTTTTGGAGTACGAGGGTCAGAGCGGGAAGGCCCACTCGCAGTAGCAAAAGAGTAAATTCTTAAGCGTTTATAGCACTGTTAATACTAAGGAAACTCCACTCCACAATAGAAGGAACCAACATTAGATTCACAGCTCTTCTATTATACACTGTAGTTTCAGCTTCTGAAGTTTGGCTCCTTAGGTGTGTCAACTAAGCCTGAGAGCACGCTTTTAATTTTACCCTCTCCGCAAGTTATCAATAAACTTTTTATTGTATTATACTAGCTAAGTTTGTTACAGAAAAAAAGAAACAAGAAGATAGCAATGAAAGTATGTGACTGTCATGTAGTGTTGTGCGCCTGTTGCAGAATCTCTATTATTACAAGAATTTCACTTACACTCACTACAAGAAACGATCACTGACGCTACTATAGCAGCGAACGAGGAACCCGTCCATAGTTTGCGTAGCTAAAAATAGCGGCGGGTATCATTACTCATCGCTAAAACATTTGCAGCGGGTAGTAATGTCATTGTCGCTACCATAATTGAAAAAAAAATAAAAAAATGCCACTGAAGAAGAGATGGTGGTCGGATCTAGCCGCCGCTCTTCTCCACACCACCCGTCGTGCCACCGGCTGGCTGCGAGGGCACCGACAGCCCAGCTCACTATAGCCGACTGATCGTCCTCCATGGCCGGATCTGCTGCGGCCCAACTGGATCCGCCCACGGCATCGACCGGGCCCAAGCCCCCGCCTCCCAAGCCGACGACATGGGCGGTCATGCCCACCATGGCTGGATCTTCCGTAACCCAACTTGATATGTTCAAGCCGTTGTGGGAGAGGCCAGCAACGGGAGAGGCGATGGAGCTCACTAGGACCATGTGCCTCATCCCGGACGCCTAGGGCGGGCCCTCATCGAGGCCACACGCTCATCGAGGCCCAATACCGCATGCTCATTGGGGCCGCACGCTGAGTGAGGCTCGTCGTGCTCACCGGGGTTGCGTGCTCCTCCCTGGCCGCGCGTTCGTTGAGGGAGAGAGGAGGTTGGAGGTGGCTGAGAAAAAGCGACGGAGAGGGGGAGGCCGACGATAGCTAAGGAAGAGTGAGAGTTGGGAGTGAGGAAGACTGGGGTTCTTTCCCTTTTATAACTGTGCGGGTGCTGGTGAGTTAGTGGGCTTTATGGGCCAGGGATAGCGGCAGGGTATAATATGGGTCACCGTTACAATTATCTATAGCACAGTATGGGCTATCGTTACAATTGTTTGTAGCGGCATCCCACAACCTGATAGGCTGCCATTTAACATTTTTAATGGCAGTTTGACTCTGAAACATATTTCGTGTACTATAATGAACTATAGCGGCGATGGAATTTTGATCCACCCTTACTATTATTTTCTTGTGCCGCTACATTTTGTTTTCGGTTTAGTGACTGTAAATTTATTTCTGATCCTAACAATATGTCTCTTCAAGGTAAGATTTATCCTTAAATATGCTTCTAATTCGTTCTAATTGACGCAAATGATAAGTATGAGGTTTTAATTAAGAACCTATTCTATGAAAACTAGATTCGTGTTTAGAATTATGAGAACTCCAATATGGGCCACATGACTTTGATCTAATGGAGCGTATGAATTCAGGTGGGAGGGAGGATTTACAAAATCACGTCCGCTTAATCATACTTTTGCAAATTCTCCCTCCCACCTCTCCATATGTGTTCCCTTTAGATCAAGATCATGTGGTCTAGATTTAAGTTCTCATAGTTCTCATACAAACCTGTTATCATATGATATGTTGCCTTTTATCTTTGCCCTTTTGACTCATGGACAAAAGTAGGCCTTTTGTCCCTAAACTTTATATTTAGCTACTTAATTGAGTTGTAATTCGTTGAATTATAATAAAGAACTTGACATATGGAGGTAAGATCATCCTATAGTTTTCTTTGATATAAAAGCGCAGTCATCTCTGGTTGAGAAAAATCTACGAGCAATGTCCCATACTCAGGGAGAAGCACCTTGTGGTTTGGGTCTTAACTTATGCCTTATATTAGATCCACCGCTTACAGGAAGACACATGTCAATCACATATTGCTTCCTATGGGACCCAACAAGTAAATTTCTTAATTTCACAAATTATGCACACCACAATAACCCTTGCGGGACGCCTCACACAAATCTAAAGACTAAAATTCGTTGAACTATTGTCAGGTTGCAAGTTGTTGATTTATTAATGATTCTTATATGACCATACGTGTCACCTTCGGGTGTGTTCGTTTCCTGAGTCTAAAATTTAGAAGCTGTCACATCAAAAAGAATCTTACTATTTAGAATACTAAATAAAGTTTAATTGTAATATAAATTACAGACCTCTAGATTAATTTACGAGACGAATCTAATGAGGTTAATTAAGTCGTGATTAGAAGACGGTTACTTGTAGCATCACTTTAGCAAAACATAGATTAATTAAGCTCATTAGATTTATCTCGAAAATTAGCACCAATCTGTCAAAAGGGTTTTGTCATTAAATTGATCAAAATATTCATAAATAGTAAGATTCTCTTTGATTTGTGACGAGTGCTAAATTTTCAAGACGTAATAATTATGAATCTTAATTAGATATGTTTGAATATATGTAACATAGAGAACTTATGTCCTTTACTTTCAAGACGTGTGCGAGGTGGTACAATCATTGTTTGTATGCTTTGACCATGGAAGCTTTTGGGTTTGTTGAGATGACATTGTTTTGGCGCAACAGTCAGGTGTGCAGTTTCTAAACTTGGAAATGGACCGCTAGGAGCTTAGTATCCCAATGGCACACAGTGTCAATCAACGAAGCCACATTGCTCAAATTTTGGAGGAAATCCAGGAGCTTAGCTTATTTTCCAGGGGCTTTACTTTGAATTTGCATATCGATATTGTAATAGAGTAGCCCATGTGCTCGCAAAACAAGTCTCAAACGACATTCCGACGGTGTGGTGGCATGTAACCCCAGCATGTGTTGAGTTAAATGAAATCCCGAGTCGCAAAAAAAACCTCCTCTACTTTCTAATAGAAATAATTTATTTTATTAAATTATTACTTATATGTTCGCACAATACAATTAACGTAACAGAGTGATATACCAATTTTGATCCTACACCTGTTTGGAGGTGGAGGAGAGCATTATAGTGGCTTTATCTCGGAACACACACCAGCTGTGCTTGAGGTCTATATGTCAGTGACTGTTGGAGAGCGCGAGTTGGTGCGTGCCTTCTGCTTTAGACTTGTGTTCGCGGCATTCCCTTCCAAAAATTAATTCGGCATTTGGTTCGAGCCGCGGACCATTTCGGAGATTTCGCACTTGTCCCTCCATCTCATTGTCATCTCCACCAACGTCACCTCCGCAGTTGGTAAATTCCACCGCCCTTTTCCCCGACTTTCCCTCGCCTTCTCCGCCACGATTTCGTAGGGTTGGGGAGGGCCGGAGGTGGGAGGGAGGTTTTTGGTTTGGTTTCCGGCAATGGAGATGGAGATGGATTCCTCGCCGTCTTCATCGGCGCCGTCATCTCCGGCAGGATCGTCGGACTCCATCGACCTAAATTTCTTGCCCTTCCTCAAGAAGGAGCCCAAGTCCGAACCGCCGTCGCCGGAGCGCGGGCCCCTGCCGCCGCCGCCGGCCCAGCCCGTACTCCCGCCTCCGGCGGCGCAGCAGCAGCATGTGCCGGTTGCGGCGACCTCGCGCGCCCCCGCCACCGCCGACGCCTGACCTGTCGTCCGCGTCGATGATGACGCCGCTGCAGTCTTTGCCGCCGAACCCCGATGAGGACTCGGTCCTCCGGGAGTACATCCGCCTCGCGGGCATCTTCCACCAGCTGGCGGGGGCCGGGGCGATCGTTCCTGCGCCGGCGCCGGCGGCCGCGGTTGTGCAGCCTGCATCCGGGTCCGCGGTGAAGAAGCGCAAGCCGCGGTCGTCGGAGCTCGTGCGCGTCTCGTCGCTCGGCGTGCGGGACCAGATCTATTTCCGTGACCTCGTCCGCCGGACGCGCATCACCTTCGAGTGCCTCCGCGGTCTACTGCTCCGAGACGACGACCGCGCCGAGACTCTCGGCCTCACGGGCGTCGTTAACGGGGACCGGCGCCGCGTCCGCGCTGACCTGCGCGCCGCGGCGCTCATGGCCGACCGCGACCTCTGGCTCAACCGCGACCGCCGCATTGTGGGGTCGATACCAGGGATCTCAGTGGGGGACGCCTTCTTCTTCCGCATGGAGCTCTGTGTGCTCGGTCTCCATGGCCAAGTGCAGGCAGGAATTGATTACGTCTCTGCAGGCCAGTCTGCCTCGGGTGAGCCTATTGCCACATCCATAATAGTGTCTGGCGGGTATGAAGATGATGAGGACCGTGGTGACATACTTGTATACACTGGCCATGGTGGCCGTGATCCTAACCTCCACAAGCATTGCGTTGATCAGAAGCTCCAGGGCGGCAACCTTGCCCTTGAGCGCAGCATGGCTTATGGTATTGAGATCCGTGTAATCCGTGCTGTCAAGTCAAAATGCAGTCCGGCTGGCAAAGTCTATTTCTATGATGGCCTCTACAAGGTTGTTGACTACTGGCTCGATCGTGGTAAAGCTGGATTTGGTGTTTATAAGTACAAGATGATGCGCATTGAAGGGCAAGAACCCATGGGCACTGTGAATTATCAAGTGGCTGAACAAATTAAGGTGGATGTATTTTCTGTTCGACCAAGAGGGTATTTGAGCTTTGATATTTCCATGGGACGAGAGATCATTCCAGTTGCACTGTATAACGATGTTGACGATGATCGGGACCCTGCCCTATTTGAGTACATAGCACGACCAATATTTCCGACTTCTGCTGTACAAGGGAAGTTTGCTGAGGGTGGTGGTGGGTGTGATTGCGCTGAGAGCTGTTCCATTGGATGCAGTTGTGCAGTGAGGAATGGAGGCGAGTTTGCTTATGATAAAACCGGAGCCCTGCTACGAGGCAAGCCACTAGTATATGAGTGTGGGCCATACTGCAGGTGCACACCTAGTTGCCCCAACAGGGTTAGTCAGAAAGGGCTTCAGCATAGACTTGAGGTGTTCCGGTCAAGGGAGACTGGGTGGGGAGTTCGGTCCTTGGATCTGATTAAGGCTGGCACGTTCATTTGTGAGTTTAGTGGGATTGTGCTTACTCCTCAGCAGTCAGAGATTGTGGCTGCAAATGGAGATTGCCTTGTGCGCCCAAATAGGTTTCCTCCAAGGTGGCTGGACTGGGGTGATATTTCAGATGTCAACCCCGAGTATGTTGCACCTGACCAGCCTGCTCATCCTGAGTTGAATTTTGCAATTGATGTGTCAAAGGCAAGGAATGTGGCTTGTTACTTCAGCCACAGTTGCAGCCCAAATGTCTTTGTGCAGTTTGTACTGTTTGATCATTACAATGCTGCATATCCGCACCTCATGATTTTTGCTATGGAGAACATACCGCCATTGAGGGAGCTCAGCATTGACTATGGAATGATTGATGAATGGGTGGAAAAGTTAACCATGTAGCTGGACCACTATTAAAGCATTATCTCTTTCTTTCACTTTCCTTTCGAAGTTTACATAATGCTTCATCTGGGGATCATCAAGGCGACTGCTGATTGAAATTTTTGTTGCCGGTAATTTTCCTAATTCTTCATGCGGTTGGTTAGTTAAACTTTGTAGGATTGTGTAGTGGAACTAGGTACTCTTAAATTTCCTTAATAACATTGACTGTCTATGTGGCTGCGTTCCATATGTATGCTAAATTTTGCATTATGTTTATCTATATGTAAATTAGTGTATGAGGCAATGTGTTCCTAGTTCCCTCTTTTCAGCAGCCACATATCCTGCTTTCTCTAATTTATTTCCGAATGAATTATTACCATGAGTATTAATCATGTGGTGGTTGCTGTAAAGATCGCATATCTTGCATTTGTCAGCATGCCCTATTTCTTTTGCAAACTACTTAATCCTGAATGTGCATGCATGTACGGACATGCCCCTTGCTAGATATATCTGTACAATTACAATGATTTCTTTTAATGTTTGAAAGAGAATGATTTTATTGCATAGAAATTAGGGTATCATAATGGTTTAGTTCTTTTCTTCCTTCTCACTCTCAAAGTTTCCTGATCTTGAATATTCTAGATAATCAAACTTGAAGACAGCTATATAATTTAACACCAGAGTCATGAACTCATGATGCTAAGACTTAGGTTTCATAAAAATACACATGATCCTAGATTGATGAGGGTTAGTAAGTGGTTGAATAATGCTGCAACAAATTCATGCCATAGAATTGTGTGGCCTTTGCAGATAAAAGACTTACATGTCTTTATTTCTTTCGTTTATACAAAAAATGCTAAACAAATTGTCAGCCACATAATAGAAATCAATTAAATGATGTATGGGTCCATTTCTTTCGTTTATACAAAATGTGAAACATGCATTCTATAATAAGAATAGTCTTTTATCTGCCATAAAGAAGCAGGTGCCATAAAAAAAAATAGTAACTGGGAATGTCATGGCTTCATGGTTTAGATAAAAAGTTACATCACTGAGGAATACTAGAGTTTTTTAGATTGTTAATGCAGATAAACAAAATAAATATTTTATAAACTTTAAAGAAAGCTACTGAGTCTGTTACTTAAGAGGTTAAAAGGGTTGCTTTTCACAGGAAAGAACTTTGTTGCTTTTCACAAAAATGCTAGTACCTTTGACATGGCTCTTCAGAGGGATCAGCAATTGGAGCTGAATCCGTGGACACATCTAACGGAAACTGAAAGGTTGCGTCGATCACCGAATTATAACGAATTATATATAAGTATATACTCAGATTAATATGTGGACGTTGTCAGCTTTGTAATCTGTTAACAAAATTTGTCCCAGTCTGTTAACAAAATTCAGTCTATTCTGTGCTACGATGTTCTGATTCAGAACTAGTGATTCTTTGGTTCAGTCTGCTCTGTACTATGCTATTCTGATTCAGACATAGTGATTCTTTAGTATAATTATTATTACATGTTGAGATCCTACCAGACAAATATTTTTTTTAATAATGCCCACTCATACCATGTACTAGTATCTTTCTTTCCACCTATTATGTCGAACCACTATTTATTCTTCCACTTGCTATCATTGATCATTAAGGTGCTTTTTGGATAGACTCTGGTTGGGATAGAGATATGAGATAGTTATAAGGTAAGTTTGCGATGAGGGTCATAATTTAATCCTTTTTCCCATGTCAGTGGAAAGTGGCATGCCGGCATCTGGTACTTGTGTTGGGGGCTCATAACGTGCAAACAGTCTGAATTTTGAGCTACAAGCAGCTTCATCCTGCCACACATCAGACAACGATGATTGAGAAAGTGGTGAACTCCTGCACTGCACAGATCTATGAGGGGTGTAGTGTGATATAGGCGGCAAAACAGAGGGCATTACAGAAATCCAGTGCCGCGTTGGTAAGCTGCGTTACAAAGTCCATGGTAGGGGTAGTCAATGTACGACTCCTGTAACCCTGTCAAAACCTGCCCTTCCCGCTGGGTTAAGATCAGTGGGAAATGAGCCTCTTATTTTCCATTCCCAATCCATCCACCCAAACTTGTGTTCAACCCTATCCCACCTTCCATTTCCCTAATCTGACAGGTGTTTACATAAATCCAAACGTCAAACATGACCTAATTGTTCAGTGTGTGTACTATTGCAAACCGGTATGTCTTGAAAGAACACAATTTTACTTTTGTGAATTTCACCCTATAAATTGGCTATTGTCTCCGTTCCAAAGTACTTGTCATTCTTACTTTCACCTTATCATTCTCACTATTGCCTCTCTGTTCCAAAATGCAAGCCAAAAAGACAAGTATTTTGGAACAGAGGTGCTGGTAAATTGAAGAATGGCCAGAGGCTGTTAGTCGCAAACTTACAATGAAGGCTTGATTGTATGGAACAAAATATCTAGTGCATCACCTATTTTGTACAGAAAAAATGTTTTGTTCATGTGCACTATTGTACATACTATTTCTGCACATTATTGTTTCTTTTTTCATTTGTTTAGTCATTGGGTGATACAGTGGTCATACATGCTATTTCTGTTTTTTTTTTTTTGTGACAACATTGATTTGAGTGCATATCTGACATCTGATGTCAACTCATGTTGGTTAAAACAAAGAATCTTGATCTTACATACGAGTAATTGTTTCAACCACTGTTTGTGTTTATACTCGATACTAATTTACATGCTTCAGAATGAAATCATGTGTCATGTGATGTTTGTTGCCTCTTAATCCAACATGCATGATTTATTGTATGTTTTACCCTTTTCTTATAACATTAGTTAATTATTTCTGTACATAACATTATTAGTCTTTGAACTAAAGATGACACCACCCTCTTTGTTTCAGTCCAATATGGAGGTTTCCTTTTGGGACAGTGTTCCAATGCCGATGGCAGGCTCTCATAAGGAGCACCAAGTTACAGCTCGTTGTAGCTGGATGGACATCAGCCACTGATTATATATTTGCGTCCTAACCGTGGTTGTTGTGCCTCATTTCTAAGAGGTACTCACCTTTAAAACACAACGTTTCGGTTGTCTCAGAAGCTTGTTTTGTATCTAGCTCTGAGTTGCAGTCCTAACCGTTGTTTTACTCAATTGTCACTGAACTTCTTATGTACATATATCTGTAAATTATCAACTGAAAATATGCTCACTTCTGTCTCCCGTTGGTAAATGCTGGTGTCACGAGTGTTCTAGCGTTAAATTCACTGCAAAGTCAGGAGTGTCGTGCGTTTGTTATGAAGAATAGTTCACTGCATATTGTACCTTGTTTTATAATCTTGGGCATCTGCATCAGATACTGGTCTTATGGGGAAATTAGACAGTGACACTGTTATACTTGTGCTATTAGACGGCACATTCGACCTATTGACTCTGTATACCTGAGGTCGTGTTTGATACTGCCCTGGTGGTTTTAGTATATGGTCTCTTGGATTATACATCATTTGAAATGTAAGTTACCCATTCTACTATGATCCTGCTGTTTCATCTATGAAAACAATTGCAACAATCCCACGGGCTACAATGGGCATGCCCTTCAACTTTAAATGCTAGTACTCAATCGTGTGTCCAGTAGTGCTAGTGATTTTGCATCATTGTCAATGTTTAGTTGTTTACTGCAGTCAACCAACACTCTTTTCCTTGATTTCAAATTCGATTAATTGTGTAGGCTAATATGAGTTACTCCCTTTCTTAAATTGTTGATGCAGTTGACTTTTTTTAAATTATGTTTGACCAATCATCTTATTTTATTTTCTAAGAATTATCAAATATTTTATTATGATTGTTTTATCATGAAAGAAAGTTGAAACACAACATACAGTTTTGAATATTTGAAAAAATATTTTGAATAAGATGCAGTCAAACGTATCAAAAAATAGTCAATGGAGTCACAATTTAAGACAAGAATCCAGAATGCAAGTTGGCCAGATCGGACATTCCTCTGACATTCCCTCGGACATTACCTCCAGAATGTAAAGTTGGCTGATGAGCATAATCCAGGGTTTTGAGGGCGGTTTAGATCTTCTGACATTTCCAGAGCATCCACTCCTATATCAAAGACTAAATATTAATTTAATTATCCAATTAATCATCTATTTTTATTTTTTGATAAATAGAATGCAAAAGAAATGGTGGTAGTGTCATGTGGTGGCATTAGTACATAATGTCAAAGGATTTGAACTTGGCAACGTATTCTATGAGAACCAGGTTCCTATGAGAACTCTAATCTGAACCACATGATCTTGATCCAAGAGGACGCATGAATTTAGGTGAGAGGAGGGATTTGTAAAATCACCGTCCGCATAATCATACTTTTACAAATTACCCCCTCCACCTCTTCCTTGAATCAAGATCTAAGTGGTTCTGAATCAAGATCTAAGTGGTTCAGATTGAAGTTCTCATAGTTCTCACAAGAACCCGGTTCTCGTAGGATACATTACCTTTGAACCCACCTTTCCATTGACTAGTGGAACATATTTTTGTGGCGGTCCACCTACTTTATTACTACTGATTTTTAAAAATATTTTTCTATTGATTAAAACTACAGATTTTATGTCCTATGGTATCGACCTAGAATTTAGAGGTTCAAAAATGTATTTTGAGAGCTGAAGGCGAGACAAGTTTAGAGACAGCTAGTACGTTTCTCTTGTTGTACTAGGTTTCATGCACCATTTGGCTTAGACATACATCTGGTTTTTCTACGTCTTAAAAGATGAAAATAAAAATTAACTAGCATATAAAGCGTAAGGAAAAAATGCATTGAAGTTTTCAATATGATAAGATTTTAAGGATGCTCTAGGCTGGTGTCCATATATTCATCCTGTTATCAAGCCAAACTCAAATAAAAACATCAGTTGGGGATTAGGAAAGGTGCATATGACCTTATTCTCGTTTTAGTTTGCAAAAAGAAGTCAAACTAACTTGATTTGCTCTGGAAAAGTAGAAGTGAGCAAGATCACTTTCAAGGTGCGCTCCGAAACTATTGCTGATGATTTGTACACATCTCTGCGATGGGCTGCCGGGCTATCGAGGCACCACGCGCGGTCCAAGAGACACCCTTGATACAGAAATAGAACATGTAATACAGTTACATTTCTCTCAAAAAATGTAATACAGTCACATTCCCATACAGTGATCAGTACGACCTGAGTTGCAAGCACTTCGAAATGCATCAATTCGATTTTTTTTTGGCGGTATTCAGTATGCAGCTCTACGAATCAAAACAACTGAGAGAGCGTGATTGCCATTAATCCCTCCTGCCAGATTGTGATGGCCGTTTTCTTGGACTATACACTAGTGAGATCCAGAAGTCTTTTAGGTGTGGACCAGTCTCGTGGTCAGGATGACAAGAAGGGCCAGTCTGGTGGTCCTATGTATGGGGAAGTTTCAGCGTCATCAGTCATATCGTGGTACATCTACCCACTCTAGTCCTCAAAGAGGTGGTGCTCCACGGTATCGGGTTGTCCCTAAGCCTGACATGGGGTTAGTCCGCTTTCGTTGTGGTGATGCACACCGGCGTGCCAAGTGTCGGTGGAGTGGGAGGTGCTCTATTTCAGCCAAGATCATAAGGATGTTGTATGCAGGAAGAATCCGAACGCCAAGCTTCGTTGGGAACTAGTTCCTTCTTCGGCTCCTAGTGGCACTCGCCAATGTGTTGGCCTGTACTCGATAGCAGTCTTTTGTGCCACCTACTCAACAACAGTTTCTTGTGCCATCTACTCAACAATAGTACCTATCCGTGCCTTTCTACCCTCGGTACTTGGCAGCGCCTTCTACACCGATCATTCCTTCCACACCGCAGTTTGGGACCTTTCGGCTCTCTCGAGGCTACAACTCCTTCGAGCATCTTCGTTTCCTTGGGCTCCTACTATTTCTAGTGGCTATACTCCTGGTGTTTTTTTTCTTCTGCTGGTGTTCCTGGAGTTTAGTCTTTTCCCTCTACTGATGGTCAAGACCGCGGAGATGTGGTGACAGGTATTATCTTAGTTGATTCCTTTGATGCATATGCTCCTTTTGATTCGAGCGCTAGTTTCTCGTTTGTCTCGAAGGGTTTTGTGGTTCGTACTAGACTTTATATGCGAGAGGATTAGGTGATCTATTGTGGTTATTTCTACTAAAGGATGTATATCTAGTTGTTCGGTTTGTCCTGGTTGATCTATCTTCCTTGCGGATGAGACGTTCACTTGGTAATCTTATGGTGATTCCTCTTGAATCTTTTAATGTTATTCTTGAAATGGATTGGCTTTCTCAGCATCGGGCTGTTATATCTTGTTTACGGAAGATAGTATCCTTTCGGGCACCGTCTGGGAGAGAGGTGATCTTTATTGGGAGTGCTATGAAGTATTCTCTTGCCTTGTTATACCAGCTTGTTCACCGATCGCTGGACGAGGAAGTCGGGTATTCTTTTTGCTATGATGGATGGTAGTAAGGCTATCTTGTGAGTGGAGGATATTCGATTGGTGCACAATTATCCGGATGTCTTTCTCGCCGAGCTTCGGATATTCCGTCCGAGCGTGATGCGGTTTTTGAGATTAAGTTGATTCCTGGTACTCAGCCTATCCATAAGGCGTTGTATTGAATGGCTCCCAAGAGCAGGTGGAGTTGAAGCGACAATGGGATCATCTACTTGCCAAGGGCTTTATTCGACCTAGCAAGTCACCGTGGACTTTCCCGGTGTTATTTACGGAGAAGAAGGATAAGACGAAGAGGCTAGGTGTGGACTATGTGCCCTCAATCATGTTACTTTCAAGAATAAGCATCCTTTGCCTCGTATTGATGTGCTCTTTGAGCAATTGAAGGGTGCTAACGTACTCTCAAAGATTGATCTAAATTTTGGCTATCATCAATTGAGGATACAGGAGGAGGATATTGAGAAGGTGACTTTTTGCACAAGGTATGGGCATTATAAATACGCCGTTATGTCTTTTGGACTAACAAATGCCCCTGCTTGCTTTCATGGAAGCGATGAATAGGATGTTGCTTGAGTATTTGGATGACTTCATTGTTGTCTTCCTTAATGATATCTTGATCTATTCCAAGACCAAGGAAGAATATGAAAGACATCTTTCTCTTATTCTGGATGCTCTTAGGAAGAATCAATTCTATGGAAAATTGAAGAAGTGCGCCTTCCGG
Source organism: Chloris gayana (assembly GCA_031894775.1). Lineage (NCBI taxonomy): Eukaryota > Viridiplantae > Streptophyta > Magnoliopsida > Poales > Poaceae > Chloris > Chloris gayana. The sequence continues at coordinate 139,196 of JAUNZO010000731.1, forward strand.
CTCTACTGAAGTGGCTTTTCTTGTTCATGTTATTAATGAGCGTGGCATTTTAGTTGATGCCAAGAATGTGGCTGTTGTGCTTGAGTGGGAGAGGCCTACTAGTGTGACTGAGATTCATAGTTTCTTGGGTCTTGCTGGTTATTATCGACATTTTGTGCAGAATTTCTCCAGCATTGCAAAGCCCTTGACTAAATTGACGAGAGAAAGGAGTTACCTTTGAATGGAGTGAAGCTTGTGAGGACATTTTTCAGACATTGAAGGATAAGCTAGTGAATGCTCCAATTCGACCTTTCCTGAGAGTGGCAAGCGTTACACGGTGTATACAAATGTTGTTGGGGGAAGATCACCACCTTACCCCACATGGGCCGATCCGGAGGAAATAGGCCCAACAAGACCATGGAAGAAGCGCCTCACATACCTGGTGGCCTAAAGGAGAAGCACTTGGAAGGGAGTACTTGGCCCAACCAAGGCCCAATAAGGCCATGAAGAGGGAATTCAGCCCATGAGAGCTAGCTATGTGGAATGTCTTCAATTGTCTAGAATGCCCTTGAGTAGATAAAATAGAGTGTGGGCATAAGTGTAACTTGCGGGGCTGATAGCGACCATTAGGGTTGAGACAAGTATGAGGCTATTACATGTGCAGGATATCAAAAAACAATACCCACAATGTGAGAAAGTGTACCTCTCATAAAAATGATACTCAAAAGCAAGAGCTAAAAGATTAGATTTGTAGCTTTTTGAGTATAGGTGTGCCAAGCTATCAAGAGGGGTGAAACGATCTTACATGCAGGGAAGAATGTGCTCTAGTTACCAAAATGAGCTTGGAAACCAAAAATACCGATAAAAGCCAAAGTATAAAAAGCCAAGTCAAGCCAACATACTCGAGAGGGACGAAAGTTCCGTGAACCAACGGAAGTTCCGTCGAGACCCGAAGGGTTTTGGCGGAAGTTCCGTTCGGAACGGAACTTCGACCCAACCCCGAAACCCAGCTCACCAAGTCATGACGGAAGTTCCGTGAGTTGACGGAAGTTCTGTCACTTCCGGAAAGGTTTCACACGGAAGTTCCATTCTCAACGGAACTTCGACCTGACCGTTGCTCTACACTAATTCGAGGGATGTCGGAAGTTCCGTCCCCGACGAAGTTCCGTCAATCCCCATCTTGACCTAGCAACGACTCTTTTTTCCCTCTCCTATATAAAGCCGCCCCCAACTCGTGAAGCCGGTTGTTGGTGCTTTTTGAACACCCTAAACTCACTCAAGCTCATTCTCTCACTCCTCTCCACTGCCCTTATGATCCAAGGCCATTTGAGAGAGTCCCCAACTTGAATCCAAGTTTGAGAGCATCATCCCAACCTAGAGCACATCTTCCACTAGCAAGCAATCTTGATTTTACTTGTTACTCTTGGAGATTCGTTCTCCTAGATTTGCTAGGTGTCATCCTAGAGCTCCCAAGATTGTGGTGAGCCTTGGGAAGTTTGTGAAGGTTGTGATTCACCTCTGCAAGGAAAGGAATCAAAAGAAGAAGAAGAAAACCAAGTTTGACCTTTGTGGCCACTTGGGGAGGAATAGGGTTGAGAGAGACTCGGCACTTCGTGAGCTCCTCAATGGAGACGTAGGAACCTCTTTGTGAGGGGTCCAAACTTCGGTGAAAAATCTTCGTGTCTCTCTTGTGTTTTTGTGGTGTGCTTGTTTTGTCCCCCTTTGGGTTGTTCTTGCTCGATCTACTTGTGTGTGACGTGTCTATCAAATTCCTGCAGGTACAACACTTCTAGGAGGTGAAGGAAGGTTTCCATTAAAGTGGAATCGTAAGATTCCTCTCCGTTTTTGTTTCCCTAGGTTTTCACCCCGCGTGCTGATGGAAGTTTCGTCCTTGGCAGTTTGACTATTTTGTTTAAGTGTTGTGTTTTTCGGGGTTTTAGATAAGTTGCCTATTCACCCCCCACCAAACCCCTCTAGGCAACTTTTAACAACATACAAGATATAGGGTATAACTCTCAATTGAGGGGGCTCGAACTTGTCTAAATCTCATGTTCTTGTGTGTTGCACCATCGAATTCCACGCTCGTGAGGGACCACGTAGTTCTAATGCCGAGATTAAGACTCGACAGTTTCGACGTTGCGCGTGAAGCTCGAAGTAGTTATGGGAACGCTCGATTCGATATAGCCATTACCATACGAGGCGGAGTGCAAACCCTTGGAGTGTAAGATTCGGGATGCCTAGGCCACCCATTTCGGTTGGATGACATATCTTGTCCCAAGCCATGATACACTACCCGTTGTTCACCACGAATGTTCCCTGCCAAACAAATGCCTTCATGAGTTTCTTAAGTGCCCGAATCGCCCACTTTGGCGGACTAATCACGATGGAGGTAGACGGGATTGGCACTAGAGTGGATTTAGTGAAAGCAACCCTCCCAACACGGTTGAGGAGTCTAGCCTACCAAGTGGGCAGGCGATTTGCCATCGTGTCTACTTAGGGGTTCCAGCGCCAACTTCGGGACCTTGGCAAGGGAGAGTGGCAAGCCTAGGTACTTGCATAGGAATCCTTGGAGCTGGCATAGAAAAAGCCGAGTGATGGTTGCGGTGTCCTCCTGTGCACATCGGATAAACGAGAACTAACATTCCTAGACTTTGGTGTGAAGTCTTGAGGCCGTCACAAAAAGATCTTGGATGGTGCGCATGAGGCGAGAGGTCTTGTTCCCTCGGATGCGGGCGGATGACAATCTCATCCCATATAGCCATGCCCACTTTTTGATAGCTCATGATCCAAGTGGTGTGCATAGGCGATGCTCCTCCACCCTAGTGATGAAAGTGTTCGGGGTCTCCATAACCGGAACTAACAACATCGATGAGAGGGGGTCACCTTGTCGGAGACCGTGAGCATGATAGATGCGACAACCTAGACTCGCCAATCGAAGTACCTTGGTGCTCACGGTAGATAGGAGGAATGAAATCCGGTTCACCGCGCGTCTAGAGAAGCGAAGGTGTTGTATCGCCTTGATGTTGTCGTGGATGTTGCACCCCTTAATAAAAGCACTGCGGTTAGTTTGTGTGAGGTCCTCCAGGTGCGGTGCAATCCGCTTGGATAAAACCTTAGTAAATAGCTTGCTGAAACCCTGGATGAGGCTAATAGGGTGCTAGTCCTTGATTTCTTGTGCTCCTACCATCTCGTTTAAAAGGACCATGTAGGCGTCATTTAATAGGTATAGGTTGCGGCTATCAAGTGACCAAACTACATTTAACGCGTTGACGATGTCCTTCTTAATCACCGATCATGTCGTTTTGTAAAATAACCCTGTGAAGCCGTCCGGGCCCGGTGATTTGTGAGGTGCCATTTCTCCGATAGTTTCCCAAATCTCCTCTTCCGAGAAGAAAACGTCCATAGATGAAAGATTCTTGCTTAATCGGGATGCCTATATATTCGAAATTTAGCTTCACCGACCACGGTCAAGGCATACCCAAGATGTCGTCATAGTAGTCGTCGACCAATCATCTTTTATCTTCTTCATGCATGAGAGTCTCATCGTCATGTGCAAGGAGAGAATTGCACTCTTTTTGGTTTGGTGGCAGGCTTGTAGTTGGAAGAACTTAGTATTCGCATCCCTTTTAGCGAGGAACTAGATCCTAGATCGGTGTCGGGCAATAGAGCGATTAAGGGAGGCAAGACCCAATATTTTCATCTCTAACTCTTTACGGAGGTCTTATTCTTGGGTGGAGAGCGGCCTTCTATCTTGTGTTGCTTCTAGACCATGGATAACCTCACACACCACTGCCAGTTCTAGCTCGATGCTGCCCACGAAGTGTTGGCTCCAGCTTTGCGGTGCCCTTGTCGTGTTTTGCAACTTGAAATCAAGAATGCGGAAGGGATCAGCATTGAGGAGTGAGGGTTGCCATGCTGTCGCGATCACTCCGAGTGTAGCCGGGAGACGTGGCCATAAATTTTCAAAGCAGAACCCGCACCTTGTCGAGGATTGCGTGTTAGTGTTGAGAAGTAACGATGCGTGATCGCATGCGTCCGTGTTGTGACCTTTCATGCAGTAGTCGGGGAAGCGATTCCCCCCCCATTCTAGTGACGCGAAAACACGATCGATGCATTCCGAGTCGGATGAGACTACTCGTTACTCCATGTGTAAAGGCGACCATGTAGGTTAAGCTCTTTGAGTTTGAGATCATTGAGAAAGCGGCAGAAGCGACCCATCATGCAACCGTAGAGTAGGGCATTGTTTTTGTCCGTACTCGTAGTTTTGTCGTGGAGTGTTCGTGGCGAATGAAGTTTGTGGCATGAGATATATGTGAGCACCGGACTAGAAGAAGTCCACCACGTGTGTTATGAGCCGGGAGATAAAAGTAGGCGAATGAAGCATCTAGCAATTCATGGACCAAATGGTCGTCAATTACATCCGGTTTAGTCGCTCGAAGGCACACTAGAGAACCATTTTCTTGATCTATGATTGTACGCACCATGTCGTGATGCGCCCGTGCATTGAGACCACGGACGTTCCAAACCAGGTAGTTTTTGGAGTCCATTGAGTGCACCGGTTAGCGACCTAGTGACACCCGAGGGAAGTTATTTCTCGTCCTCCAACGATGGTGGAGCCATATCCGCCATAGTCTTGAACAAGGTGTGGATACCCCGATGGTAAGCCGTGGAGAGTGGAGCATTAGTACTCCTTTAAGGTGTCGGCATCGGGTGACCGAGCTTTCAAAGTGATGCCCTATTTACACATGAGGACATTTTTGTGCTCGTGTCGTCGGGTTGGAGACCCGGGCGCGACCCAATCCCGTGATCCGTTTGTTGTGTCACGGAAGGCACCTGCTTTCCAGCTCTCGGACTTGGCCTATGGACAACGTTGCGGCAACAGAGTTGGGAGCGTCGGGGTGTCACATGGCCTTGAGGCTGCATTGATGAAATCAGCAACGCCGACGGTGTGAGGCACAATTAATCTCCTTCGTAGTAGTGACATTTAGGGTGATGATGGCGAGCACCTACTCCTCTTTCATCGTTTCAGCGAAGTAGATGGTCAATAGGCTTGGAGCCATAGACGACACTACGAGGTGGGCCATGATGGGCCCGATGACATAGAAAGGCCCGACATGTAGAAGTCGAACCTCTACGCTCGCGGGCCGGATGGATTGCGCTAGTGGAGCCGAATCAAAGATGGTTCCATCGTTTTGCTCCTTAGGGGAAGCAAGAGGCCAAGGTCCCCGAGCCGCTCATCGACCAAGGGTGGTCCAGGTCCAGCCATGGAGGCCTTTGATGGTCCATCATCCGAAGTAGTTTTTGTTCCGCGATCAACAACGTTGATTCAAGCAAGCATCGGGTCCTCTTGGGGAGCGGGGCTCCATGTGATACCATCATGACAAAGGCATAGTGCAGCCATGGAATCCACGCACGCCACCACCGTCCACTCTAAGTGGCTAACCTACAATGCCTAGAGGAGCTATGTCACTATGCATGAGGGGGTGGGAGAGCCGTAAGCCGTTGGCGAGCGACTAGCTACATTGAATGGCTCGTCCTCATCTCGCAAGCAATGTGGCTCACTACTAGCGGGACCCATGCTTGGTCGTGACAAGCACTAGAGCTCGGCCCATTGGAGATCGACCTGTCGACGGGGAGAACAAAGCGTGTAACCGCCGACCAAGGCCGGGGAAAGGTCCCAGCCCCTAGACCCCGGCCGGCCGCCCTCCTCATCGAACCGGTGATCTAGCGATATGTCATCACCCGAGGACCAATTCGGTGGGATCCGTGAGTCTTGAATTCGAGTATGTTGTTGTTGATAGCTTAGTGGAGTGTGGGCAAGTTGGAGTACCGCAACTCCTCCGGATGCTTGGAAGAGGGGCGAGTCGACGACAGGAGCGAGCGGCTCCGGATGACCAGCACCTTACCGGTGGGTATGAGATTAGGATCGAGAATCTAAGCGAGCAGCCGGAAGCTATGCATATCCATGCACGCGACCGATTACGGCATCGGTTTGAGCTCGGAGGGAGAGCTGAGCAACGAAGAGACCAAGGTGACATTCCAACCATGGGCGGACAGGTTGCGCACCTCAATGAGAACGTGGCAGCGCCAACTCTTTAAGATGAGGCGAAATGGCGCATCCGAGTGGATACGGGGACGGAAAAACCTGCTCGAGGTCGACGGTGTTGTAGAAGCGGATGAGAAAGTCTTTCGGCTGGTACCAACGGACCTCCACCTCCTTGATCGCGTAATCAGCATGAAGGTGGTGGCGGACCTAGGCGAAGTCCATTGAAGGACGAGTGCCGCCGACGACAATGACCAGGAGCTCGATGAAACGATGAGTCCGGCGCGGGCCAATGATCCGGGTGGCCATATGGTAGAGCCGGAGTGAGCGAGGAGCATCTTGGTGGCGAGAGAGGGGTTGGGTGTGGCGGAGAGGCCGCACGGACCATCGGTACGACAAAGTCTAATCTCGTCGAACCTACGTTGCATGTTATAGAGGAGGCCCTACAAGGTGAGGAGGGCATTCGAGGCCCCTACAAGCTGACCGCCCAAACTACCGGTCGCACGAGTACCGACGATCCGCGAGCCAAGGCGACGGTGTGCCGGAACTCTACCAAGCCCCACCTCCTCTAGTGGGGAGTGAGGCTGCCAACAGGTTCACGCCCGATGACCTTTATGCTTGCAGCGAAGGCATCTAGAGAGATTTTGTGCAATCCACAATGACAGGGTCGATGGCGAGCCGATAGCGGTGGCCAACTAGTTCGATCGGAACTAGGTGCGATCGATGATTCGACGGCAAGTGCCGCCTATCCACTTTGATCCATTTACACTTCTTCTTGTTCATGACCTCTACAAGCCCTCGGCCTCCATGCCGTGGACCGGGGCCGACACTCGGACCCAAACCCGGATATTCCTACGTCGATGACTAGGAGCCATATTGGTGATCCGCTGCGGGGCTAGCTCGACAACTATGGTGGCCCGGGTCCCGGGTTTGTGGGAGCAGCGTCGGCTCGGGCTACGTTAGCGGTGTCGATTTGCGAGCGTCCGTCATGGGCCCTCGTACACCTTGGTCCGGGTGGGGAGCCGGCCTTTTCGATGAAGGGGAGAGGTCCTCGGAGTCCGAGGACGATGGAGAGAAGGAGAGCCATGGAGGTAGCTCCCCACTAGCCTAGGACCTTCATGTAGGGTTCATCATGGGGATTGATGGTGGACAGCGTGGTGGCGGATGTTGCGGTGGATGGTGATGGTGAGGTCAGCAGCGGATAGGACCTATAGGATTGGGGTGGCAGCTAGAGGCGGGCGCCGACCGGGCGGGGCTCCAAGGGTGGGTGTACGGACCGAGAGCTCTCACCACGTTCCATCTTCCATTTCCTTAGAGGTCCAGCTTGTTCACAACTAGCCAGCCTAAGGTTCAATCTTTCAATGGTATTTTTCGAAAATAGGTGTGAACTAATTTTTTGTTTTGAGAAACGACTTCAAAGTTGGTCTTGGAAGGGCAGAAAGCTGATGAGGTAGTTGACGTCCGGAACGGTTTACGAGCTGGTTGGGGCGTGAAGCTAGCTGTGCGGGACGTGAAATTTTACTTAAGTCCAATGCATATGACATCCCTACATACCCGATGAGTTGCATTCTACCGCGTGAAAGCACTTGCAATAAGATGAAAACCACCATTCCTAATTATTGGTGGGGCAGCTCAGCGAGATAACCACCGGATGCATTGGATGATATGGGATCTCTTAACCCAACCCAAGATCGGAGGAGGTATGAGCTTCAAGGACTTACCAATGTTTAATAAAGCGATGCTTGGAAAACAAGGGTGGCGTCCGATAAGCAAACTAGATTCCCTATGTGCACGAGTTCCGAAAGGACGGTACTTTCACGACGGAGACTTTCTCTTGGCTGCAAGAAAAAAAGCATGCTAGTCAAACTTGGCAAGCCATATGGCGGGTAGGGAGGTTCTAAAGGAAGGTTTAATCAGGCGTTTGGGTGATGGAACCAGTTCTAACATCCGGAGAGGGAAGTGGATTCTCAATCATCCTTTGGGGACTCCTTTCACCGTGATGGATGATCGTGTGTCGGTTGTTTCGATCTGCTAACGAGAAAGTGGCATATGGAATGAAGACATCATCCGTGATATCTTTTGTGAGTTTGATGTGGAGGCGATCCTTTCGACACCAATCCATGGTGGTGGTGATGATTTCCGGGCATGGGCTTGTGAAAAATCGGGGAGTTAGATCTACATATCGGTTGTTAGAGACAAAGTCGGATATTGATGGCGGAGGGACTTGGGTGTTCGTTAGAAAATGACTGGAGCTTGATTTGGAAGATGCCGTTCCGCCTAAAGTCAAGGTGTTTTGGTTGCGGGTCCTCCATGAATTCTTACCAGCAAAACATATCTTGTGGAAATGACACATTGAGAATATGACGAACTATGATGTTTGTGGAGCGAGAGAAAGAATCCATTAAACATGTACTTCGGAATGTACAGTTGCAAAAACCTTCTCGGCATAGTGTGAAGGATATCACGGGTCCGAAAGTCCCAAAACTACACGATGCAACCTGGGCACATGACCTACTACATGATGATTTATGCCTCAGGAGACAGAGCTTCGGTGATCATGTGTGGAAATGTGGTCTTTGTGGATGATAAGGAATTCAAGAAGAAAGGGTGAAACGCTAATACCCGTTAGCCACACGGTCTAATGGGTATGGGACACAGCTTATGACCTTTGGCATATGATGCATCTAGAGAAGACAGATTACGGAGATAATCTGTGCAAGGTGGCAGCGACCTTCGGTTCAATGGGTCAAATGCAATGTTGATGCTAGCTACTACCGGAATGATAAGACAAGAAGTTATTTAGCTGTTTTACGAGACCACAATGGTGATTTGCAAGGTGTAGTTGCGATGTGGAAGGATAGGGTCCTAGATGTCTGAAAGTGCATCTAGGCCCCTCATTTTATTTTGGATGATTGATATCAATACAATTAAATTTGGAACTAATGCTTTCATGAGAATGTGTGTAGTGAATATCCGAAGCACATGAAAGTGTAGCAAGCACAATCAAAAAGGAGAAAAGAAATGCAAAATGCAATAAAAGGAGAATTTAGAAAAGACCCCTCTCAAAGCTTGTGCCTCGCTTTATTTCTTTGCTTTGAGTCATAGGGATGCCGTACTATAAAGAGGGATGCAAATCACAAACGTGGCTAAGAATGGAGATGCTCACAAACTCAAGAAATCCCCTCCAAACCCATTCTTTCCGAACCCATCGGAAGCTCCGGTGTGGTACCGGAAGTTCCGGTAGGCTTACAGAGAGTTTTTGCTCTCGGAAAAGCCATACCGGAAGTTTCGGTCCCCGGTACCGGAAGTTCCGGTAGGCTTACAGAGAGTTTTGCTCTCGAGAAAGGCCATACCGGAAGTTCCGGTCCCCGGTACCGGAAGTTCCGGTAGGCTTACAGAGAGTTTTGCTCTCGGGAAAAGCCATACCGAAAGTTCCGGTCCCCGGTACCGGAAGTTCCGGTAGGCTAACAGAGAGCTTTGAGCTCTCCGGAATGCCATACCGGAAGTTCCGATACGGCACCGGAAGCTCCGGTGCGGTCCAGCTTTTCCAACCCTAAACCCACGTACCGGAAGCTCCAGTACCCCACCGGAAGTTCCGGTGCGGGCCGAAGTCCGGATCTAACCCTAATTCGAACCATACCGGAAGTTCCGATATGCTATCGGAAGTTCCGGTGCGGGGTTTTCGGACAGAGCCAACGGCTCTTTTTGGGCTGTGGTATATAAGCCACACCCCCTCTCCATTCACTCTCTCTTGCACAACTCCGAACCAATACACACTTGAGCTTCACTCCATCTACTCCAAATCCTCTCCAAAAGCAAAAATTCCATCCTTGAGCTAGGATTTGAGTGAGAGACTTTGAGCAAGTGTTTGAGAGATTTGATTCCATTCTTGAGCATCTTCACTCCCGTCAAGCTTGTGATTTGGATTTGTTACTCTTGGAGCTTTGAGCTCCTAGACGGCTAGGCGTGCTCGTGAGCTCCCAACTTGTGTGGTGACGCCCGAGAAGTTTGTATTGTCCGTCCCGGAAGGGACATTGATAGTGGAAAACTCAAGCTCAACCTTGGTGGTGACTTGAGGGAGAAATAGGGTTGAGAGAAACCCGGTCCTTGGTGGACTTTCTCAACGGAGACGTAGAGTCCTTGGTGGGCTTGAACTTCGGTGAAAAATCCGTGTCTCTTGTGCTCCCTTTCTTACTTGTGCGTAGTTGTTTAACTTACTAGGTTGCTTGTTAGTTTTCCGTTGTCTTTAATTTCCTAGAATTGCATAGGGTTGTTCCCTTCTTTCTTGCAAACACTAGAATTGTGTAGTTTAATTCCGCATTTATCACCCTCGCACCGGAAGTTCCGGTATTTGACGTTTTCGTCTTAGTGTTATTCGCAGAAATTTTTAGGTTCGCCTATTCACCCCCTCTAGGCGACTTTCAATTGGTATCGGAGCGGGTATCTTCGTTGAAGCCTCACCGCTTGAAGATCAAAGATGGCAAATGATAAAGAAGCAACGGGTAGTGGTGAAGCACCACCTAAGGTAGCCGGTGAAAGGGGTCATGAGACCGCACCGGGGGTTGCCGAGAGATGGAAATGGAAAAGGGCCTGCCCAAGGTGGAGATGTGCTTAGTGCTTTGCCGATGAGCTACAACAGAACACCATACTCCTATAGTGATGGAAGAGATGAGCATATTGGACCCGGCTCCGGAAGACTATCATACTTTGATGGTCAATACTTTGATCGTTGGAAAACAAAGATGCTACTACATTTGGATTCAATGCATCAAAATGTGAGAAATGTGACTCAAAATGGATTCCTATGGGAATGTAGAAGCAAGCCAACCGCACAAGACTTGTTCAATGTTAGGTGCAATGTAGCGGCGGCTAGTGCTCTCGTATCCGCGCTTAGTCCCGCCGAGTATGAGAAGATAACCGGAATGGAGGATGCCCATCAAATTTGGTTGAAGCTTGAATTGGTTCATGAGGGCATTGATAGTGTGAAGGAGTCTAAGCTAGAAGGGCTTAGAGAAGATTTTAACTACTTTGTCATGAGGTCGGATGAAGGGCCAAGGGAAGCCCATGATAGGATGATGAGGATAGTGAACATGAGAAGAGCACTTGGAGAAAAGGTGTTGGACTTAGATGTGAATAGAAGGTTGCTACAAGCCTTGCAAGTATGGGATGCCAACATAGTGTCCAACATAAGAGACAAAGATAGTTTTAGATACTTCACAACCGATGAAGTGATTGGCAAGGTGCTCTCCCAAAAAACAGCAAATTGACCAAGGGAATAGGATCAATGCTTTGCTTAAGGACAAGGAAAAGGCTAGTGGGAGCAAGAATGATTTGGCTCTTAATGCCGAACAAGAAAAGAAAAAGAAAGTGGTTGAGGAGAGTGATGATGATAGTGATGATGAAATGGCTCTCTTTGTGAAAAGATTCAACAAGCTTATGTCAAAAAGGAGCTCCAAGAAAAATGACCAAGACAAGAGCAAATTGAGGAAGGCCAAGAACAAGTGCTATATTTGTGGAGACAAAGGTCACTTCATGGCGGAATGTCCGGAGAACTACAAGAACAAGCAAACAAGAAGGGGGACAAGAAATACAAGAAGCATAGAAAGTACGGTCGGGGTGAAGCATACATTGGACAAGAATGGAACTCCGATGGATCATCTTCTTCCTCCGAGTCGGAATCCGATGAAGAGAAGGGAGGCATTGCATCACTTGCTATTGGGCTAGCACCGACCAACTCCTCCTTGTTTGGAAGCTTGACCGATGATGAAGATGATGCCGGACACAAGTGCATGATGGCTAAAGGCTCTAAGGTAAATGCTAATGGAAGCTCTCAAATTCCTAACATGTTTGATTTGTTGGACATCATTGAGCAGGAAAAGGAGACCAATGAGAGGCAAGAGGAGCTTCTTGAGAAACAAGAGGAAATGCTTGTTCAAGAGAAGCAAAGGGTGCTTGAACTTGAGAAGCTCCTAGAAGTTGAGAGGAAGAAGAATGAGGACTTGGTAAAGTCTCTCAAAGTGGTTGAAGAAAATAGTGAGACACTTAAAGTCACAAATGTGTCACTTCAAGAGAAGTGTGATGACTTGCAAAAGGATCACAATTCTCTCAAAGTGCAATTTGAGGAAATTAAGTGTAACACTACTTCCTCTCAATCTTCGTCTTGCCCCCCATCTAGCAATGAATGTACTAGGTGCAACAAGATTGATGTTGAAGCTTGTACAAGAAACATCAAGACCATTGGTGACTTGAAGAAGCAAGTGCAAGAACTTCAACAACAAGCACAAAAGAAGATGAAGGCCATTGATGATGCCAAGGCCGAGTATGTAAGGGGTGCATACACCAATGTGAGACGATCACATGTGAAGGATGGCATTGGATACAAGTAAGGTGACAAGCATAATGCAAGAATCAACAAGAACGGCACCGAATTCATCAAGTTCACCAAGGAGGGTGAATATCAAAGAAGCAAGTCAAGAGGGAGAAGCAAATCAAGAACACTAACAAATCTTCTCTTATTTGTGATTTGCGTACTAACGTGCCTAACCCCTCTTGTGCTCTCTTTTATGATTTTAATGCGACCTATGTGCTAATGAGAAACAAACATGGTCGTGTCTATGCAAAATATGTTGGGCCACGTAACAAGACCCACAAATCTTGTGTGTGGGTGCCCAAGACACTTGTTACTAATGTGAGAGGACCCAAGCAAATTCGGGTACCTAAAAACAAAGCATAAATTGTTTTGTAGGAATACTCCTCCGGTGGTTCATCATGGGTGGTCGATAGTGGATGCACCAATCATATGATCGGAGACAAGAAAATGTTCGAATCCTTTGAGCCAAGCAAAGAAAGAAATGAGTATATCACCTTTGGAGACAACGGAAAAGGCTATGTGTTGGGTTATGGTAACATTCCTTTAACTTTTCCGCATTCACTTTCGAAGGTTATGCTTGTGGATAACGTTGACTTCAATTTGTTGTCTATCTCACAACTTTGTGGAATGGGCTATAATTGCTTGTTCAACGACAAGGGTGTGATTGTCTCAAGGAGAAGTGATGGCTCGATTGCTTTTGAGGGTGTGCTCAAAGGGAAGCTTTATGTTGTGGATTTCACAACGGATAAAGCAAAACTTGACACATGCTTGGTTGCAAAGTCCGACATGGGATGGTTGTGGCATAGACGACTAGCCCATGTCGGTATGAGAAATCTTCACAAACTCCAAAAGGGTGGTCACATTCTTGGACTAACGAATGTTTGCTTTGAGAAAAATAAAATTTGCAGGTGCATGTCAAGCCGGAAAACAAGTTGGAGCACCACATCCATCCAAGAACATTGTGACAACCACAAGGCCGTTGGAGATGCTTCACATGGACCTCTTCGGTCCCATTGCCTACATTAGCATCGGCGGTAACAAATATGGACTTGTTATTGTTGATGATTATTCTTGCTTCACGTGGGTATTCTTTTTGTGTGATAAAGGTGAAGTAAAGGATGTACTCAAGACATTCTTGAAAAGAGCACAAAATGAATTTGAAGTGAAGATCAAGGCCATAAGGAGTGATAATGGTACCGAGTTCAAGAACACTCAAGTTGAAGAGTACCTTGATAAGGAGGGCATCAAGCATGAGTTTTCGGCACCCTACACACCTCAACAAAATGGGGTGGCTGAACGAAAGAACCGCACACTCATAGAGATGGCAAGAACCATGCTTGATGAATACAAGACCTCCGACCGTTTTTGGGCCGAAGCAATCAACACCGCATGTCATGCCTCAAACCGGTTGTATCTTCATCGACTCTTAAGGAAAACACCATACGAGCTACTAACCGGTAAAAAGCCTAACATCTCGTACTTTCGAGTTTTTGGGAGCAAATGTTTCATGCTCAACAAGAAACCCAATACTTCAAAGTTCTCCCCTAAGGTTGATGAAGGTTTCTTGCTTGGGTATGGTTCAAATTGTCACGCCTATCGTGTCTTCAACAAAACCACCGGTTGTGTTGAAGTTTCACGGGACGTGACGTTTGATGAATCTAACGGCTCTCAAGGGGAGCAAGCTGTTATCAATAATGCAGATGTTGAGGCTCCTAGACAAGCAATCAAGAGAATGGCACTTGGTGATGTGAGACCGCAAGAACCACAAAGTAATCAAGATCAACCTCCTCCCTCAAGTCAAGACCAACAATGCGCAAATCATGATCAAGTTGATCAAGATCAAGAAGTTGGTGATGAAGATCATGCACAAGTACAAGATGATGAACCCACATCGCATGATCAAGAGGTTGAACAAGACGGCGGTCAAACAAGCTCACATCCACCACACCCAAGAGTGCACCAAAGTGTGCAACGTGACCACCCCGTGGAACAAATCCTTGGAGACATAGAAAAGGGGGTAATCACTCGTTCTCGTGTTTGCAATTTTTATGAACATTACTCTTTTGTCTCTTCTTTGGAGCCATTTAGAGTAGAAGAAGCACTCGAGGACTCGGATTGGGTGATGGCCATGCAAGAAGAATTGAACAACTTCACAAGAAATGAAGTTTGGACATTAGAAGAAAGACCAAGATGCAAGAATGTTGTGGGCACCAAGTGGGTGTTCCGCAATAAGCAAAATGAAGACGGCGTTGTAACGAGGAACAAAGCAAGATTGGTGGCAAAAGGATATTCACAAGTAGAAGGATTGGACTTTGATGAAACCTATGCCCCCGTGGCAAGGCTTGAATCAATAAGAATACTACTTGCCTTTGCCACTCACCATAACTTCAAGTTGTACCAAATGGACGTGAAGAGTGCATTCCTAAACGGGCCAATCAAGGAAGAAGTGTACGTGGAGCAACCACCGGGCTTTGAAGACCCCAAGTATCCTAATCACGTGTACAAACTCCATAAGGCGCTCTATGGGCTTAAGCAAGCTCCAAGAGCATGCAAGATAATGACCAAGAGGTTCGAGATGTCTATGATGGGTGAGTTGACATTCTTTCTAGGATTTCAAGTCAAGCAACTAAAGGAGGGCACCTTCCTATGTCAAGCCAAGTACACTCAAGACATATTGAAGAAGTTTGACATGGACAAGGCAAAGCCCGCCAAGACGCCCATGGCAACAAATGGCCATCTCGACCTCACCAAGAAAGACAAGCCGGTTGATCAAAAGGTTTTTCGATCTATGATCGGCTCTTTGCTTTACCTTTGTGCATCTAGGCCCGATATCATGCTTAGTGTGTGTATGTGTGCACGTTTCCAAGCCACTCCTATGGAGTGCCACATGGTGGCCGTTAAAAGAATCTTGAGATATTTAGTGCACACACCCAACCTAGGGCTTTGGTACCCCAAGGGTTCAAAGTTCAACCTAATAGGCTACTCCGATGCGGATTATGTCGGGGACAAAGTGGATAGGAAGAGTACCTCCGGGACTTGCCAATTCTTGGGTAGGTCCCTAGTGTCATGGTCATCGAAGAAACAAAATTCCGTTACACAATCCACGGACGAAGCGGAGTATGTGGCAGCCGGTAGTTGTTGTGCACAACTATTGTGGATGCGACAAACTCTAAGAGACTACGGTTACAAGTTGAACCGTGTTCCTCTCCTATGTGACAATGAGAGTGCCATAAAGCTAGCATATAACCCCGTTGAGCATTCACGCACAAAGCATATAGATATCCGCCATCATTTCTTGAGAGATTATTCTATCAAAGGGGATATTGAGGTGAGCCATGTGAAAACCGAAAATCAATTGGCCGATATTTTCACCAAGCCCTTAGATGAAAGCCGGTTTTGCTATCTAAGGAGTGAGCTAAATATACTTGACTCTAGTAACGTGGTGTAAAAGCGTGCACATTTGCTTGTTGCTTTATTCGTTTTAGATCTTAAGATGAAATGCATGCTTTTGAAAATTAACTTAGCTTTTTGAAAGTTTTTCTTGGTTCTTGACCAATAGGTCAAAACTTGTCAAAAAGTGATCATAGCTTCGTTTGTTGATTGTATACCGATCACATGATGTCAAGATATCCCACTAGTCCATCAAAATTATTTTTGAAAACTCTCCCCAAAACTTCATCTCTTCTTCTCTGTTTCCCCCTACCGGAAGTTCCGGTACGGGGACCGGGGCTCGGCGTTTGTTTCCCAGTCGGAAGTTCCGGTAGGGGATCGGAGGTTCCGACTGGAGGTCGAACAGAGGACTTTTCCTCTCGGTCGGAAGTTTCGGTACCTAGTACCGGAAGCTCCGACCGGGAGCTCACCCTCGGGTGTCATGCCCACACCGGAAGTTCCGGTACTCTACCGAAAGTTCCGGTGCGGGTCGTTGACCTAGGGTTTGAGCCCGCACCGGAAGTTCCGGTAGGCTACCGAAGTTCCGGTGCGGGGCGGCTGTATAAATAGGGGAGCCCGTCCCCTTGAAAGGGACGACTCCCATTTGAGAAGGACCCAACCTTTTTCCCCTTCTCCGTTCGGTTCCCCATCAACCGGAAGCTCCTCTCAACTTCTCGGCGACGGTCTACGACAAGATTCTTCAAGTTCCTTCCTCCGGTCTTCTCCAAGCTCCTAGCTAGAGGAGAAGGTATACCTTCATTGCCTTCACTTCTAGATCTAGGCTTAAATTCTTGAATCCCTAGGAATATTTGATGCTTAGATGTTTCTCTAGCAGTTCTAGAACACTAGCATGCTTCTAGGAAGTAATTCCATTGGCTAGATGTGAATTTTTCGCACTCGCTAGGGTTAGGGTTGACCCCTACCGAAGTTCCGGTAGGCTACCGGAAGTTCCGGTATGGGTCAGCCTCGACGGATATGGAACCCGTCGGAGGTTCCGGTACCGGGAGTACCGGAGGTTCCGGTACCTTGTACCGGAAGTTCCGGTATCCGGTACCGGAAGTTCCGACAGGGGCCTATCCCGTCGATATCTTCCTAGCATCTCAAAATTCCCACACCGTGTATGTTGCCCCTTACACATGTTTTTTCTCTCGTTAGATGACTCGTGGCAGGAAGCGGACAGGTGACCAAGCGTCCGAGCACCCTCTCAAGGTCATGATGACTCGGACTCGGACTCGGACTTCGACGTGCGGAATCCACGCCTTGTCAAAAGGCGAGGCCACGGGAACCGGTCACCGGCCTTCCTCCCGTGGTCTTGACCCCGGCAAGGGCAAAGGTCTTGGAAGAGGTAAAGGGAAGAGCACTCGCTAGGAGACCTCCTCCCGCTCCCGTGTCGAGTGATGAAGAAGAAAGTGGGGAGGAGGCTGGAAATGTGGGCGGGGATGAGTGGTTTCTCCCCATTGCCCGCAACTTACAGGAGCACTACAAGTATGAACCGAGGTCACCGGTCTGTGAGTGACGGTGCAGGCTACAATGTGCCTTTCTACGAGAGATGAGGTGCGGAAATATAGGAGCAAGTGCCCGTGGCTCAAGGCTAAGGAAAGGGGTGTGGATGACATTCGCTTTTGGGACCACACCCAAGCTGAGTGGTACAAGGAGGTGCTCAAGTTGAAGAAAAAGACTCATGAGATGAAGTGGATCAAGTGGGACTCGGATGGATCGTCGGAATGATCCGGTCTTTACTCAAATCAAGGCTGAGTGTGCTAGGAGGGATTTGGTGGAGATTATGGGGCTTGAGCATGGGTGGAACACGGAACCGGTGGTTCAGTTCTATACCACTCTTTGGCTTGAGTTCGATGATGACTCCCAGGAGGACTCCATCATGCACTCGGACGCTTGATGGAAACCGGTTCCAAGTCACATATGCTGAGTTTGCACAGATTTTCGGATTTGGCCATGACGACGCTATGAAGAACAATGTGAACATGTTTGACCCTCCGGATGATGCAGCTTTGGAGTTCATGTATGACAGTCGCTACGCTCACCCCAAGACGATGATCATTGGGACACACTTCGGGCTGCACCCCTACTACCGTGTTCCGAACAATATGTTCGGATGGACTTTGGATCCTAAGATAGGGGATGCATCTTCTTTGCTGGCAGAATCCAAGACTCTACTTTGTGCCATGCGTCCAAGAGCTGAGCCGTTTTGTGTTTTTGAGCACATTTGGACTTCCATCATCAACCACTCCTACACTCACAAGGCGAGCCTTCCCTTCGCTCCCTTTATTATGAAGATTATTGAGACTATCACCGATATGCAATTTCTACATGACAAGGACCACCCCGGACTTCGTCCCAAGAGGTTCCAGCTCTTACCCTCTCCTCGGGGATCACCAGCGCGACAGCCGGCTCCTCCACCACCGGTTCGAGCAAGCTGGAGATGCTCCACCTACTTCTTCTCGCCGGACTCGCAGCAAGTCCGGATTCATCGACTCGGTCCTCAAGTCCATCTTTTGCATATGCAAGGCCAATAGTGAGGACATCTATGAGATGAGGATGGAGCAGCGGCGCATAAATGAAGGACATCACCGATATCTCTCTCACCTAGCTCGGCAGCAGCAGCAGCAGCCACCACCTCCTCCCTTGGACCTTGCACCGATAGTACCTCGGCGGTGGGAGGATCCTTGGGCTCCATATCAGCAGGCCGGGGAGTGGCGGCACGGGCAGCACGAGCAGCAGCTCGGGATGTGGAGGGCGGTGGCACCGAGAGTGGAGAGGATGACAGCGCCGAGGATGTCCCGACCGCCTCCGCTCCCCGCTCGAGCACTCGGATCCCGCTCCATGAGAAGGGCAAGGGAGTGGCACGCCCCACGGATGAGGAAGAGAGCGATGAAGAGGACGACGACGACGACGATGTCGACGAGTGATCTTCTCTTGGGCGTTCTAGTTCTTTTCTCCTTTTTGGTGATGTGTTGCCAAAGGGGGAGAAGAAATTTCTATCTATTTATCTTTATCTCGTTTTTATGATGTAATGAACTATGTGTGTGAGATGGACAAGTGGTTTGGAACTACGGATGATTGTAATAAGTTTAGACTTGTTTTTTACTATCTATCTATGTGGTTTGCCTTATGATATGCTTGGTGATTTGTTGTTTCTCTCTTTTAGATGCATTTGTGTGATGATAAAATGCCATATTGCATTGTTTGTGGTTTTCTTTATTATGGATGCATAGATAAAGGGGAGCTCCTCATGTTCTTATCTCTAATGTGCACTTGGTATTGTATAGACCAACTCTTGAAATTCAATTTCATGCACATATTAAGGGGGAGCTCATCTTTTATCTTTGCAAGTTGTGCTTTTCGATTCATCTTTTTGAAATTTGATTGTATTGGCATCAATCAGCAAAAGGGGGAGATTGAAAGTGCATCTAGGCCCCTCATTTTATTTTGGATGATTGATATCAATACAATTAAATTTGGAACTAATGCTTTCATGAGAATGTGTGTAGTGAATATCCGAAGCACATGAAAGTGTAGCAAGCACAATCAAAAAGGAGAAAAGAAATGCAAAATGCAATAAAAGGAGAATTTGGAAAAGACCCCTCTCAAAGCTTGTGCCTCGCTTTATTTCTTTGCTTTGAGTCATAGGGATGCCGTACTATAAAGAGGGATGCAAATCACAAACGTGGCTAAGAATGGAGATGCTCACAAACTCAAGAAATCCCCTCCAAACCCATTCTTTCGAACCCATCGGAAGCTCCGGTGTGGTACCGGAAGTTCCGGTAGGCTTACGAGAGAGTTTTTGCTCTCGGGAAAAGCCATACCGGAAGTTTCGGTCCCCAGTACCGGAAGTTCCGGTAGGCTTACAGAGAGTTTTGCTCTCGAGAAAGGCCATACCGGAAGTTCCGGTCCCCGGTACCGGAAGTTCCGGTAGGCTTACAGAGAGTTTTGCTCTCGGGAAAAGCCATACCGGAAGTTCCGGTCCCCGGTACCGGAAGTTCCGGTAGGCTAACGAGAGCTTTGAGCTCTCGGAATGCCATACCGGAAGTTCCGATACGGCACCGGAAGCTCCGGTGCGGTCCAGCTTTTCCAACCCTAAACCCACGTACCGGAAGCTCCGTACTCCACCGAAGTTCCGGTGCGGGCCGAAGTCCGGATCTAACCCTAATTCGAACCATACCGGAAGTTCCGATACGCTATCGGAAGTTCCGGTGCGGGTTTTCGGACAGAGCCAACGGCTCTTTTTGGGCTGTGGTATATAAGCCACACCCCCTCTCGTATTCACTCTCTCTTGCACAACTCCGAACCAATACACACTTGAGCTTCACTCCATCTACTCCAAATCCTCTCCAAAAGCAAAAATTCCATCCTTGAGCTAGGATTTGAGTGAGAGACTTTGAGCAAGTGTTTGAGAGACTTGATTCCATTCTTGAGCATCTTCACTCCTGTCAAGCTTGTGATTTGGATTTGTTACTCTTGGAGCTTTGAGCTCCTAGACGGCTAGGCGTGCTCGTGAGCTCCCAACTTGTGTGGTGACGCCCGAGAAGTTTGTATTGCCCGTCCCGGAAGGGACATTGGTAGTGGAAAACTCAAGCTCAACCTTGGTGGTGACTTGAGGGAGAAATAGGGTTGAGAGAAACCCGGTCCTTGGTGGACTTTCTCAACGGAGACGTAGAGTCCTTGGTGGGCTTGAACTTCGGTGGAAAATCCGTGTCTCTTGTGCTCCCTTTCTTACTTGTGCGTAGTTGTTTAACTTACTAGGTTGCTTGTTAGTTTTCCGTTGTGTCTTTAATTTCCTAGAATTGCATAGGGTTGTTCCCTTCTTTCTTGCAAACACTAGAATTGTGTAGGGTTTAATTCCACATTTATCACCCTGCACCGGAAGTTCCGGTATCCTACCGGAAGTTCCGGTATTTGACGTTTTCGTCTTAGTGTTATTCGCAGAAATTTTTAGGTTCACCTATTCACCCCCCTCTAGGCGACTTTCGGATGCGCTACTAAGGGAAGCTATGGCTTGCAGACTGGGCGTTACCCTAGCACGAGATAGAGGAAGTACAAAGGTTTGTTTGGAAACAGAGTTGCCTCAATTTACTTGGTCTCCGGCGTAATCTGGATGGACAACGATCTGCTATTAGTCTAATCCTCCAGGATGTCCGGTTAATCAGCAGGAGCTTTGTTGAGTTTACCTTTGTTTATAGTCCTAGATCTTGTAATATGGTAGCTCATTCTTGTACTCGTCGGGTATCCCGAGAACGACTCGATGGTGGAGTGGCTTTCAAATCCACCGGAGGTGATTCGGAACCTGATCGCTCGAGATTGTAACCTTGTTACTCTTCTAAGTTAATGAAAGCTCCTTTAACCACAAAAAAAGAGCCCTCGGTTCATCGCATTCTCTAGTGGTAAGACTATCCGCACTCGTCGTCCTCTAAATCCATCCCGTAAAAGGAATATTCTGTCCTAGTCATCAAGATTCCCTCCTCTATATCCAGTTTCACCGCACTCGTTGATACTCTATATCCATCCTCTATATCAACTACCTAATATTTTATTCAACCATCTCCAACTACCATCTCCTTTTATCTCTCCTTCCCTTTCCTTTACTTTTCTTTTTTCACTTCTTTCTTTTTTTTTCTTTTTTCTTTTCCTTTTTTCTTTCCTTTTTCTCCCTTTTCCCTTTCTTCTTTCCTTTTTCTCCCTATCTCCTTCGTCTCTCCACCCGCTACCTCCCTCCCCCGCCTCTCTCCTCCTCCCTCCACCGCCAACCCCCCACCCCCTCGGCCGGATCCCGCCCCCACACGCATGCGACCCCTAGACCGCCGTCGCCACCACCTGCTCTCTTCCTCCCTCTCTCGCGCGGCCCTCCCTCTCCGGCGGAGGAGCAGGGGACCCGCGGCCGCCGGCGGTCCTCCTTGCGTGGCTCCGCCAAAGGGTGGCGTGCGGCGGCGGCCTCCTCCGGTAGTGTGCGACGTGGTCACGGTGGGGGTCGGCGAAGCCTCCGTAACATCCCGAAATTTGAAAACATAAATCAAATTCAAATTTCACGCTAAATTTAAATTTTAGGATTTTATTTTACGATTCACAAATTTTCGAAAACACAACTCCATGAATAGATTAAACAAGAGAGGAAATTTGACATTTTATGAATAATAAAAATTTATCTTGAAAAGTGATTGCTTGTTTTAAATTCTTTTAATTTCTTTGTGAGTGTTGCGCTCCAATTTTTATAACTCCAAATGTGTTCAAAATGAATCCCAAATTCAATTACCAAAATTCCAGAAAAAAGAAAAGCTATTTCTCTTTCCTAGGCCATCTCTCCTCTTTTTCTCCTTCCCGGCCCAAACCAATCAGCCATATAATTTTTTTCCTCTCCCCACACCGCAGCCCACCTCCTCCCCTTGGCCCACCTAGGGGCGCGCGGCCCAAAGAAGGGCGCAGCCCGGAGGATGGCGCAGCCACCAGGGGCGCGACCCCATCATAGGTGCCTCCGCTCCTCCCGGTCGTCTTCTTCCTCGAGCAATGTCGTTTCCTCCTCCGGATAAGGACGCCACGAGCGCTCGTGCCACGCGGCCGGCCGAGCATCACCCGGTCACCGGACCACCGCCGACCTTGCGCCGCGCGCCGCTTCCCCGCTCCGCCGTACTCGGAGCCCCCTTCGTTTCTCACTCCCGGACGAGCACCATTGGAGGCAAGCTCTTGTCCCCGGAGATGCTTTCGTGCTTCCCCCGTCGCTTCGCACCTGTAAAAGGGACGCACGCCGAGCTCCTCTTCGCACCGGCGCGAGTGCCACCTTCTCTCCCCCTTCGAGCTGTCCACAATACGAGTTTTCCTCTTCTCTTCCCGAGCTCCCGGCCTTGGATGTGTTCCTCCAAAATACTCCACATCCGAGCCACCTCCCCTCCTTCCACTCTAGACGGATGCGCGTCGAGGTCCTCCACCCATTCCCCCTCTCCCCCGCTTCCCTCCCCTCTCCCTAGGCGCGTCCCATGAGCTCCAAGCTCTCGCCATGGTGAACGACCGGAGGAAGAAGAAGACTCCTCTCGTTC
The DNA here is from genome assembly GCA_031894775.1 of Chloris gayana. Lineage (NCBI taxonomy): Eukaryota > Viridiplantae > Streptophyta > Magnoliopsida > Poales > Poaceae > Chloris > Chloris gayana. The sequence goes on from JAUNZO010000731.1 coordinate 162,060, forward strand.
ATTTGCCATTTTGCACATAGGTCCCTCCACTTCCACCAAATATTGCATCTCAATCCCCTGGTCCACCATACACCACCCCATAGACCCAGTCCACACACCGATGGACTTGGTCCACAAATTTTTAGAATAAAAATAATTCTGAAAATTCCAGGAAAAATCGTAGCAAATGCATTTTTTTCATTTAAGCCCCTATCCTTATTCTCGTATTATGTTTAGGTCCCTAGATTTTTACAAAAGACTCTCAAACTTTTGGAAATTATCTTTTAGGACCCCGATGTTTTACAAAAAGGTCCCTCCAAACTTTTATATAATTACCAATAGGTCCCCGTGATCTTAAAAGTAATTATAGAAAGGTCTCTAGAACTTTCGGACTTCATATCTTTTGATCCGGAACTCCGTTTTGGGCGATTCTTGCGCTCACGCGATCGTCCCGACGCATAGAATATTTTGCTAGCCACCATAATCTCATCCCACCATAATATTTTCGTCCATACCCCCCCTGATCTCCCATCTCCACCGTCCGAACTCCGTTTCCACCGATCCTTCCGCCGTTGAACTTCCGAGTTCTTGTGACATCCCCTTCGGGACCACCCAGGAATTGGAACAGAGGAACACTCGACGAAGCGAGTTACAACGAAACATCATCTCATACAAGCCAGCATATATACATCATGGTATAATACAACCAAGTTTTCGAAATACAAACATTCGTGCAGCGAAAAGATAACATTATTGAAGTTTCAACAGTCTACGAGTATTCAGCGAAAGCTTGTCTATTATACAACTCTCAAGACTTCAAACTAAACAACGTGATGCACCGAGCCTTCGTACATCACGGTCCTCTCTCTTCAAGGTGTGGGGATATGTTCCCACTGAAGGGAACCTCCCTCCGGACACTCGCTCCTCCTCGGAAAAGCTGCCGTACAAGTCGTGATAACACGACTCAACCCCTGTAAGGTAACGAACAAACCTTGAGTATTCTAATACTCAGCAAGACCGACCCGTCAACATGGCACGCTAAGGCCGACGCCTAATATGCAAAGGCTTCTGGCTGTGGGGTTTACTCCTTTACGAAAAACAGCATTAAAGGGTGGGTCCTTACTTTCAGTATTTTAGCTCGAGTTATGTTCATTAGCCATGGTGTTTGCAACCTAACTCTATTCAATCAAGTTTCCAAACAAGATATAATAGATCTTTATCCTTCCATCTATCATCTTCCTCATCTTCCATAAAAGTTACTACGATGTGACGAGCTAAACAAGCGGTACTCATTACTGCGAGGGACAGCGATTCGAATCGATTTTATACCAGCTGGCAAAACCCGACTACACGACGTATACGCATCACACCGATCGTATACGACAACCTTTCCCGCTAGCACCCGACAGCAGACTAGCCATTTCCAACTCCCCGGAGTATGGCGAAGCCACGACTTCCCTCGTGGTCGACCCATCTCCCTCCCGTGAGACTATCCTCTCATTGACAGCCGGCAAAAGAGAGCGGGCTACGCTACATCTCTCGGGGCGATAGGGTACATCAGCTTGCTCGGGTCCATGATACCAGCATGTAGTACGGTACGTTCAAACTTGTTCAACTAAGCCGACAACGGTACGGTCCTTGACCGACTCGGACGGGGCCACCACCTTGCAAGACCTCATCTCCGTCTTGCCCTTTCTCCTACGGGGCCCGTCCGGTCTCAACTGCATTAACACTCTCATCATCTTTAGTGTTGACACAAAACTCTTAACGCCTCCATGCTTTAAGTGCCCTAAACATCTACCGTTGTCACTATGAATTAAAGCTTAGCCTCTATTGAGCTACCTGTACCAAGTATAGAATAAACAAACGGAAACCTACCATAATGCACCTAGGGTTTCAACCAAACCCTAACACCTAATGCACAAGCATAACCGTACTATGTGATAAAGTAAAATATTTAAAAACATAGGTAGGATGCACCGGGGCTTGCCTTGAGTTTGTTCGAAGTTAGTCTCCTCGGCGGCTGGGTCGACTTCGAGATCCCCGCTCCGACTCGCCTCGGGTGGAACCTCGATTACTTCCGAACCTAGTCGACCAGCAATGCATCGCGAATCACAATCATGTATGCATGAATGCGTATGATGAAAGTGTGCAAGGATTCATTAATGAAGTTCCATAATAATAGGTAATGATTAAGGCGTAATCACTTTAGTTGATTAATAGATTAGAGATAATTATGTTCATTAAGCATTAATTTATATTTAATTATGCTGATTAGCAAATGTTTAATTAAGATCATTATTAATTAATTTTGTTTCCTTAATTACTTAATTAAGGTCACTAATTACTTAAGTTTAATAATTAATTACTCTGATTTATTAGGCAATAAATAAATAATTACTTTAAGTGATTAAAGGCTAACAAGTTGTGATCACATAAAAAATTAAAACAATTTAAGTTTAATTTTGGAAAATAAATTTCATTATTAATTTCGTCTGCAAGTATCTCCTTCATTAAATAAAATTATTTTTCATAATTAAACATTTTATTTACATAAAATAATAGCTTTTCTTTAATCAAAGAAAGTGATTAAATACAAATTATAAATAAATTTATTCAAAATAATTATTTTATTTCACAAATGGATAGATCTCATTTTTCCGAGTCTAACAAAGTTGGCTTGGTATTTTTCTGAATTTTATTGAATTTTCTATGAATTTTGAAAATTTAAAAACACTTCGTGCCACACGGGGGCCACAGTGGTTGGCCACACCCGATCCCACGTAGCCACATGCGATCCCACCCGTGTGTGGCCCGCGGTGTGGCACCACCGCAGCGGCGAGCCGGCGGCGGCGCCGCCACCGGAATCGGCCGGCGATGGCCCAAAGCTCGCCGTGAGACTCCCTAGAGCACCTACACGACGCGGGGAACACTCCAGTGTGCACGACGGAGCATGAGCTCGGCCGGAAGTATGCCGGCGGCGAGGTCCGACCGGAGCGCAACCTCCGGCGGTGGCGCGAGCTCGACACGGACTACGAAATTGGGGAAAACTCGCCGGCGCGGACTACGGAGCATGCGCAAGCTCGTCGTGGACTCAAAAGTACATGAGCAAGGCTTGGGAGGGGTGCTCACCGTGGATGGCGCAGACGGTGGCGGCCGGAGCTAAGGAAAACGATGATTGCCGGACTTCCTGTGGAACAATGTGGACAATAAGTGACTGGAAGTAGAGAGTATCAAGCTGCGCACTTAGGAAACCAAGGACCCGGACGAGAGGCTCACCGGAGGTCACGAATTTGGAGTTGCGACGGAGGAGCACTGGTCGGAAGCTCGGGAAAGAAGATGAGCTCGCCTCGTCGGAGTGGAGCGGCTCAAGCTAATTGATCACGGGGCCAAGCTTCGCGAGGACCCGGCGGGGCTCGGGTGGTGGTGGCGTGGACGGGGAGGCACCGGAGCAGCTCGGCGACGGTGAGGTTTGAGGTGCGGCAATGGCGGGGCGAAAAGGAGGGGGAGAGGAAGGAAAAATGGGAGCCGGCGGGGCTTTTATCCCCTCCCGTGGCGGTTCCCGGCCAGCAGCTGCGTGGCCGCGAAGCAGCTGCGTGGCCCGGGTCGTGGCACCACTTGACCGGAGGGCCTGTCTTGGCTATTTTGCAAAAAGGCCCTCCTCGCTTTCGCGAAATTAAAAAGTGGCTTTCCCGAGCTCCAAAAATTCCCAAATTTTTCAGGGGTCTAAATGAAAACATTTTAAGCATTTTTCCTATTAAGTCCCAAGTAGAAACTCCAAATCATTTTCGGATTAAAAATTCATAGCTAAATTAAATAAAGAGACTTTGTTTATTTTCTCGCAAATATTTTTACATGACAAAATGCTTTCAGTAAATTTTCATAAATTCTTATTTGTGATATTTGAACCATAGAAAATGTTAAACTTGAATTTTCTTCTCATTTTATTTCTTTTTAACACCTCATTTATTCTTAGTTACTTTAATATTTTATGTGCTTATGATTAATACCACATGCTTAGTGATCTCACAAATAAAATGTGATGACATGCTCATGAATGCCATGAAATGCATTTTATTGCTGTGGGTTGTTACAGCCCTCCCCCTTACAGGAATCTCGTCCCGAGATTCACGATCGAAACGACTAAGCGATAGTGCTAAAGAACTCGGGGTAGTTTGACCGAAGAAACTCTTCTTGTTCCCAAGTAGCTTCAGCTTCGAGTGATTACTCCATTGAATCTTGTAGAACTTAATGGTCCGATGTCGAGTCACTCTATCCTTGGTATCGAGAACTTTGACCGGACGTTCGTCATACGTCAAATCCGGTTGTAATCTGTTCCACCTCCACTCGTCGGTATATCCACCGGTGATTTCAAACATTTTTCGGTTGAGATACGTGGAATATTGTTGACGGTCCTTATGGTCCAATTTTACCGTCAACATATTGCATCTTTTTGAATCAAACACCATCACCAAGAATAGACATAGGGATTATTTCTAACAAATTCCACTAGTCTTGGTGAAATGATGAATGCAGGTGCAATTCATATGAAAACAGGGGAAAACATGCACGAAACATGGACTTTGCAATCGACGGATTTTCCCGGACTAAAGAATATCGTCCAAAAGCCCAAAACCACAAAACAGGGCCTCAACATCAAACCAAGCAAGTGGATTGGGCCAGTACACGACCGGAGGAAGGCACCGAGAGAAGAACCAAGCCCGGGGAGCCCGGGCCGGTTCGGCCGAACCGCCCTACTGGTTCGGCCGAACCGACAGTGGGCCCCCCGGCCCACTTTTCTCGGCGGTTCGTCACCGACGTCCGGAGGTCGGTTCCACCTGCAATTAATACCACCGACGTCCGGAACCGCCTCCAAGTTGCCGACCTTCCAAGGCTATAAATAAAGGGCTATACCCCCTCTCTCAACACACCACCAACATCAAGATAGAAGACAAAATTCTCATCCTTAGGCCAAGGGCCTCTTGTATCTTAGTAGAATAGGAGAGAGGGCAAGGAAAAGGAAGGAGTGTTCCTCCCTTTTATAAAGTGGAGTAGTATTTCCTTTCCTTTTACCTTGGCGTGTAAACACTCTTTTGGGTGATTTATACGTGGTGATCTACTTATCTATCGTGACATATCTTTGTTAGACGTAATTCTTGTTATACTTGTTTACGGGATCATCGCTTCGCAAGAAGTGCTCTAGCTTTCGAACTCGGCTCTAGGCCGAGGCTAGAGTAGCGGTCAATAGCATAGACGTGGTGTCTAGGCCGGAGATCGCCTTTGTTTGCTGTGTGCCCCACGGTTTGTAGAGGTAGGTGGCAGGAAGTGACAGCCCTGTCATCCAAAGGAACCCTCCACGTTCGGGTACATAGTAGAGCTTTCGTAGACCGGAGTGGCTTGGCGGACCAAGCCTAAGACGGTGCCCGAAGTAAACAAGTCTAGCTTGCGTTCGTCTACCTTTAAAGGATAAATAGATAAGAGTCACCCTCTCGACCCTATTTTGCTACGTTGTCTTGGTTGTCCTTGGGTAAACTAACCTTGTTGCAGAAATACTCCGTTCCTCGCGGATATAAATACGATACCTTGGAATACTCCCGGGTGAAGTGCTACAACGGTATTCCGTGCGCTTGCGGATTTATTCGTGACGTAAGAAATACCAACAAGCATTTCCGGCGCCGTTGCTCGGGAGCGGTTGTTATCTTTGTAACGAATCAGGTTTGCCCTCGTAATCTATCTTACTTACCGTTCGTTTTTATTTTTCCTTACATTCAAAATTTCACAAAAACATATCATGGAGTCACACCCAACCATCCAATCTTTCTCCACTCCACGGGGTGAACTCTTAGAGCCACCATCATCATCACAACCTATTTCTTCACCTGGCTATGAGTTCTCCCCGATTACATTTCGATGATTAGAGGTTTATCCTTTTCGGGTTTTAAACATGAAAATCCTTATGAACACTTGCGAGAGTTTGAACATTTGTGTTCATGCCGACCGATCCATGGCATGACACAAGAAACATTGAAGTGGAAGTTGTTTCCCTTCTCTCTCAATGAGAAGGCGAAGCAATGGTACACTTACACCGCTAAGAGAGTGAACGGTGATTGGAAAGAATTGCGAGACAAATTTTGTCTAGCATTCTTCCCCGTGTCTCGTATCACTTCTCTACGAGCGGAAATAATAAGCTTTCGACAAGAAGAAAAGGAAACCTTGAGCGCGGCATGGATTCGGTTCTGTTCTCTAACAGTACTCGGACCAGAATTGTTGCTCCCCGAACCCGTTTTATTACAACACTTTTATTCGGGATTGAGCAACGATACCGCACTTTATCTTGACACGGCCGCGGGTGGATCTTTTTCTCATAAGACCATAGCGGAAGCACACGAACTTTTGGATCGAATTGTGGAAAACACACCTTTTTCCGCCGACTTACTCGTAGAGCCGGAGTCGGAAGATGAGGAACTCGTTGTGCAAGAGACACGACACTTGGTGCCCATGATGGAGCACCTAGCACTCGAGTCCTCATCTAACACAAGAACAATGATAGAGGAAGATGAACCTCTTGAGTTCCCATTTGAGTTCAAGGAAGAAATTTTTGAAGATTTTGGAAACACCTTGAACTACTCCTATCAAAAGAAACCAGCACTCCCTGCACCAACTCCCGAACCTATTGAAAAATCTATTCTCTTAAAAACTGTTCGGAAGTTGACGAGCAATCATGAGTGATGAATGGTTGATAGAAAACGAACTTTCTTCGGAAGTTCTTCGACTTGATCATCCTAGATCAACCATTCGTGGCTCAATTCGGGGAGTAATGGTAGATATTCTCTATAATCCTCTAGTAGGTGCCAACATCATGTCCGAATCTTTTGCTTCAACTTTATTTGGAAACGAGACATGGGCACCTTCCGACAAACTCCTTAAAGCCTCACCGGGGCAATTTTTTGAGAGTTTGGGGATCATTAGAGATGTTTGCATTAAGCATAATGAAGCAAAGGTTTCCCTGGACTTTCACGTTTTCGGAATCTTGGATTTCGATGTTTTGGTCGGTCATCCCATAGAAAAGCTTTTCTTAGGGATATCACCTTTAGGAACCTTAGACTTCACCCTCGGCAAGAAAACTTTTCTCTTCCTATCATTCATGCACAAAACTCTTTTGCCGAGGAGCCGCTTGTGGAAGAAGAATGCATGGAGGAGGTTATGGCAATTTTTCCTCATGAAAACCCCGAATCATCCTTGGATGAAGATGCTCTTGATTTCATTTTGGAAGAGGATGATTCGGCGGAAACTTTTGAGCTGCCCGAAACTTTTACACCTACGCCACCTCCCGTAGAGCTCAAAACTCTTCCACCGAGGCTTGCGCCACGTTTTTCTTCACGGAAATCCCGAAACCCCTGTCATCATAAGTGACAAGCTTTCGGAGGAGGAAACCGCAAAACTCTTAGCCGTGCTAGAAAAACATCACTCCGTTTTTGGGTACTCGCTTGGAGACCTCAAGGGAATTAGCCCTGCTCTTTGCACCCATCGCATTCCCATAGGCCCCGATAGTACACCATCTAGGGAACCTCAAAGGAGGTTGAACAATGCGATGCGGGAGGTCGTTAAAAAGGAGGTCTTAAAACTTTTACATGCTGGCATTATCTATCCTGTTCCACACAGCGAGTGGGTAAGTCCAGTGCAGGTTGTACCCAAGAAGGGAGGAATGACGGTCATCCGGAATGACAAAAATGAGTTGATCCCTCAACGCACCGTCACGGGATGGAGGATGTGCATAGATTACCGGAAACTTAACAAGGCTACAAAGAAGGATCATTTTCCGCTGCCCTTCATCGATGAGATGTTGGAACGGCTGGCAAATAATTCTTTCTTTTGTTTCCTTGATGGGTATTCAGGATATCATCAAATCCCCATCCATCCCGACGATCAAAGTAAGACCACTTTCACATGCCCCTATGGAACTTACGCCTATCGACGAATGTCCTTTGGGCTTTGCAATGCACTGCTTCTTTTCAACGTTGCATGATGTCTATCTTTTCCGACATGATCGAAGAGATTATGGAAGTATTCATGGATGATTTCTCCGTTTATGGAAAAACCTTTGATCATTGTTTAGAAAATTTAGACAAAGTCTTGCAACGTTGTCAAGAAAATGATTTAGTGCTCAATTGGGAAAAATGCCATTTCATGGTTAGAGAAGGCATAGTTCTAGGGCATTTAATGTCTGAAAGGGGGATAGAGGTGGACAAAGCTAAATTAGAAGTTATAGAAAAGCTTCCACCTCCTCGTGAATATTAGGGGCATTCGCAGCTTTCGGGACATGCGGGGTTCTATCGTCGTTTTATCAAAGATTTCTCTCAAATTGCTAGACCCCTTACAAATCTACTTGCGAAGGATGCACCCTTTGAGTTTACCGATGAATGCATGACTGCTTTCACTACCCTTAAAAATGCACTCATCTCGGCGCCAATCATCCAACCCCCGATTGGACGCCGCCTTTTGAGATAATGTGTGATGCTAGTGATTTTGCCGTAGGGGCTGTTCTTGGCCAAACTAGAGATAAAAAGCATCATGCAATCTCCTATGCAAGCAAAACCTTGACTGGAGCTCAATTAAATTACACTACCACTGAAAAAGAGCTCCTTGTCTGTCGTTTTTGCTTTTGATAAGTTTAGATCCTACTTGATTGGAGCAAAAGTCATTGTTTACACCGATCATGCTGCTTTAAAGTTTTTGCTCAATAAGAAGGATGCTAAACCCCGTTTGATACGATGGGTTCTTCTACTCCAAGAATTTGATGTAGAAATCCGTGATAAAAAAGGAGTAGAAAATTCCGTGGCGGATCATTTGTCGCGTATACAATTCACTAACCTGCAGGAATTACCCATCAATGATTTCCTACGTGACGACATGCTGCTCCTAATAAGGGACTCACATCCATGGTACGCCGACATTGTGAACTTCATGGCAACGGGGTACGTACCACCTGGAAAGAGCAAGAAACGACTCATCTATGAGAGTCGCCGTCACTTATGGGAAGAACCCTTCCTTTACCGTGTCTGCGCCGATGGATTGCTAAGGCGATGTGTGCCCATACCCGAGAGCACACGAATCATTGAGAAGTGCCATGCATCGCCATACGGGGGACACCACGGCGTGTTTCGTACACGAGGCCAAGATATGGCAAAGTGGTTTCTTTTGGCCAGCCATGTACGAAGACACAAAGGAATTTGTCGAGCGATGCCCGGAATGTCAAAGAGTTGGAGGCATCACGGCAAGAGATGCAATGCCCCTCAACTACAATTTACAAGTCGAGCTCTTCGACGTATGGGGCATTGACTTCATGGGACCGTTCACCAAGTCACATGACTGCGAATACATCTTGGTGGCGGTAGACTACGTGTCTAAGTGGGTAGAAGCAATGCCTTGCGGGGCCGCAAATGCCAAGCATGCTCGCCGGATGTTCCACGAAATTATCTTCCCGAGGTTTGGAACACCGAAGCTAGTGATAAGCGACGGAGGGTCTCACTTCATTGATAAGACCTTCCGACGCTTCCTAAGAGAACTTGGATCAAGGCATAATATCGCTACTCCATACCACCCTCAAACCGGTGGGCAGGCCGAGACCTCAAACAAGCAAATCAAGCGGATCCCGCAAAAGACCGTAACGAGAAATGGGGAAGGGATGGAAGGACAAGCTACCCGATGCACTATGGGCATACCGTACAGCATATAAGACACCCATAGGCATGTCCCCATACCAGCTCGTGTACGGGAAAACATGTCATTTACCCATCGAGACGGAACACCGAGCGTATTGGGCCATCCGGAAATGGAACATGGACCTTAATGGTGCCGGACGCAAAAGAAAAATGGAGATAGCTGAGTTAGAAGAATGGAGAGACAAAGCTTACCACAACTCAGCTATATACAAAGAAAGGACAAAAAGGTGGCACGACAAAAAGATAAAGATAAAGGTATTCAAGGTTGGAGATAAAGTCTTGCTATTCAATTCACGGGTGAAACTCTTCGGGCATGGAAAATTAAGAAGTAAATGGGACGGACCATACACGGTTATTGACACCTCGTCACATGGAGCAATCACACTTCAAGACGACGAAGGTAAAATATTTAAGGTAAATGGTCAGCGCCTTAAAATTTATTTCGAGCCCGATAAAGATAAAGAATTTGATGTCATGCACTTGATTGATTTGAAATATCTCTCATGATATCCCCCGTTTTACTTCATCACCCGTAGCAGTACTTTCCTTTGAATAAATATAGCAAGAAATAAACCAGAAAAAAGAAGGAAACCGAGAGGAAGAAAAGGCGGTCCGGCCGAACCCCCTTTGTGGTTCGGCCGAACCGGCCTGATCTCCCCGGCGCCCATCTTTTGCCAAAAATCCAATATCTCCTTCCCTCCTTTCTTTATTTTCTGCTGGAAAATAAAAACCTTGTCGAGCGCGCACGGGGTAGAAAACCCCTATTTATACTTCTCCTCTCCACCCAATCTTTTCATCTCCTCCACTTCCTACATCATGAGCGAACATAGCAGCGCCTCGTCCGACATCTCGGACGGCAGCAGCAAAAGGAAGAAGCCCTATGAATGGATTGAAGAAGGCGAAGCACTCGACAACGCTATCCGCCTCATTGAGGAGCTTCGCCGGCAGTTAGAGCGCGCCAAAAAAGAGAATGGGGTTCTCCGGAACCTCTACAACCACCTCGAGAGGGAGAAGAAGAAGGATGAAGACCTCATCGAGACCCTCACTCGGAGGATGGGCGCAGTACGACCTCGCCTTAGAGATGATCGAAGAAGAGAAGGCGAAACTGCGGGAGGAGGAGAGGAAAATTAAGAAAGATTAAGAGTAGGACGTAGAACGCATAAACCTTAGAAATCTTTCGATCCTTCTTGTAATACGCCTACTGTTTTAATTCAATCATATTAGTGCTCCCCGGGCTTCCATACCGGCAGAGCAAATTTTGTTTCCAAATGTCTTTTGTCTATCTTTTGAAGGAAACGAGGCAAAAAGGCAAGTGTGGGGGGGACATCGCGGAAAGCAAAGACAAACACACGCGAAGCGCGCAGAAACATCACGAGGAAAACAACACAAACACAAGCTGCGAAACAGAGCGCAAGTGAGGCCCGAGCCGGTTCGGCCGAACCCAAAAGGGTGGTTCGGCCGAACCCCGGTGGGTCCCACTCAGCCCCTGCTTCCTCGTGGCACTTGAGTTTGTTTCTCACACTTCCTTTTTGCCTACCTTATTTGTCAAGTTCATTACGAGACGCGAAAAACAATTACTAAAACTTGACCAACTAAAATTTGGGAAGATTTCTTTTGAATACCTTTGAAAATCCCAAGTCTCTCCCTAATACCCTCATGATGATCTTGCACACTTTTTATTACTCGCTTCATCACCACTTGCTCGTGAACAAATAATCAAATCCATAGGACCCATGTTTTTCTAGATTATTGGCAAGTGTGATATGGCTCGACGAAATGATCTTATGCTTAGCTTACCGAGTCCTTGGGAATTTTATTTCACAAAACAAAAATACCACGGCTTCATGCTCCTCTCTTGATACAAAAATGCCTACCAATGCCATATGACGATCATACCTTGCAAAACTTACATACATATGCTGCTTGTGTTTGCAATGAGCTTTACCAAAATTGAGTGACCCTAGAGAGAAACTTGTCATGCTCTCTTGATCAAGAGCACGTACACTCCACCAAAAAAGGGCTAAACTCCTACACTGGGAGCTAGCCCCCCACCAAAATAAAGACACTCCTCGCTTGCACCTCTTTTTACCTCTCTCTCTCTCTCAATCACGCATAAACAAGACATGGCTATGTAGAAAGAAAAGCTCACACGGATGAGCAATGAAAAGCTCACACGGATGAGCAATGAAAAGAAAGCTCACAAAGATGAGCAATGAAAAAGAGAAGAGATGCTCAAGCATAGAGCAAGAAAAGAAAAGAAAGAAAATAAAAAGATAGCCATGTTTTGAAAATGCAAAATAAAGAGGGGTCAATTACAATAGGAGTTGTCACTTTTTCATATCCATACACACACGCACTTCTTGATCAAGGTTGCATGACTTGGCTTCTCCATGGATCCTTTCTTTTGGCTTAGCAATATTTGTGATACAAGTATGCCTCTCTCATTCCCTACCGAGCTCCACATACAAGCCTAAAAAGTAGGAAAAAGAGAGGCAACACAATGCCTTGGTGAGGAAAACACTTTTTGAGCGATTCAAGAGAATCAAAGAGGAGCGGGAGTCATGTTGTTTATTTTCAAAACTTTCAAAAACCCAAGGTGCTTAGTGAGCAAAAGTATAGTGACTTGAGTCATGAGCTGTTCCACTTATCAATCATCCAAGAATGCATGTTAGCCACCGTCATGTTCACAAGTAAAACGGTGTGGCTTGTAATAACATGTGTGCAGGTCTCTAAGAGGAGAGATCTCTCAACTTACGCTCCCACCTTTACTCGAGGACGAGCAAAGAGCTAAGTGTGGGGGTCTTGTTGACGGTCCTTATGGTCCAATTTTACCGTCAACATATTGCATCTTTTTGAATCAAACACCATCACCAAGAATAGACATAGGGATTATTTCTAACAAATTCCACTAGTCTTGGTGAAATGATGAATGCAGGTGCAATTCATATGAAAACAGGGGAAAACATGCACGAAACATGGACTTTGCAATCGACGGATTTTCCCAGGACTAAAGAATATCGTCCAAAAGCCCAAAACCACAAAACAGGGCCTCAACATCAAACCAAGCAAGTGGATTGGGCCGAGTACACGACCGGAGGAAGGCACCGAGAGAAGAACCAAGCCCGGGGAGCCCGGGCCGGTTCGGCCGAACCGCCCTACTGGTTCGGCCGAACCGACAGGTGGGCCCCCGGCCCACTTTTCTCCGGCGGTTCGTCACCGACGTCCGGAGGTCGGTTCCACCTGCAATTAATACCACCGACGTCCGGAACCGCCTCCAAGTTGCCGACCTTCCAAGGCTATAAATAAAGGGCTATACCCCCTCTCTCAACACACCACCAACATCAAGATAGAAGACAAAATTCTCATCCTTAGGCCAAGGGCCTCTTGTATCTTAGTAGAATAGGAGAGAGGGCAAGGAAAAGGAAGGAGTGTTCCTCCCTTTTATAAAGTGGAGTAGTATTTCCTTTCCTTTTACCTTGGCGTGTAAACACTCTTTTGGGTGATTTATACGTGGTGATCTACTTATCTATCGTGACATATCTTTGTTAGACGTAATTCTTGTTATACTTGTTTACGGGATCATCGCTTCGCAAGAAGTGCTCTAGCTTTCCGAACTCGGTTCTAGGCCGAGGCTAGAGTAGCGGTCAATAGCATAGACGTGGTGTCTAGGGCTGGAGATCGCCTTTGTTTGCTTGTGTGCCCCACGGTTTGTAGAGGTAGGTGGCAGGAAGTGACAGCCCTGTCATCCAAAGGAACCCTCCACGTTCGGGTACATAGTAGAGCTTTCGTAGACCGGAGTGGCTTGGCGGACCAAGCCTAAGACGGTGCCGAAGTAAACAAGTCTAGCTTGCGTTCGTCTACCTTTAAAGGATAAATAGATAAGAGTCACCCTCTCGACCCTATTTTGCTACGTTGTCTTGGTTGTCCTTGGGTAAACTAACCTTGTTGCAGAAATACTCCGTTCCTCGCGGATATAAATACGATACCTTGGAATACTCCCGGGTGAAGTGCTACAACGGTATTCCGTGCGCTTGCGGATTTATTCGTGACGTAAGAAATACCAACAAATATGTTGTGTATACCGACAAGTGTGCTGGCAACTCTAAACGATATGCCACAGCTCCACATCTTTCTAGGATTGGAAAAGGTCCGATGTATCGTGGTGCTAACTTGCCTTTGATTCCAAACCTTTGAACACCTTTGGTAGGAGATACTCGAAGATAGACTTGATCTCCAACCTGAAATACCAACTCTCGATGCCTCTTGTCGGTATAACCGATCCGGCGAGATTTAGCTCTCTTGAGGTTCTGTTGGATGAGACGTACTTGTTCTTCCGCATCTCTTACCGGATCCGGTCCGAAGATTACTCTTTCTCCGCTCTCGGACCAATTCAAGGGCGTACGACAACTACGTCCATATAAAGCTTGGAACGGCGACATTCCCGCACTCTCTTGATAGCTGTTATTGTAGGAGAACTCGCCAAAGGTAAGCACTTTTCCCAATCCTTACCATAAGTTAAGACACATGCTCGAAGCATATCCACGAGATATTGATTGATCCTTTCCGTCCGGCCATCCGTTTGAGGATGGTATGCCGAGCTTCATATCAATTTGGTTCCCAGGGATTCTTGTAGTTGTTCCCGAATCTGGAGACAAATTGTGTTCCTCTGTCTCGATATAATGGTCCTCGGCACTCCATGCAAACAGAGAATTCGAGAAATGTAGAGTTCTGCATACTTCTCGGCAGTGTACCGTGTATGTACCGGTATAAAGTGAGCAGACTTCGTCAACCGGTCCACAATGACCCGGATAGAGTCGTGTTTCCGTGGACTTAATGGTAATCCCACGATGAAATCCATGCCGACGTCTTCCCACTTCCATTCAGGAATGCTCGGAGGTTGTAAGGGTTCCGCTTGCTTCAAGTGCTCGGCTTTGACCCGTCGACGTACATCATACTCGTTGACATCCCTTGCTATCTCTCGTTTCATTCTTGTCCACCAAAATCTCTTCTTCAAGTTTTGATACATCTTATTGTTTCCAGGATGAATAGAATACTTGGACGTATGGGCTTCATCCATTATCTTCTTGCGAAGTTCCAAGTTCTTAGGCACTACTAGCCTATTCTTGAACCAGATAACACCTTTGTCATCTTTTCGAAACACTTGACTTCACCCTTTTGGAGTCGTCTTTTGATGTGTTCCATACCAGCATCCTTCTGCTGAGCTGTTACCACTTCTTCACGAATGGTAGGAATAAGAGCCAGGTTGGTCAATGCTCCCTACGGAATAATCCGAAGGATTGGCTCTTCACTTCCTTGTAGAGATGCTTGAATCATGAGTTGAGCCATGAGATTATTGCAATGAACCTTGCGGCTTAAGGCATCGGCTACCACGTTTGCCTTACCGGGGTGGTAGTGGATTTCTAGTTCATAATCCTTGATTAGTTCTAACCATCTTCGTTGTCGCATATTCAGATCTGCTTGAGTGAAGATGTACTTGACGCTCTTGTGGTCTCGTGTATAGATGTACCAAATTACCCAAGAGATAGTGTCTCCAACCTTTCAACGCTAATACCACCGCCGCTAGCTCCAGGTCATGGGTAGGATAGTGTTACTCATGGCGCCTTAGTTGTCGAGACGCATAGGCAATCACTCGACCTTCCTGCATTAGAACACATCCGAGTCCCGTTCCCGATGCATCACAATACACATCAAAAGGCTTCGTCGGATCCGGTCGAGCAAGTACGGGAGCTGTAGTCAATAATTTCTTCAACGTTTGAAAAGCTGCTTCGCATTCTTTGCTCCATACGTACTTCTTATCCTTTTCTAGTAGCTTAGTCATCGGCTTGGCAATCTTTGAGAAGTTTGGGATAAACCTTCTATAATAACCAGACTAATCCCAAGAAACTCCGGATCCGTGAGACAGATTTCGGTGATTCCCAATCCAACACTTCTTGAATCTTGCTCGGGTCAACGGCCACTCCTTCGGCTGATATCACATGACCTAGAAACGGTACTTCCTTTAGCCAAAATTCACACTTGCTGAACTTAGCATAAAGCTGATGATCCCTTAGTCGTTGCAACACCACTCTTAAGTGGTTGGCATGTTCCTCTTCCGACTTAGAGTAGATCAAGATGTCGTCAATGAATACCACGACAAACTTGTCCAGCTCGAGCATGAACACCGAATTCATGAGATACATGAAATGTGCTAGTGCGTTGGTCAATCCAAATGACATCACCGGATACTCATAAAGTCCATACCTTGTGGAAAATGCGGTCTTTGGTATATCTTCAGCTCTTATCTTAATCTGATGATATCCCGAGCGAAGATCTATTTTGGAGAAAACTTTAGCTCCCATCGGTTGATCAAACAAGATATCGATCCTTGTAAGAGGGTACTTATTCTTGATAGTCACCGAATTCGGAGGTCTATAATCCACACATAGCCTCAAAGTCTTGTCTTTCTTCTTTACAAATAAGGTCGGGCATCCCCATGGTGATGAACTTGGACGTATATATCCTTTGTCCAATAACTCCTTTAGTTGCACCTTCAATTCTGCCAGTTCATTAGGTGGCATTCGATACGGCCTTATCGATATTGGGGCTATTGCAGGCTGCAACTCTATCTTAAACTCTATCGCTCGGTCCGGCGGTAGTCCCGGCAAGTCGTCCGGAAAGACATCCGGATACTCACGGACTATGGGTATATCTTCCGGACTCTTACCTACAACCTTATTGACCATTGGCAGCATAGCTTGAGGAAAAGTTAAGAGCAAGCAATCTCGGCCTTGAACAGGAGAGTTCAGATATACGGCTCGTGATGCTATATCCAATACTGCCTTATGAAAATTCATCCATTGCATACCAATGATTGCATCTAACCCTTGCCCATCCAATATGATCAATGAAGTAGGATAAACCTTGCTACCCAATCTTAATGGCATATTGGCAGCTTCTTCATTAGTAAGGATTTTACCCCCAGGTGTTGAGATGATATGAGCACATAGCAGCTTGGATGGCATGATGCAATGCTTAACAATATATGACTTGCTGATGAAATTATGCGTAGCTCCCGAATCAAATAAAACCATAGCAGGATGTTCAGCGATAGAAAACATACCCGCTAAGATTTGTCCTCCTTCGGGTAGCTCCTCAGCCGTCGTAAAGTTGGCACGGCCCGTCTTTGCTGGTGTATTCTTGGCTGGTGCCCTCTCGCTGGTTCTGCGGCTGCCCTTGAGGTCCGGGTGCATATGGTGCCTTCCGAGGATATGGACAACTGCGGTAATAGTGTCCCGAACGGCCACAATTGAAGCATGGCGGTCCATTCTGCTGCGGTGCTTGACCCACCGGTCGGGGATTCCGGAAGTTCTGTTGCTGATAGGGCGGACGATACCGATTCGGCCGCTGTTGCTCGAGGTTGCTCGGGATGATTGATTCTGCCGGTAGAAATTGGGACGAGAGGGTGTATGCTGATAACGCTGACCTGATGGTGCGGTGTAAACCAGCCTGTACTTTGATGGTCCCCCACTTCCTTGTCCCGTAGCCGGCCTCTTCTTGTTCTTCTCCGTCCGATGAAGACGGATAGAGTCTTCCAAGTGCAATAGCGTCACTCACAAAGTCGGTGAAGCTGTCGGTCTTGTTCAACACCAAGCGAGACCGTAGCTTGGTACTCATTCCCTCCTTGACACTACTAGGTTTTCTTCCCGATGCAACGGCCTAAACGTGTTGCAATATGCTCGAAGGGTTGCGAAATACAACAATTGCAACACAGTAATTTGGTAAAATAGTGTTGAAAATGCGGCCGAACTATAAAGTTTGGACCACAATTGTTTGTCCTCGTTGCAATAGTTTTACCTATTGCAAGACCGCGAAGCGTTGCAATTCATTGTTTAGGCACCACCTGTGTTGGTTGCAATAAGATTTTTGCAACACACCATGTGTTTCTAGAGGTAGCAATTGCAACAGGTCCACTGAGTGGCAATAGGTGCATTAGCAACCAAAACCGGTGTAGCAATAGACAATATTGCCACACATCAAAATCGTGGCAATATGTAGACTGCTATATTGCAATACACCATGTTCTGTTGCAATAGGCGTACTCCTCTATTGCCACACAAAATGTTGTGTTGCTAGAGGGGGACCCTCTATTGCGACGTTAAGTTTTTGGTTTCTATAGGTAGCGCTCTTTATTGCCACGTTAAAAGTTTTGTTGCCATACGTGGCCGTCTCTATTGCCACACAAATGTGCCGATTGCTATAAGTGGATCCCTCTGTTGCCACGCTTTAGATTAGGGTGTTATAGGTGAAGCCGTCTATTGCCACAATTTAGATTAGGGTGTTAAAAGTGAAGTCGTCTATTGCCACGCTTCATATCTGGTTGGTTTAGCATGACTGTTACCACTTTAATAATGTCATGTTGATACAAGCTAGACGACCTATTGCTACATAATGATTTGCCAATCCATTAATTTTAAAACAATAAGATCAATAATAATGCATGTATAGACCCATCAATTACAATCCTTCATTGATGAAACCACACAGAGTGTTAAATTCCAACACACAAAGTACTCAAAGACGACGTCTATCCAAGACACAATTCTTTCAACATAGGAAATTAAGTGGGTAACTAAAATATGTAGCACTGCAGCAATGTGTGCCTTCACACCGATGATCCCTTCACTCATGCACACCACTGGAAGTGTTGCTTTAACCTGCAAGTAATAAATGACATTATTATGCCAAGGAAACTATAATTTTAATTATTTGGCAACAAAGTAAACAACCCGAACTCAAGTGTATGGCAGTAGACAAAAGTATAAAAATGTGTGCATGTACGTGAGTTGAAACAAAGTGTTGATTTGTTTGTCTTGTGTAGTTCATGGGTTCACATCAGCTAGGTAGTTAATTATTGTTATGTGATAAAAACAGTAAGCATTTTTTTAATATAAAGCAAATAGTAATAGGTTACGAAAAAGTGAAGATTCAATCAGAAGTTAATTCTCATATGAAAATGCAATATGATGCAGCAAGCAAGACAATTATATATCCACGAATATATGAAGAACTGACAGGAAATTAGAAACCATATAAACTTTGAAAACTGAATATAAAATATTTCACATTTACTAGTACAAAAAGGTATGCACCTATATCTGATTCTTTTTGTTTGGTCGCCTCCTTGAGGCTTTGTCCAGCAATTGTTGTGAAGTGATATATTTTGCCCCTGCATTCCCTTGGGTATCTTGTGAAGGAACGGTGCCGTTATTCACTGCAGTACTTCTAGTACTGCGAATGGTACCTGCAGGTGGTCTAGGTCCGACCTGATGTTGTGGTGGGTTGCATTCTTCGTTATGCTGTGAATCAATAAGATTGTGGAAAACCTTATGCCACATTCTGTCAGGTAAAGAATTATAGCAATAAACACTTACAATGCAGAAACTACCTGAGGTGATGATTCCTCATGTTGTGTACTAATTCCATTTTCTTCCTCCATGTTTGTTGCAGCAGCCACATCTGCAACTTTGTTCCCAACATCGTTTGCCTGAATATATAGTTTGGCTCCAAGAATCATGACAGGAGTTAGGTTATAAGAAGCATAACTCTAGATTTTACATTCATATTACCTGTTGTGGCGCTGGTTGTTGTTGTGCTGCTTTCATCATTGACATGAACTCTTTCCTAAGAGCTTCTTTATCGGCCTCCCTTGCCCTCATCAATTCATCTATCTGACGTCTATGTTATGTCCTCTCTGCTTCCCTCTCAGCCTCTTGTTTTTCAATTGTTTGTTGTAGCTGTCCAAATGCATCCATGAGCTCTAAATGTTCCCTATGCAAGTGCCTCATCCGACTCGACTTGCCTTTGGTAATCCTTACTCAGTAGTTGTCGTCTCGTCGGGTATGGTGCCATGTATCCATTACCATGCGTCTTAGTGGATTTGCACTCTGTGACTTCCTTATATGCTCTCTGAAAAATCTGGTTTTTCTCCTGTTGTGAAACGATGTTTTGATCTGCCCCTGATTCCCTATCGGAAATTTTGCTGCTTGCTTTGTCCTAATTCAAAGAAAACAATTCAGATAGTTAACTAAAGAGAAATTATAGTGGTCCTCTTAGCACCGATAAGTATGCAAAAACTTTTTTATACGTACATAGACATCCTTAGATGCTTGGTTTGTCCATCTACCATTCTTACTCGTGTGTTAACAACCAAACCTCCAAATCATTTGGCTCCTCACCGGTTTCGGGTCTCTCTAATTTGGCAAAAAAAACGTTCCAAATTAATAATTCCTCATGTAATAAAAGCATGTACGCGTGCTTCTCAAGTTATTACCTGCTCATAGCTACACCGAGAAAATGGTTTGGATCCCGTCGGATGCTCGTGTCTTTTTCTCGTTGTCGATTTGTAGAATTCTTGGTGCTGATACGCTGCAAAAAATGAGGTGGTTTCAAGAATTATTACATTGGTGGAACATATAAATTTATATCATAAAGTGCAATTCACAACAATAGAGTTAATGACATCAAACCTTGAATTTTTCAGTGCCAAAATACTTCACCAGGTAGTGCCATTCAACAATGTCTAAATCTTCGAGGCTTACGCCTCATTCTCTCGTCATAGCTATTGTATGCCTTGTATGTAGCACTAAAAGTTGCTCGCCATCCTTTGTAACGCTCGTTCGCAATGGTCCATATCTTTTCCTTTGTGTCATAATTATTCTCTAGGTCCCACTTTGCCTATTAGAAAGAGCAAACATAACGTATAAATATCCTTATATCAATTATTTGATAAATAATATGGCTTTAGAACAAGCAAAAATAACAAACTTACCAAGACATCAGATACTATTGAGTCTTTTACATCTTGGTGGATATCTCTCCACACACTAACTCCAATGAGAGGTGCCCTTCTCCTTGTAAACATGATTATTTCATCGGTGAAGGTGCGTGAATTGTCACCTACAGGACCTCCAAGTCCGGAGAATTCAACTTTCAGCTTCCGATTGCCCTCGCTCGATTCTCTTGTTTGTTGCTTTGTATCCTTTCAAGGTACCACGTTTTCGTTTAATCCTATCTTGAGGACCTTAATCATCAAAACAATATTCAATTAATGACATCATAAACAAAATAATGTACATATGGGTAATTGAGGCGAACTAAATTAAATCATTGTAACCATTACTTACCATTCCCCCTTGCTGCTCGCGGCGAGCATGAGATGGTCGCTGGGCAGGTGGTGTTGGGTTGCTACCATGATTTGGAATGGTTTGGATATTAAGATATGCATCTGCAGACAAAATTGAAACATTTGCAAGTTAGAAACAATTTGGGAAGGAATGATAATTGGGTTCACAATTTCGGGAAGGATATTTTATATTTACTAATTTGATCAAGTTTTCCTTCCAGCTTCAACCATTCTTTGTAGGTCTTGACTGTCTCTTCCCTGTATCTATCTTCCAGCTCTGAAAGTACCATGCTTATATATGAGTCATGAGTGCATTGCAAAATTCATAGCTACTAGAAACCACAAAACTTACCCAGGCCTTCTTCATTTTGATGCAGATACGAAAGCCAATCCTTGTATTCATCAATTTTCCCATCTTCAAATTCTTCTTCACTTGATGTATTTCTTGCCATTTTAATGGGTGTTATCGCCACATTTCGGTCTATTACTTGTTCCTTTGACAAAACTAATCTGACCTCCCTCTCATCTGCGTTGTGTTCTACCATTACATTTGCATCAGCATCATAATCGATCTCACTTAATGTTGCTATTGAGTTACCACATCTCCTCTTATAGTACATGTAGTCCCCGACTCCATATCCCAACTGTGATTTCATTGTTAATAAGTTACCAAATGTGAGATCAGTCTTGTATACTTGAAAATGGTACAAATCTTCCCCCTGCGGAGCCCCAATGCAATTGAAATGCAGAGTCCAGGAATCTTCCAATCTGCAAGTTAAGCAACGCTGTTATAATTAATTGCATTTATCGATTGCACACATACCTGCAAAACAGATTTATTTGTGTCGTTCCTATATACATGTAAAGTTGAAGTTCAGATACAAACACATAAGTCAATGTCTAGTACTGTAGCCTAAATCAATTTCATGCTTGATCATTTAGGCCATGTATGGATGCCATGGTTTTTGCAAATCAGTTATTCAGTCGCTTGAAAATTAGGAGATCTTTCAGCCAGCATATTGAACCATCAGATCAATATCTAATAGATACAAAAGTCATTTTTAATAGTCTATATATTAATATTTTTTCTACTACTACTAATAATAGTACATAACCCTAAAAAAATAATACAACATACTAGTACAAAACAGTTCATGCAAAGGACCAACTACCATGGACTGAAACTAGTTGTAAGTTTCAGGTGACCGAAACTAAGGAAATCCGATTTGTTATACATGGATGACCATCATATTCATGCATAAAGAAAGTAATTTGTACTGTAGTAGCCTTGCATAAACAAAGTGCTCTGTACCACGATTCCTGATAATGAATTACTAAACGTTGGGAAATAATAAATGAGCCCAAGACATGTACGTGTGTATTATAATGGGATACACATTGTGTGTTACCTGTCGCTGGAATCAAGCTGAGGCGAACTTCCATGCTGGCTTGCATGAGCTTCTTGATTGCCGTCACATGCATCTTCTTCAGCCGAAGCAAGTGTGGCTGCCCTGGACGAAGGAGTCCGGAAGAGCGACACAGTCACACTGCGCCTGGACATGGTGGATGCTGCATCGGTCGCCGGCGTGGTCGCCAAAGGGGAGCGAAAGAGCGCCGCAGTCGCCGTCGGCCTGGACCTCGTTGATGCTGGTACGATCGTCGGCGTTGTTGTGAAGAGCGCAGGTCTCGTCTCCGCCGCAGTAGTAGGCGTTGTCGACGACGAAGGTGTCCCCGATGCCACCGGCCTTGGCGTCGCCTCCGGAGAGGTGGCCATCTTCGTCCCCTTGGAACTTGGTGGAAGTCGTCCAACCCTAACTGGCGATGGCGGCTGCGCCCTGCTTTGTGGCTATCTAACCCGCTCTTGCGATTAGAAGGGGCTCACGTAACGCACGATGGCGAAAAGTTTGGGCCCAGGTGGGCACGGGAGGCTTGACACGCGCGCCAGGCTTAATTAATTGGAATACTCTACAGGTACGAAGAGTTTCTATACGAAACTAATACGAAGAAAACTTTTCTCACGTGAAAGTCAGCCGCAAAGTACGGGTCGAGGCCAGCGACGGTTCCAGCACACGCACCTGCTGCTCAAGCACGGGGATGAACACGCGGCGTGATGCTCTGAATGCGTATCGCGCAGATGGAGTACGGTGCTCTCTTGGTCGTTGCAGCTCAGCAGCTGTTCCGGCGGCCAAATCAGCACGTCATCCCGGACATTTATTTACTCGTCCGGTGCAAAGCTTTTTTTCCTTTCATTAATCTTCAAAGCTCAGAGATGGCTAACATAGTCAAGATGAGATTGTTTAAGTCTCCTAGTATAACGGGATTTAACTTGATCGGGATAGAATTGTCAACAAATTGTTGTGCGGCTTTGGTATGTGATGCCCGCAGCGGACAGTCCAATCGCCACCGGTAACGGTCTTCGTATGGGCTTCGTATGTTATATTTTCGTACCTGTAGCAGCGTCCTAACTAATTTTTGGGTTACAGTTACAGAATGACCTTTCATTATTTGTGCCAAAAAACATGATACACATAAACCATTTCAGTCTCCTACGGGTGGACCACCCAAGTAACTTTTTTTGGTATATGTTTGTTGGAACAATTCACAAGTACGTAGCTCCAACTCCAGTCATACCAAGAATAAAAAAACTAAAGCCATACCAGTCATAAATGAATTAAATTATTTTACAATATTAGTCATGAGACTTTCAACTATACTAGTACGAGATGGATATATTTTACGAACAACCTTACTACTCCTTTTGAAAATATGATTTCAAATAAAAATATTGCAAAATACAAAGTTTCATAACTTTACGAGATGTACAACTTTCATTTAAGTAGTTTCTCCATCTCAGGTCATTTACAAAATTAGAATTCCAAATTTGAGAAATTCAAACTTCGTTTGTCCACGAAAATATGATTATGGAAAAGTTGTGAACTAAAAAGTTTCATAACTTTTCAAGATGTACAACTTTTATTTTGATCATTTGTTCATGCGACCTAATTGTATTAACGTTATGAACAAATCTTATATCTCCCTCTTTTAGTTTCATGAAACAAGAGAGATATAACATTTTGTGAACATACTATTGCTTTGAAAATATGATTTTAAATAAAAATGTTCCAAAATAGGATTTCAAATGAAAAGGTTGCGAACTATAATGTTTCATAGCGTTTGGAGATGTACAACTTTCATTTTAAGAGTTTCTTCATCCGAGATCATTTACAAAATTTGAATTTCAAATTTGAGAAATTCAAACTTTATCGATGACAATACGACTTCAAATGAAAAAGTTGCGAACTAAAGTGTTTCATAAATATTCAAGAGCTATAACTTTTATTTTAGTCATTTGTTCATGCGACACAATGAGATTAACGTTCTTCACAAATCTTATACCTCTGTTTTAGTTTCAGGAAACTATAGTAGAGAGAGAGAGAGAGAGAGAGAGAGATTTTGAAAACAACCTTACTATCGCCTTAAAAATATGATTTCAAATAATTTTTTTGTAAAATACAAAGTTTACAATTTTTCAAGATACTTTCATTTATGGAGGTTCTCCATCGGAGGTCGTTTACATAATTCACATTTCAAATTTGAGAAATTTAAACTTAGTTTTCGTTGACTTTAGGACCTGAAATGGAAAAGTTATGAATTGTAGAGTATCATAACTTTTCGCGATGTACAACTTTCATTCTAGGCGTTTCTCTATCCGAGGTTGTTTACAAAATATAAATTTCAAATTTGAGAAATTCAAACTTTTTGTTTTCCTTGACAATATGATTTCCCTATATAAACCCAACCCAAACCGGCACCCGGCGGGTGTTTCTATGGCTGGCCGACGGGCCGTGCCGGGCCGGCACGACGGGCCTGCGCCTAGGCCCAAGCACGGCACGACTAATTTTAAACGGGCTAAACGGGCCACGGGCTAAATGGGCCGGGCCGTGTCGGGCCGATCCAAGGTTAAAAAGAATAGTTTTCTGCTGATTTTAATTATTTTTAAATATAAACGGGCTAAACGGACCGTGCCGTCCCGTGAAGCACGGCCCGAATAACGGGCTAAATGGGCCGTGCCGTGCAGCCCGACGGGCCTGCGCCTAGGCCCAAGCATGGCCCTCAACGGGCTGCGGGCTGGCACGGCTCGTTACCAATGGGCCCGGGCCGTGCTCGGACCGGGCTAAACAGACCGGGCCTAGAGAGGCCCTTTTAGCCCAGCCCACTTGGTCAGCTATAGGTGTTTCCAATTTCTGTGGACGACTCGTTTCACATCCGAATCTATCTCCTCCCCAATCTCGTGGCAACCACCATCTCCATGCTAGCCGCCGACGATGGCTCGTTGACCTCGACGGCTCGTACACCAGAACTGGACCCAGCTGCGAGACTTGTCCGGCCGGTTCTGCCGCAGTCCTACGACCTCGGTGCCGCCGTCCTCCCGCCGCCACTCGACGTACCGTGGCCGGTGGACGCCGGCGACCCGCGGCTACTCGACGCCGACTACCCGCGGCCGCTCGTCCACCTTGGGAAGAAGGCGGTAGACTTCCACCGCCACGCATGGCACAGTTGTCGTTCCACCTGCGCCCTCGGTGCCGTCATGCTGCATGGGCCGGCGCCTTGTAGATATGCTTCTAGTACAATATATATTAGTGGTCTCTGCAATATTTTCTTAAAGATTTTTTCCGAATATTTCTAGATATGCACTTAGAATATTTGTTATATGGTGAATGCCTCTGCAATATTGTCTTAAAGATGTTTTTAGAATATTTCTTGGTACGATGTGACAAATAGTGATATAATATATATAATACACCTTCAGCAAATCAGGTGAATACGCTGTCCGAATCAGTTTATTATTTCTCCTAAATTATAAGCAAACATGTATGTATCACATTGATTTATTTGCACTATGACTCCATCCCAGCTGCTGGTAGCAAATGAATAACTCAAGCATCACTCAATGAATATGACATTGTTCACTTAACCCAAATTTAAACATGCTATTGACAGGAAACAAATAAATTAAACAAAGAAATCATCTTCCTGGCTTTCTACGACAGAAGCAATAGGTGCTACAACTCCATCATTAATATATGTGTCATCTTCCTCATCGGCATCGTCATCAAGAAAGGCCGCATCATCTGGTTCAGCAACCGCTGCAGCATGCACCAAATGAATAATAGAGGCATCCCCGGTTATGCCTTCCATGCCTGATCTTGTCCAATTTGACATGTCCTCTTCTCTGCCAAAAAATTCATGTCTTGGATTCCCGAATCAATTGAATCCACATCAATGTCGGCTTCATTTTCAGCTTCCGGTATGGCAAACAAATTTCTTGGTTTCATCACGACAACACTGCTCCATCCTGGCTTGTTCACGAGTTTGACATAAAACATAGGTTCAGCCTGTGTCGCCAGAATGTATGGTTCATTGGAATACCGGAACCGAGTAGTATCGATATCAATAATACCAAATTTATCCCTACTGTATCCTCTGCTTCTGCTGGTTGTGATAGCTGGCACATCATACCAGATACACTTAAATAACACAACTTCTTTTTCTCCAGGGAAATCTAGTGACAACATTTTGTTAATCACTCCATACCAGTTCATGTTGCCTGTAGTGTCATCACCCCTCACAAGCACACCACTGTTTTGTGTTGCGAGACTACTCTCAATGCCAGCCGTTCGAAATAGCCAATTATTGATGTGGCATCGATTGAACACACGAGCTCGATGGTCTGGACCTTGAGCAAGAGAATACAACATATCACTTACTTCCCCTTTCTGATGTAGTTGTGTGATCTACACGCACATTGTTTAATAACAAAACTTCCTATATTAATAAATTTCAAAAACGAGTTCATGTGGACACATATCTGGAAACAGTTAGTACTAACCTTGCCCTCAAACCACCTTACAAATTGCTCCTGGTGTCGTTTTTTTATATTCCCTGTACCATATTTTCTGAGTTCTTCCATATGCTCACTACGTTATTGCAAAGAAAAATGTTAGCTAATCGATGCCATGAATAAATATAATAAACATAAATAAACGATTGGATATTGCAACTTACTCAATCCATGGTCCGGCCTCATCGCAGTTACTAATTATGTAGTATCTCATCTTTCGCAACTCATCTCGCATCAATGGTCTCGATATTCTGACCTCTTTTCTTGAAATCCATTTCGGCAAATATGCTCGGACCACATGGTGGTTCATTTAGAACTGTACTTTCATGGCGATCAGCGCGATTCAGTTTAGTGTCCACATCCAAGAATCTGGAGCAAAATGTAAGGCACTCCTCGGCTATGTATCCCTCGGCTATTGATCCTTCAGGGTGTGCCTTGTTCCTCACATATCCTTTCACCGTACGTAGGTATCTCTCCACCGGATACATCCATCTATAACACACAGGTCCTCCAAGTTTAGCCTCATCAGCTAGATGAACTGGCAAATGCATCATGATATCAAAAAATGAAGGTGGGAATATCATCTCAAGGCGACAAAGAGCCTCCCTAATGGAACTGCTAAGCCTGTCAATCTGCTCTTCCACCAGCTCCTTAGAACATATTTCATTGAAGAAGGTACTAAGCTGAATCAATGCGACGACAACTCCTTCCGGCAATATCTTTCGGATCACTAAGGGTAACAGTTTCTGAATAATAACATGGTAGTCATGAGTTTTCAGTCCAGAAACCTTACAAGAATTTACGTCAACACATCTCCTTATATTGGAGGCAACCCCATCGAGCATCCTCACTCCATGTAGAAACTGGCATAATATTTTCTTGTCATTTTTCTCTAAAAAATACAATGCCGCAGGTAAGGTATATTTATCATTCTCAATCACAAGATGTTGATCTTGCCGTATCCCTAGTTGCTGCATGTCAAGCCGGGCCTTCTCACTGTCCTTTGATTTACCTTCAATTTGAAGCAAAGTAGCCAATATGCTCTCGCATATGTTTTTCTCAATGTGCATGACGTCCAAATTATGCCTAATGAGCAAAGAAGACCAGTACGGGAGCTCAAAAAATATACTCTTCTTTCTCCAGCTTGTGCCATCTTTGGTCTTCATCACGCTTCCTCTTTTTTGAAGTGGTCTTTCCAAATCTCACTTGATCAAAACTTTGATACTGCTCCAATACCTGTTCACCAGTCAGCTGGTATTGGTGCCTCTCTCGGTTTCGACTTGGTTGTTGAAGCTGATCCTGTTCATGCGCCATGGATGATCATAGGGCAAAAAACGTCTCGTGGCCCATGTAGCAGTGCTTCGACCCAAATTTTAACCACAAATATTCTGTATCCTTGTGGCAGTATGGACATGCAAATTTACCTTTTGTGCTCCAACCAGAAAGCATGGCATAAGCAGGAAAGTCATTAATTGTCCATAGTACCATAGCATACAGTTTAAAATTCTTCTTAACCTTTGCATCCCATGTTCCAACACCCTTCTCCCAAAGCTCCTTTAACTCCTCGATAAGGGGCCTCAAATATATATCAATATTCATTCCAGGAGATTTTGGACCAGGTATCAACAATGACAATATCCAATAAGGTTGTTTCGACATAACCAAGGAGGCAAATTGTAAGGGATTAGGATTACAGGCCATGTGGTGTATGTAACATTTTGCATCCCAAAAGGATTAAAGCCATCGAAGCAAGACCAAGCCTAATATTACGTGCATCCGATGCAAACCACTCATAAGTTTCATCCACATGCTTCCATGCCTTCGAGTCAGTAGGGTGACGCAATTTTCCATCCTTGGATTTGTTATCCTTATGCCATCGCATTTCAGAAGCTGTCATCTCCGACATATATAACCTTTTCAGCCGAGGAATAAGAGGAAAGTAGCGTAGGATTTTACACGGCAAACGTCCGTTACTATCTTCACCACTAGCCTCATCGCTCTTGTTAGCACCATCATCTCGAGTTTTCCACCTAGACTCTTGACATGTGGGGCAGGTATTCAGCTTTGCGTTTTCTTTCCAAAATAACACACAATCATTCTTGCAAGCATGTATCTTTACATAGTCCAAACCTAGATCTCGAACCACCCTTTGCACTTTATCCATTGTGTCCTGGAATACAATGGCCTGGAGGGAGAATGCATGAGAACAGCTTAAGAATGGCATCCAGTGCAGTGTTACTAATACCGTAAAGGCACTTAATCTGAAAAAGCTGCACAATAAATGAAACCTTTGTAGCCACTTTGCAACCAGGATACAATTCCTTTTCTGCTTCCTTCAATAATTTGAAGAATATTTTGGCATGTTCATTCGGCTGTTCATTGTCACTATTCGACTGTTCATTATCACTATCCATAATCTCTCCATGTATAGTTCCTCTAATAAGTGATCTAATCAAATTATTAGTGCCATCACGGTCACTCGGTGCAACTTCTTCATCATTGTAAACCCCAAAATCAGGTGGTGCCGCTTCGTCATTGTGTACTCCTACATCAGTTGGCGCATCTTGATTGATTAATTCTTCATTAGGAGGTGTGCCTTCATGATCATTGACACCCACATCTGAATGTTGCACTTCCATGATGAAGGTTTCAGCAAATCCTTTAGAAAACAAATGACTGTGAATCTCAAACTGCGTTCTTGATGCCATGCATTGACATCTATCACACGGGCACATAGCAGTTCCACCTCTGGATATACCATAAAATGTGTCTTCCAAATATTTTTCGACTTTCTTTTGCCACTCATCTGAAGTACGAGGCAGGCGCATCCAACTCCTATCATCCTCTTGTGATGACATTATATATTCTGCATAATGATAAAATCAAACAACGATCATCAAGACGGTTTAGGATCAGTGGCGAAGGATGGAAAGAAAATAAGGTCCGGCGGAGTAGCTGCTAGCACAGACTAGGACCAACTATGAAATATACTATGCGTATATAATAATTGGCACAGAGCAGACGACAGATCAAGTCTCTATGTTCAGTCAATCGATCCTGAGGTTTGCAAGTAATATGAATAAATTAGCAAAGCCCAAAGCAGCCACACATGTATAGATATTATACTTTTTATTCCCTCGCAAAAAAATAAATATTGTACTTTTTACATCATAGCCTAGGCCCTACATATTAAACAAAACTAAGTAAAGCAAGGCTTCGAGTAAAGAGAATGATCATACAGCAATATTCTGCTTGTCCTGGCCGGCTTTAGCCCTTTTTTGTTTCTGCAATTCCAGCAAGGCGGCAAACAAAGACGACGTCCTTCAACTTCAGTTTGTCCAACTCGGCAAGACCTAGGATTCAGTAGAGGTCTACAAGCAAATCACGATCAATAGAGTCCGTGACTCACGCGATCTCGCCAGCTGATTGCTGGGCAAATTGCCAAATTAGATGCACGATCTGGCTGGCCTTGTGCCTCTCCTACACAACGACGTCGCTAGCCTAGGGTCGCGCTGGGGTCGCTCCTTGCTTTCCCTTCCCTTCGTCTCTCGCGTGCGGCGGCGCTGGCCTCGGGACGCGCAGGGAGGTACGGCGGCAGACTGGCGGCGCGTCTCGCGTGTGTGTTCTGACCTGGCAGTGGCAATTCGATAACTATAAAGTTCAGAGAGACTCAGACCAAAGAGCCCAATCGACAATAAGGAATCGTCCATATGAATAGGCCCATATAAGTATATTCTTATACAACCTTTGCTATATAGGTCCGACTCTACATCCAATCCAACGACTCGCGTCCAACATAACGGAGTGCAGCACGGCGTATCCAATGACTGGCTTTCAGGAAATCAATGTGGCAGACCTCACGATGTGGCCGGTAGCAAAAGCCCACTACCCACAGTGATGGAGAATTTTTTTCTCGTTACTTTAATTTGTGCATTGCCTTGAAGTAGTGACAAAAACGATTTAGTTTATAATGGAATCATGGAAGACCATAATAGGCCCTGAAGCATTTCCAATTCTTATAATTGTTGGCGAGAAAACGAGTGCACAACGGCTACCAAGCTATTCTTCCACTACCACAAATCGGTACTGTAGCGGC
Organism: Chloris gayana; assembly: GCA_031894775.1. Taxonomy (NCBI): domain Eukaryota; kingdom Viridiplantae; phylum Streptophyta; class Magnoliopsida; order Poales; family Poaceae; genus Chloris; species Chloris gayana. Next base: position 192,941 of record JAUNZO010000731.1, read on the forward strand.
AGAATTAAAAATGATGTAGCGGCGCCGGTTATCATCAACCGTCGTTAAAAATCACGATGATTTTTAGCGACGGGCCACTTTACGGCCCGCAGCTACAAATCTTTGTAGCGACGGCCTACAAAAAGACCCGTCGCTATAGCCCAGCCCACTCAAACCCTACAACACGATATAAAAGAACACAGACCTCGCCGCCGCCCACTCTCTCTCTCTCTCTCTCTCTCTCTCTCTCCAACCAACACGGCGCGCGACGGACGGACTCCCACTCGACGACGGCCGCGACTCCCGAGGCTACGTATCCGTCTGTGCCCCCCACCTCGGAGTGTGCAGCCATGGCGGCGTCAGCTCCCGTGGCGGACGAATCCGGTCGCGACCCCGACCCGGCGGCGCCGGCGGCTCCTGCTGGGGAGATCCGGCCGCAACCCACCCGGCGGCGGCTTCTAGGGGCGAATCCGGCCTCTGCGCGGGCGGATCTAGCGCCGCTCCCCACCCCGGCGGCTCCTCCTAGCGGCAACTGCGGCGCGCGGCCGGCGGATCCGCCGCCCCTCCCCTCCTAGCGGCGCGCGAGCGGCGGCTTCGGGCGGCGACGATGGCGTGGGGTTGCGAATCCGTCGCCCCTCCCCTCCCGGTGGCGCGTGGGCGGAGGAGCCCTCCCTCTAGGTGTCGGATTCGCCCTTCCCTCCGGTAGCCAACGGTGACGCGTGGCCGGCAGCCTTCGGGCGGCGCAGTGACGTGGACCCGGCTTGGGCCCACTTTTTTTTGTTTTCCTATTTTAGCTGTAGCGGCGGGTAGTTTCGTGTGTCGGATACCCGCCGCTACAAACCTTCATCTTTAGCTACGCACGCGTAGCGGCGGGTTGGGCAACCCGCCGCTACAGTGCAATTTCGTCCGCCGTTATAGGCATGTATTGTTGTAGTGTTCCGTGATCTGCGTAAACCCGGCAGTGCGATCCCGAGCGATGCGATGCTAGAGCTACACAAACATTTACGAACTTCCTATGTGATGACTCGGATGCATCATAATCATAGCCCCAAACCGTTCTAATCTAATCACAGCTCCACGTGTACCAGGTCCACCTACCATATATATGGTAACCACACATTAGTAAAGTTTATAAATAATTACGTAACTCTAGCATTTCTCGTGCGTGTGATCCCCGACCTTGCTGGCCTCCGCTTTCCAGGAGAAAATAAAAACTACTCCTGCATCTCTGCTCGACTGCAAAGCAAAAACTCTACTCGTTACTAAAGTAATACTCCAACTTGCTGTTTTTTCTTCCACAATTGCCAGATGTGGCAACGATTAAAAACATCCTCGCTGCTAGAGGGCATCTATTGATCCTATTTTTGAGCACGGGTACGGGCCCGGGACACACGAGCATGCGTTACGTGTGAGAAAACTTCGTTTCGTAGGTACTTACAAAACTATTCTTTCTTATGCATAAACATGGGCACTCAGCTCGATGGACGACTGCTGTCAAAACTGAGGCGCAACCTTCAGGAGGGAGATTCTCACCGGCTTTAGGCCTCGCCATAACTAGTGGTACTTTTTTGGGTATATATTATATCTATAAATTCAAATTCATGAATTATGAAATTAAAATATGGAATTTGTGAAAAATCTTTTCAAAATTGCAAACTTCAAATTCAAACCTGCAAAAATTCAAATTTTAAATTCGTGAAACTCAAAATTCATGAAATTTGAGAAAATTGAAGTATGAAATTTATGAAAATTTCAAAATCATGCAATAAATTTGAAATTCATGAAATTCAAATTTGAGCATATTCAAATTTGTGAAGATTGAAATTAAAATTTGAAATCTGATTTTTTTCAATATTGTAAAACTCGATTCTAATTTCAGATTCACAAATTTTGAATTCATGAAATTCAAGTTCACAAAAGTCAAATTAAATTCCCCTCAAAATTATGGTTCATATTGCTACAAGTTAATATATTTTTTCCTTGAAAATACCCCAATAGAATTAGTATTAACTAATAATACTAGTGGTACTAGTGATGAGAAAAGATTTTATGTAAACCGTCGGATCTAGCTAATACAGGATGCTAGTACCACCAGTAAATATTGACACAATTATAAAGGAGCTCCGATTGCCCACGAACATGCATCCGAAGCGCGCACCAAGGCTGGTCCTTGATGTACCAGCAGAGCAACACTTTTGTTGCAACAAGCGCATACCAACTGCAACACTACAGAATATTATTAACACCACGGGAACACGTTGCAATACAAGCATGCTATTGCTTCCATCGGCCATACTCGATGCAATAACCAATGACCTATTGCATCACTAATAATGATATATGCAACACAACTAACATGTTGTAATATTGCCAAGCAAAAGCAACATAACCTAATTTGGTTGCCATAGCACCACCTTATCGCAACGACTAGAATAATAATGCAACTTGATTGTGCCGTTGCAATACTCCCTACCAATGGCAACACAAATCCTTCAATGGTTGCAGTATCAACTTTCGACGCAACACAAACCAACTATATTGCAACACAATTAATCCGTTGCAATATAGCCACATATTACCACCATTTTGCACTTTGGTTGCCAAAGATACCCCATATTGCACCCAAAGTAGGACTGTTGCAATAGGTAGTCGTGGCATTAGCAGGGAAAGCTAGTAGTGTGAACAAATTCTTTTTCTTGGCATCTGTGTCCACATGTTCGAGGAGCGTATTGAGCAAGGCGGTTGAATACCTTGGAGTAGGTGTGAACATTCATATCCCCTTGCTTCGGTGAGAGGAACTCCTTTCTCTTCGATTCATTAAGCCTTACGGAATATGATGCTCTCTCGAAGGCTTTAGTGAATTCTGCCCATGAAATTTGATGTCCTGGAGGAAACATTTCTTTGTAGTTGGCCCACCAAGCTCCAACAAATCCTTGCAACTGCTGGGAAGCGAAGAGGGTCTTCGATGATCCGTGCATGGAAACAACTCCGGCTTCGACTCAATGGTACGCAGCCGGTTGTCGGCTTCTAAGGGTTCACCCGCATCCGAGAAGACCGGAGGGCGAACCGATAAGAAGTCGGAGAAGGTCACCTCGTCCTCCGGTGCATTGCGGCCTTGGTGACGTTCCTGTAGAGCGGTGTTGCGAACCAATTGCTCCAATAATTCTCGCTGCTCCGCGCGAGAATCCAGATCTTGCAGCGGTGGCCTGTGCCAAGGTCGGGGGTGGTGGTGGTGTTCCCGCCCCGCGTTGAGAACTCTCGGGCTCATCGTTGTTGACGGTCGTTACGACCAATTTCGACCGTCAATTAGTCAAATAAATGAGAAGGACTAGGCATGTCTTACACGCATTTTACTTAGAAATAACCTAGTTCCACTTGTACCTCTAGATTTTTAGTGTGCAGGTGGATAATGATAATTCCAGGCCCCGAGGCGACAAATCAACACTTTTACAAAACTTCCACTTCGCCGCGGGAATCAACTCCAAGATAAAAGGCCAATGACCACGAAATACAACACAAAGAAGGCCACAAGCACCTGGATCAAAGACCAACATCCAGTGGGGAGCCAACTGCCAAAGCCCAGCCCGGGAGGGCCGGGACCGGTTCGGCCGAACCCACCGGGGTGGTTCGACCGAACCGATCCGGTGGCCCCCCGGCCCACTTTTCTCCGGCGGTTTGCCCACCGCCTCCGGAGGTCGGTTCCACGCGCATTAAATGCCACCGACCTACGAAACCGCCTCCAGGAGCCGACCTTTCAAGCCTATATAAGGAGGGGTACCCCCTCCTTAACACACACAACAACAAAAGGATCATTCTCTCCTCACACTAGAAGTTTAGAGGCTTTCTAGGTAGTGCTAGGTTTAGTAGTGGGCTGCCTCATTGCTCCCAAGGTCTTGTGGAGAATTGGGTATAGCTCTTGTATCCTCTCTTTGTAAGACTTGATCTTTTATATATGGAATACTTTCGTTTATATCCTTGTCATGAGCTTGACAGAGTAGTCATGATCTTGCTTGATCGTTCATCGTTCGTTCATATGAGTTCATCGTTCGTTCTTCGTTCTTCATTAATAGAAGATGAACACATATCGAATGTTCTTCGTTCGTTCATACTCGATCATCGATTACTCTTGATCTTACTTGGTTGATTGCCGTTCGTCGCTCATTCTTAAGCGACGAACGCCTTTGCATGACTTAGTGCTAGCTTTGATCCTTTCGTCCGGCTTATGCTAGTTAGACTAGTGTTCTTATGAATAGGCTTCGGGTTCATCGTCCCGCAAGGGTGCTCTAGATTTACCACCATGTCGATCCGTAGGGTTGGGGTGCCTCGAGGGATCTAGAGTTGTGGTTAGTGACGCCGGCATGGTGCTGGGGTTATCTACCCACCTTTGAATGTGCTTCGTGTCCCACGGTTTGTAGAGGTAGGTGACAAGAAGTGACAGCCTTGTCATCCAAAGTAATCCTCCACGTTCGGGCATGGCATAGGAGTCTAAAAGGCCGGAGTCGCGAGGCGGACCTCGCGTAAGACGGATCTCCCGATGATGCCTAGGCATTAGACGCTTGCTTGCGCTTGCATGATCTTGGATGTTAGGTAGAAGCTGCGCACTCATATGAATGTTGTATCATTAGGAGTAGTGGTCTGCTAGTCTAGTTTAGCTTTATCTAGGATTGCCTCTATCCCTTTTATTAGAGAATGCATTGCCTTGGTGTGTGTCACACTATCCTCAATTTATTGCTCCTAACCCCTGCATTGGAATGTGATTACTTCATCACTCTTTTGTAACACCATGAGCATAAGTACTCTTATCAACCATGTCTTCCTTTGGGAAAATATAAATACGATACCCTTGAATACTCTCGGGTGAAATGCTACAACGGGTTATCCGTCCGCTTGCGGATATTCATGACCCACCTTATAATACATATCTAGTACTTGTACTTGGATGTGGATTATTTGGTTAAATAGTGCAAGTGACTTAAACCCTTGGCTCTCCCGCGGTCACGTGTTTCTTTCCGCGTGACCTTAAGAGATGCCAACAAGCATTTCTAGCGCCGTCGCCGGGAAGACATTGGTTAATAAGAATACAATGAATGTTCATGATTACACTTGATGATGATTTAATCATTACCTTTGCATGCTAACCTTGATCTGTTTTCTCTTCAATGTGAAAACGAGGATAGTGCATGCGTGGATTCAACTTGCCGAAAAACTTCGTTGATAATCCCGAGTCTCTTGCGAGAAAGACTCGACCTCGCGTCGTTGTCTCTCCTCAAGAACCCACGACAAGCGAGCCCGCATCTTCCGCACCATCAACCTCAACACTCATGGCTGAAAGGACCCTTCGTGACTACTCTGCGCCCTCCGTCGCCAATGTGCCCATTGGGCCCAACGTCGACGCTGGTGCCGCAGGACTTGACATCAAGTCCAGCCTCATCACTATGGTGCAAGCCATTCCCTTTTGTGGAAAGGCCTCCGAGGACGCCAACTCTCATCTCCAACAGTTCCTGGAGATATGCAACACATCGGCCACGGCCGGAGTCAACCAAGATGCTATCGGACTTCGCCTGTTTCCCTATCCCTCCTTGGGAAGGCGAAACAGGTGGTTTTATGCCAATCGTGCAAGCATTGACACTTGGGACAAATGTTCCACGGCGTTCCTCGCCAAGTTTTTCCCGATGGGTAAAACCAATGCCCTTCGTGGAAGAATTGCAAGTTTCCGAGCAAGCGACAAATGAATCCATGCCCGAGGCATGGGAAAGGCTTCAAGAATACATTCCGGCCTGTCCTCACCATGGGATGGAGGAATGGCTCATTCTTCAACACTTCTACAACGGGTTGACACCAACAACCCGTGGACATATGGATGCCGCTGTCTGGAGGAGCCTTCTTCTCCAAAACCGTTGCCCAAGCAAAAGAACTCATAGAGAAGATGGTCTCCAATCAAGGGTGGAGCGATGATCGACTCCAAACACGCTCAAGAGGCGTACACCCTGTCAAGGAGGTGGACATGCTTGTCCGTCAAGGTTGACCTCCTCATAAAACGCTTGGATGAACACAACGCAAATGGTGGTGTTCATGCATTGGACTCACACATGACGTGTGAGGAATGCGGGAACACCGGCCACATGGGGAAGGATTGCCCCCATACCCATGAAGAAGCATTCTACATGAACAACAACAACGGGTATCGTCCAAACGGAGGACAAGGGTACAACCAAAACCGACCATCATATCAAGGAGGTAACAATTTTTCTGGCTTTAACAATAATCAGCCTTCCTTGAAAGATTTGGTTTATGGCCAAGCTAAAATCAACGAATCTATCAACAAAAAGCTTGCTGCCAACGACAAAGTCTTAGAAAACATAACTGCACAAATAGAAGGTTTCTCCTCTCGCTTTCAAAAATCAGCTGAGCTTTAATAAAATGATTGAAACCCAAGTTGCTCAGCCTAGCTGCTCTTATTCCTGGTTCTAATTCAGGGAAGATCCCGGAGCAACCCGAGTCTTCTTTGGAAAATGTTAATGCGGTTACCACGAGGGAGGAAAATCCACTCGGGATCCGCCATATCCTAACCATGCAGCAAAGAAGAACAGGAACGAACCGGAGGAGGAAAGCCCTTCTACTACCAAAGAAAAAGAAGAAGAACAGAAGCCAAGTGACGGGAAGAATGGAATTGAATTTCAAGACACAAGCTTCTTGCCATTCCCTCACGAAACAGGAAGCCAAAGGAGGATGAACAATTTGCTCGATTCGTCGAGACCATCCGAAGGATTCATGTCAACGTGCCATTGTTGGACATGGTGCAGGTGCCCACATATGCACGTTACCTTAAAGACATCCTCAACAACAAGAGACCATTACCCAACGAGGAAATGGTCAAGCTCACAGAGGAGTGTAGCGCAGCTATACTCAATCGGCTTCCGAGAAAAGAAGAAGGACCCTGGCTGCCCCACAATATCATGTTCCATTGGGGCACACCACTTCGACCAAGCCTTATGTGATCTTGGGGCAAGCGTCGGCGTGATGCCCAAAGAAGTCTTTGATCGTTTGAGCTACACAACCTTGACTCCTACACCAATGAGGTTGCAATTGGCGGACTCTTCGGTCCGCTACCCCGCGGGAATAGCCGAAGACGTGCCGGTAAAAATTCGAGGCAACTTCATACCGGTGGACTTTGTGGTGCTTGAGATGGATATTGACAAGAACACGCCCCTCATTTTGGGACGTCCCTTCCTCGAGTACCGCAAACGCCCAAATTGATGTTGGGAATGGAGAAATCCGATTCCACATCAATGGGAAGGAGGAAAAGTTTGAGTTTCAACCAAGAAAAGAACAATGCTCAATGATCAAGATCAAGTATGGGCCAAATCCCTCAAACATCCGTGAAGTTGAAGTGACGCCAAGAAAGACGGATAGTCTCATCGCCTTTTGGAAGCAACTTGACAAAATTGAGAATCCGTCATGGTACCAACCCAAGAAGCCTGCAACAGCAAGGCCGGGATTATGGGCCAAGAAGCCGGTCCTTCAAGACACAAAGCCACCTACATCAACAAAGACCAACCAAGTGTGGCAAGTGAAGAAGGTGCAGCCATCTTCATCCTCCTCTCCAGGGAAAGGGCCTGCACCACAAGGATGAAAAGAAATGGAGAAGTCCTCGCTCGCCGGACTTAAAATGGCGAAGCCCTGGCCGACAGGATAAATCGGCATTATCTTTCGATTTCTTTTTGATTTTGTTTTCCACCACATGCATTTAAAAAAAATAATAATAATAATAATAAAAACCTCCCTGCATACTCTATTTTATCACAAGAAAATTTTCATTTCATTTATTTGGATTTTCCGCCAGCATATTCGATTTTTTTCACTCGCCATGCATATAAAATTTGAAAACCAAAATCCTTTTACGTCCAAATTTTCCTACTTTTGTTTGAAACTTTTGGACAACCCTTGTATCCTTATACAAAACCCAAAAACAATTTTGCATGTTGGAATTTTCTCCAACACTTTTTCTCGAGATTTGATTTTTCGAATAAAGTTGAATTTGAGGCAACTTTCTTTGGATTTCTTCTTGAGCAAATATTTACGAGGAATATCCGGACGTAGCAACCATGGTCAATGATCATTTGGCCGTTGGGGGCTATGGGCCAAAAGGGGAGCAAGAGGGACCCACAGCAGGCCGGCCGAACCCACCTCCTTGGTTCGGCCGAACTGCTATGACCGTTGCTCGGTCTGTCTTTTTTCCCAACGGTCATATGCCCCTTCTAACGTTCAAAAACGGCTACTTCGTGAGCTATAAGTAGAGGTGGCCGGGCCAGAACTCTCTCCCCCTCTCACACTATCATTTCCACTCCTCACTCACTTCATTCTCATTGCTCTCAAGTTTTCCATTGCCCTCACTTGCTCATTGCCTAAAAGTTCTGCAGAAATCTTTTGTTCTTGGTGTGCTTTCTAGTTTTTGGTTTGATTTGTTTTTGTTTGGTTTTCTCAAGTTGCGATTTCTTGCTCACATGAACAACCGACGGTGTCGCCAATTTGATTTTCCCTCACATAACCCGTTCGGAGTTGTTGTTCTTGTGTTCTTGCTCTCTTTGTGTGCAGCCATGACCGGTGCCAAGAAGCTGTTCGGGTCGATCAAGAGGTCCTTGAGCTCACGCTCAAGTTCAAGCTCTTCACGTCGAAGCACCCGCGCACGCCCGTAGTCGAGTCACCGCCAAGTTCACCACCACAAGTCGAGGAAGAAGGGCAAGAGGGCAACATCGAGCATCGTCTCCTCACCGACACCGACCTCGACTTAGTGGGCGAGTACGAGACGCACACCTACACGCTTCTCCAACACCGCCTCTTTGCTCCTACGCGAGCATTTGACACGGAGCTGCTGCACAAAATAGGTATGGATGCTGAATTTGCTCAAGTATTTAAAGCCTTAGGGTGGACAGATTTTGCTAGTGTAGATGAGCCGGGTTCCCGCTTGCTTACACTTCAGTTTTTATGCACCCTACGAACGGTAGATGAAGGAATTTCTTTTCGGTTTTTCCGTGAATCCTACCGTTTGACTTGGAAAGAACTTAGCACTCTTCTTGGCTTTAATACTCGCTGCAATACCGACTTGGATGGTGCCCTTCCTCGGTTTTCAAAGCATGCTTTTTGGGAGAGGATTACGGGTCTTCCTAGTTGCGTGCGACTTAGAGCTAATCACATCCATCATCCTACCTTGCGTTTTATGCACATGTGGATTGCTATCACTCTTTTTCCAAGGAGTGATATTCGAATTGTGCGCGAGGATGAGCTAAAAATTCTTTTTGCTGCGGTTGATAAAATTAAGATTGCTCCCGTGAAAGCCATGATTCGCCAATGGATAGAAAATCTTGGGACGATAGGACCAATTGAATGTACCTCTTTAGTGACACGAATTGCCATGCGGGTGGGAGCTTTACATGATGCTAATGTTGAATATCTTTTCTCACTTGCTACTGGCTAGCACCCTACTACTCTTCGCGACGCCTGGATGTCACTTCCTCGCTTATGGAACCGCTTGTCTCGGATTCTCGCATCCTCTAGTCGTGGAATCTCCGTGAAGTCTATGACTGAATCCACGTCCATTATCTCTTCAGGATCCTCCTCTTCTTCTTCGATTCAGCCTCCATAGGATGTTCTTGCACTATTGGTTCATCTCCTGGAGGTTGTTGTCCTATTGCTTCATTCATTATTGCATTGTGTGCTTGCAGCGAGATCTTGTTCTAACCGAGTGATCAGCGCATGCGCGTTTGCTAGTTGCTGATCCTTAAATTGAATCTGCTGCTCCCTCGTTTAGCAACTGCGCCTCTCTAATTGCTAACAACTCCTCCTTTTCCTGCAGCTGTCTCTCCAGCTCGACTATACGAACATCTTCCCTTGATCCTCTTACTTCACTCACACCCGTACGTGTGCTGTCCATCTCTCGTGAAGAAGTAAGAGCATCGGATACAAGTAGAAACTAGTCCTAATATTTCAGCACATTTGTTTATTCTAGCAACTGCATATATATATAGTACTACCACTTCCTTCCCATTGTTATTGTTGGTACAACTCAAACCCACTCTGCGTACACTCACAACTGCCCAACCTCCGCTAGTACCCTATATACATCCGACCTATGTCAGCAAAATGTGGCTACCCTCCTACATTAGTGAAAACACAACACAACTAAGCCGACGGCGCGTGGATCGCCGCCGTCCGACTCGACGTCCCAAGCCGGCGAAGCGGGTGGTGGCTCGTAGTCCATCCCGGAGACCTCCTCGTCTCGCTGCTGCTGCAACTCGCTCGAACTCCTCAATCAGGTCGTCGTGGTCGTGGAGCAGTGCGTGGTGTGCCTCGGCTAGCCCGTTGTACTGCATCCGCAGCTGACCCAGCCTTGACCTCTCTGGTGACCGGCACCTCCACTAAGTGGTCCCGCTGCGCCGTCACCATATCTCGCCCGTAGCTCGTGCGTGTCGCCTGCTGCGCGGGCGGCGTCTCGCTCCTCGCTCATCGTAGTCAGCTGCGTGTCAAAGGCGATGACCGCCTCACGGTACTCGTCACGCGCGCGGGTCACCTCCACTATCCGCTCCTCCAGCTCAGCCGATCCCGGCGTGGGACCTCCGGACCTCCCGACAGTCCACTCGACGGCGGTGCTTCCAAGCACCCAACTGTCGGTCCCGACTCTGTGTCCTCGGCTCCAAGCCGTGAAGCTGCTGCTCCAGCTCAACGACACGTGCAGCTCGTGCCTCCTCCTCCTCGGGCGCGCTTCCTACCACGAGTGACCGGCATCTCGTAGGGAACATGTTTAAACAAGTTAAACACTTCTTCCCACGGAAGAAAAATGAACGGAACAACCTATAAAGTACTACGAACTAGCTAAGCACATACCCAAATATTTATTTAGTGCAGAATATGACATGATGCATGCTCGGGAACTAGCTATACGTACCATAGTAAAGCAACTACGACGAATAGTTAGCACTTCCCAAAAACCCAAACGTCGACCAGTTAGTAAAAATCTAACTATTCTATATCCTTATAGGCTCCGTACTCTCTCGTTGTCTATTGTATAAACGTGTTAAGTTTTGAAAATAGACTTGTAATGATGGTCTGTTGCCATTGAACCGCTCCGATACCAGCTGTGACATCCCCTTCGGGACCACCCAGGAATCGGAACAGAGGAACACTCGACGAAGCGAGTTACAACAGAAACATCATCTCATACAAGCCAGCATATATACATCATGGTATAATACAACCAAGTTTTCGAAATACAAATATTCGTGCAGCGAAAAGATAACATTATTGAAGTTTCAACGAGTCTACGAGTATTCAGCGGAAGCTTGTCTATTATACAACTCTCAAGACTTCAAACTAAACAACGTGATGCACCGAGCCTTCGTACATCACGGTCCTCTCTCTTCAAGGTGTGGGGATACGTTCCCACCGAAGGGAACCTCCCTCCGGACACTGCTCCTCCTCGGAAAACTGCCGTACAAGTCGTGATAGCACGACTCAACCCCTGTAAGGTAACGAACAAACCTTGAGTATTCTAATACTCGAGCAAGACCGACCCGTCAACATGGCACGCTAAGGCCGACGCCTAGTATGCAAAGGCTTCTTGCTCGTGGGGTTTACTCCTTTGCGAAAAACAGCATTAAAGGGTGGGTCCTTACTTTCAGTATTTTAGCTCGAGGTTATGTTCATTAGCCATGGTGTTTGCAACCTAACTCTATTCAATCAAGTTTCCAAACAAGATATAATAGATCTTTATCCTTCCATCTATCATCTTCCTCATCTTCCATAAAAGTTACTACGATGTGACGAGCTAAACAAGCGGTACTCATTATCGCGAGGGACAGCGATTCGAATCGATTTTATACCAGCTGGCAAAACCCGACTACACGACGTATACGCATCACACCGATCGTATACGACAACCTTTCCCGCTAGCACCCGACAGCAGACTAGCCATTTCCAACTCCCCGGAGTATGGCGAAGCCACGACTTCCCTCGTGGTCGACCCATCTCCCTCCCGTGAGACTATCCTCTCACCGACAGCCGGCAAAAGAGAGCCGGCTACGCTACATCTCTCGGGGCAATAGGGTACATCAGCTTGCCGGGCCCATGATACCAACATGTAGTACGGTACGTTCAAACTTGTTCAACTAAGCCGACAACGGTACGGTCCTTGACCGACTCGAGACGGGGCCACCACCTTGCAAGACCTCATCTCCGTCTTGCCCTTTCTCCTACGGGGCCCGTCCGGTCTCAACTTCATTAACACTCTCATCATCTTTAGTGTTAACACAAAACTCTTAACGCCTCCATGCTTTAAGTGCCCTAAACATCTACCGTTGTCACTATGAATTAAGCTTAGCCTCTATTGAGCTACCTGTACCAAGTATAGAATAAACAAACGGAAACCTACCATAATGCACCTAGGGTTTCAACCAAACCCTAACACCTAATGCACAAGCATAACCGTACTATGTGATAAAGTAAAATATTTAAAAACATAGGTAGGATGCACCGGGGCTTGCCTTGAGTTTGTTCGAAGTTAGTCTCCTCGGCGGCCGGGTCGACTTCGAGATCCCCGGCTCCGACTCGCCTCGGGTGGAACCTCGATTACTTCCGAACCTAGTCGACCAGCAATGCATCGCGAATCACAATCATGTATGCATGAATGCGTATGATAAAAGGATGCAAGGATTCATTAATGAAGTTCCATAATAATAGGTAATGATTAAGGCTTAATCACTTTAGTTGATTAATAGATTAGAGATAATTATGTTCATTAAGCATTAATTAATATTTAATTATGCTTGATTAGCAAATGTTTAATTAAGATCATTATTAATTAATTTTGTTTCCTTAATTAATTAATTAAGGTCACTAATTACTTAAGTTTAATAATTAATTACTCTGATTTATTAGGCAATAAATAAATAATTACTTTAAGTGATTAAAGGCTAATAAGTTGTGATCACATAAAAAATTAATACAATTTAAGTTTAATTTTGGAAAATAAATTTCATTATTAATTTCGATCTGCAGTATCTCCTTCATTAAATAAAATTATTTTTCATAATTAAACATTTTATTTACATAAAATAATAGCTTTTCTTTAATCAAAGAAAGTGATTAAATACAAATTATAAATAAATTTATTCAAAATAATTATTTTATTTCACAAATGGATTGATCTCATTTTTCCGAGTCTAACAAAGTTGGTTTGGTATTTTTCTGAATTTTATTGAATTTTCTACGAATTTTGAAAATTTAAAAACACTTCGTGCCACACGGGGGGGCACGGGGTTGGCCACACCCGATCCCACGTAGCCACACGCGATCCCACCCGCGTGTGGCCCGCGGTGTGGCACCACCGCAGCGCCGAGCCGGCGGCGGTGCAGCCACCGGAATCGGCCGGCGATGGCCCAAAGCTCGCCGTGAGACTCCCTAGAGCACCTACACGACGCGGGGAACACTCCAGGTGTGCACGATGGAGCATGAGCTCGGCCGGAAGTATGCCGGCGGCGAGGTCCGACCGGAGCGTAACCTCCGGCGGTGGCGCGAGCTCGACACGGACTACGTAAATTAGGGAAAACTCGCCGGCGCGGACTACGGAGCATGCGCAAGCTCGTCGTGGACTCAAAAGTACATGAGCAAGGCTTGGGAGGGGTGCTCACCGTGGATGGCGGAGACGGTGGCGGCCGGAGCTAAAGAAAAACGATGATTGCCGGACTTCTGTGGAACAATGTGGACAATAAGTGACTGGAAGTAGAGAGTATCAAGCTGCGCACATAGGAAACCAAGGACCCGGACGAGAGGCTCACCGGAGGTCACGAATTTGGAGTTGCGACGGAGGAGCACTGGTCGGAAGCCCGGGAAAGAAGATGAGCTCGCCTCGTCGGAGTGGAGCGGCTCAAGCTAATTGATCACGGGACCAAGCTTCGCGAGGACCCGGCGGGGCTCGGGTGGTGGTGGCGTGGACGGGGAGGCACCGAGAGCAGCCTGGCGACGGTGAGGTTTGAGGTGCGGCAATGGCGGGGCGAAAAAGGAGGGGGAGAGGAAGGAAAAATGGGAGCCGGCGGGGCTTTTATCCCCTCCCGTGGCGGTTCCCGCCGGCAGCTGCGTGGCCGCGAAGCAGCTGCGTGGCCCGGGTCGTGACACCACGCCGGAGAGGCGGTGCGCCGCGGGCGGCGCGAGCGCACGGTGAGAGAGAGAGAGAGAAGAAGAGGCCGACGCCTGAGCTCTGTCTTAGCCATTTTGCAAAAAGGCCCTCCTGCTTTCGCGAAATTAAAAAGTGCCTTTCTTGAGCTCCAAAAATTCCCAAATTTTTCAGGGGTCTAAATGAAAACATTTTAAGCATTTTTCCTATTAAGTTCCAGTAGAAACTCCAAATCATTTTCGGATTAAAAATTCATAGCTAAATTAAATAAAGAGACTTTGTTTATTTTCTCGCAAATATTTTTACATGACAAAATGCTTTCAGTAAATTTTCATAAATTCTTATTTGTGATATTTGAACCATAGAAAATGTTAAACTTGAATTTTCTTCTCATTTTATTTCTTTTTAACACCTCATTTATTCTTAGTTACTTTAATATTTTATGTGCTTATGATTAATACCACATGGTTAATGATCTCACAAATAAAATGTGATGACATGCTCATGAATGCCATGAAATGCATTTTATTGCTGTGGGTTGTTACAGTTCTGGCATACCTAAACCTAATCCTCATAATCCCGATCTTGTCCTCATAAACCCCGACCTATCCCTACCATCTATTGGTATACGCTAAACCTTTTGATCTAAATGGAGTTTTAATTGGAGCTTGATTGTTTTCTTAACTATTTATTTTCTTTTTCGTATTAGTTTCACCTATGATAGAGGCGGAGAATCCGAAGGAGCCCCAAGCTCGAGACGACGCCCGATGGCCCAAGTCTCAAGACAGATTCCGACGACAAGCCAAGTAACGACGTGAGGCACGACTACTAAGGATTTAGCGTTGCCGGGCAAGCTCTATCAATTACTTGATCATAATTCATCCTAATTTCTCTGCTTATTCTCGCACCTATATAGGAAGCTATTCTTAATATGCATTATCCTTGAAAATATTTTGCTAGAGCCCAATTGTTGTATGATAATGTTCAAATCACTATAGATGCGAACATTATACCCTTGATTGCCATTAGATCACTAGACTCAACCTAGATGTATTGTTAACTATGTTAATGATATAGTACTATCATGCTCAGGAACTGCTACTATCTATCATCATACACCTTGTTTATGAAAATGGGTGAAAATGTGTTTGGTGTTGTGTGTTGATGGGTGGGTGATTAGACCAACCGTGTTAAGGTGAAGTTGGGTGGGAAATGATACCGGCCGTGGGTGAAACTCCTAGTACTGGTGTAGAGTACTTGATGTTTAGGTGCTGTCCATTTGCGATGGATGAGTGTTTGCCCTACCATATAAGGACCGATTCTTCGGACACCAAATTAGTGATTTAGTGTACAACCACGTAACCTGTTATGGGCAGGATCGTGCACCAAACCATGGGTTACGCAGCAAGAAGTTCCACCGGATGTAGTAGATGACGGAGGTCCAGGGATCATTTATTTGGTGAAGTCCAAGTACTTGGCACATATATGGTGGACGAAATGCTTGTGTCATACGCGTCGGATCCCCGGGCATTCGGGGTGGACTTGTGGGCGTGCCTAGTTACGGCGGCAGCGTTATGAGCTTACTTGCAAAGAGCGCATAGCCTGTGGGTAAAGTGTACCAACCTCTACAGAGTGTATAAAACTATCCGGATGTCCGTTGTCACGGTATATTGACACGACAAACCTTGAGCTCTCGTTGATTAGCCACAAATACTAAACCCTTGATGTGTGAGTGTGCAGCCTTGTGCTCGTGAGTTTTGGAAATGGTGTTGGCCTGGAGTGCGAGAGCTGTTATGACCTTCGGCCGAAGGCTCAACAAAAATTTATGAGAACTGTCGGGATCGATGAATATATCTCCCGCAGGTCCGACCAACTAAAAGATACAAAATTATTTTCCTCTTACGAAAACACCATTGATTCCGTAGTGAGACCTTGCATTCGTGCTTTCCGCAAAACCCTTATCCAATCCTTAACTACCATCCTAAATACATGTATATTATTACCCTTTGCTAGTGGTAGAGCTTGTTGAGCACCTTATGTACTCACGGTTTGTTCATTGTGATTTTTAGTGGACAAACTTCCGAAGAGATAGAGACGGTTAAGTTTCGTCGTATGCTCAAGTTGCTCGTGGATGATTGAAGTGTTCAGCTTTTGCCTCTTTCCGCTACATACTCCGGATTGTCACTTAACCTTGTTTGGTAAGTTCTCTCGTAAATCTTCGTATTTTAGTACGGTATGGATTTGAGACTATCCGTTTGTGCGTACCAACTACCGATCCAGGGATTCGCACACGATGCACAGTACCCCTTCGAGGGAGGGGTGCCACGGCCTCCGACGGCGGGATCCACGCGGCGGCCTCCTCCGAGCTCCTCTACTCGCCACCCGGCGCTCGGTGCACGCCCGCACGCGTGCCGCCGCCGTTGCCGGGTCCCACTCCACCGCGTGCGCCCGCATGCCGCCGCCGCCCTCTCCTCGCGGCCCGGATCTGCGTCGCCCCACCGTCGGCCCGGATCCACGCGCAGAAGAGCAGGAGGCGGCCTCCACCCCACGCCGCGGGGCTCGACTCCCTTGTGCGTGCCGCCGCCCGGCAGCCGGGGCACGGATCCAGCCTCGCCCGTCGCGACGCGCCTCTCTTGCCGCTAGGGTCGCCCGCCTCACGCGATGCCGCGGCCAAGGCACGGATCCGGCGGCCGGCGTCGACGACATGGAGCTCGACGGCGACTTGGCCTTCTCCCTTCTCTCTCCCCTTCGGGCTCGCGGCGCGGACGAACCGTGGGCACGTGGGCCCCGTGTCATGTTGGCGCATTGCGTACCATCGCCCGCACCCAAGGAATGGCAGATCGGCGGGAAACGCTCGGTACCGCACGGCTCCCGAGTATACCGGTGGGGGCGTTTTACGCCAAACCGGTATCGGAGGCCGGGGTACCGGATTGCTCCCAGTACCCGGTGCAGCTAGTCTAAACGGTAAACCCTAGGGAGGGTGATAACTTATAAGTGGAAGCATATCGGTGAAAACCAAGTAAATGTTAGAAACTTGGAAACTTACGACGTGAGCCGTTGGATGATGAATCTACGATTCGGATGGTTAGATCCGAAAACCCCGAAGTCCAAGATTTACTAAAGCTAGAGGGGGCAGGTGTAAAATGACCAAAAGTGATGTCACATACATCATCCTAATCGTATATTCGAGATCCAATGACTCACGTTACAAGTTTCCAAGTTTTCAACACGTTACAAGATCCAACAGCCGCTTTTCACCGATATGCTCCCCGATAAGCCGCATAGAAGAAAACTGCTAAACCCCGAACCGGCAACCGCCGAACCCGTCAGCCCATCGACCCCGGCGTACCCGGCTGGCCACGCTGTTGTCGCCGGCAGCCCCTGACCTGGCGCCTCACGATCTGCCGCCTCTCAGCACGGTGCCCTTCTGTCCGGTCCGACCCGAACGCGCCCGCGGCGTTCCCGAGAGCTGGGCTCCCAACATCAACCGTTCCCTTGGCATCATTCAGCCGGCAGTATGACCGTCTATTCTTGATTCGAATTCTCTTTTAACATTCTGAAATGTAGTATATTCCTTCGCGTTGTGTTGTATTTTGACACCTTTAGGCGTCGGGTATCCCCTATTGCAGGAAATGGGGATTCAAGGCGCTTCTTATTTTATTAAACCTAGGGGCCTATATTGTAGATCCCTAGTGTTACTGAAGTTCTATACTTTGTCATCCCCTCAATCTCTTTTTTTTACACATTATAGATGCTGAATCATCTGCGCTGCATATTGGTGTTGTTCTGAGAATATTGGCAATTTGGCATGTTGCTACTCTCCTTTTTTTTGGACAAAAATGCTGATAAATAGTTCGCCAAACTATCAATCTTCGCGCTATATATACAACAATAAATCCATTTAGTTAGACTAGAGATGAAACCCAAATCAAGAACTAACAAATGGACGCAAAGAGAGTAGTCAGGGGAAGTTGAAAGAAAATTAAAATCAACAAAATAAAATACAATGTAACACCCCAGCTAACATTTCAGTCTTCTTTATTGATTATGATCTCATTAAGATAAATGTCGCACCTGCTTCTTGGCTGTAAGATGAGACATCTTTATAATCCTTTGTATACCTCACGCTATATATTATTGTTGCTTCTTACAGGTGCAATGATGCTGCTTGTAAGTTTGAGTTGAGATATATTATTGTTGTTGAGTTGGGTAAAGAGTACTAGACTAGTATGTCAGTGCTTATTAGTTTGTCTGTCATCATTGAAAATTTCCTCTCTAAGTACTAGGAAAATTTGAGTCCCAGCGTCTCACTTTCCCCACCTGATTATTACTGTAATTTTAATTATACTAGTCATTGTTCTTGTACATTGTAGTTACATTGACTTTGAGAGATGATTTTTGTATTACCAGTTTACATGTTTTGCACTATGATACCATGAGGACTTCAGCTTTACTGATTATGTTCTTCAAAGTAGTTGATATGGGCCCTGTATGGTGTCCCATGGTAGCTTATTCTGTATCTAATACAACTTTGGTAGAAACTGCTAGACCTTTGTTCTGACAAATGATTTTTCCCATGGATGTGAACTGCCTACACACAATTGTTGACCGTACTACTGTTAGCCCTCACCTTTCATTGTTTCATGCAAGATCAAATGCATCCAACAACAATGAAAAAAAAATGTGGAGTTGAAAAATAACCTTTTCAAATTTCATCAATTGGATATATTTTTATATGCTGGACTTGCCTTTCATTTTGTCACACAAATTCATACCAGTGCCATTTTCATTAGCAATGGATCCTCGCCCCCTTCCAAGTGGTTTCTCAATTTATAAGGGTTATCCAGATGAGCCACCTGGAATGTCCAATCCTATTAACTTCCAAAACCCACAATGTTTGCAGCATCCTTCATTTCCACAGCCGCCATATGCCATGAATTTCCCCCATCAGCAATTTCCACAGCAACACATGTACCCGCAAAATGTACATTATGTTGTTCTTCAACCACAATATAGTCCATTCTCACTGCCACAACCACCACCTCCACTTTACGGGAGCTATGCCAACGCCTTCCCCTCCATCAGCTGGAATTGTGCCACGGCCACGGGCCACCTCCACCTGCTGGAGTGGTTCCATTTATGTCTACTTCATACTCAGACACCCCACATTCTGTAACTGGCCCAGATGAAAACGACATTGTTACTGTAGATGATGACGAGAAGGCTGAACCTGATAGGACTGCTAGGCGGTTAAATTGGACAGAAGTGGAGGACTTAAGATTGGTGAGAATTTTTATTTTACTGATGCCATGCTGCTCAGACCTTGCTTTTCTTTTCTCAACATGGTTGCATTGGAACTGCAGAATAACGCTTGGTTGAATAGTTACAAGTTGAATAGTACGAAAAAGAACCTGGCACAGTGGTCGAGTGTCGCAAAGGTGTACAATAGCAGCATTCATAAAGATCGTAGAAGGGCGCCAAAGCAATTGAAGCCACACTGGCAGAAGATTATCAAGAAGATTGCTCACTTCTATGACTACTGGACTCGAGTTGAGGCAAAACATTCCAGTGTACAATCTGCTAGCATGCAATTGATGGATAAGACATGGGTAATGTATAACGATGAAGCATTGTCAATGTATCACGAAGAAGCAAAACATCAATTCACCTTGAGCCGTCTTTGGAAAGCTGTCTGGGACCAACCCAAGTGGAAAAGCTACATCGCTTCTCTAAACAACAAAGGAACCAAATTATCTGATTCTGATGACTACATATCATCTTCCGATGAAGCTGATGATGTCCCTGAAAAAAAAAACAAGTGAGCAAGAAAGCATGCCTGCAAAAATAAAACAAGAAGTTGATGGCAAGGTCTTGTCTTCATCGGAGTTGCAAAAAGACATCCAGTGCTCAGTGGATCATGAAAACATATCTGAGAAGAATCACAAGGATGCGAGAGATGTAAATGTTCAGTGCTCAGACAAAAAGCTTGAATGGGTCAGTTCTAATCAGCTAGAAATGAAGGACACACAAATGGGAACTTCTAAAAAAACTCGACCTGCGGGGGTATGACGGCCCCCGGGCATTTTGTTAAGAAGAAGACCTTCTCACGCAGGTCGAGAAAATTCCCGAACCCTCCCCCAAACCATACGTAGGGACTCAGCTGGCCGTGTGAGCTATGGCGCGAGTCTTTACCATACGCTTTGATTTGGGGAGAGCGAGGAATTTTTTTCTCCACACTGCAGCTCACGCTACAGTGCAGGTGCGAGATCGTGGGTCGAACCCACGACCTGGCGGCAGCCAACCCGGCGCCTTGCCACCAGGCCAAACGCCTGTTCGCACAAATGGGAACTTCTGAGAGGCGAATGGATCTTTTGGTGGTTGCCACTTCTAGGCTTCATGAGTTTCAGCACGGCAAGGAGCAACCAATGTATGACACTTCAAGGCTCAATGAGTTTCACCATGGAAATGCAGAAAGGAACAAAATGCCTGAGAAGCAAGTACATCCAAAAGGCTCCAAGGTATTGGAGCATGCAAGGACTGTGAAAGGTTGTGTTCTTGACAAAGAAACAACCCCACAAGGTTCGAAGGTGGCAAAGGCCAGGCGGAAACGTAAAAGGGGTGCATCAGGTTCTTCTGAGGTTCAGGAAGACATCAAACGTGCGGTGGATCTGCAGACCATGCTTCAGAACGATCGTGAGAAGATGTCCGAGGTACAACTCCGTCTCTCGAAAGAGGTTGGCCAGGTTAAAGCAGCAGGAAGCAAAGGATAAGAAGGAAAGAACATTCTATGAGAAGTATACTGAGCTTTTGATGGCCGACACTCAGAGGTTCAACGAGTTCGAGAATGAAGAGTGTCAAAAGGCAGTGAAGCGCATGGGAGAAAAGCTATTCGGTAAGGATGCAATTTAGGCGAAAAGCTATTCGGTAAGGATGCAATTTAGGCTTCTTCCAGCAAATTATTCACGTTCGTAGACAGTCAGAATATTTTACCTGAGCCATTTAATCTTGGTTGGTTCTGTTGATATTCTGCACTGAAATGATGTCTTATTAGACTACATAAAAAACCAGTTTATTTTTTTTTTCTCGAAAGCGCAGGAGAGCTGCGCTTCATTATATTAAGAAGAAAGCGGGAAAGAAACCCGTACGGTCCCCAAATACAGAGACACAACTAGACGCGACATGGACACCACCGGTAACAGGAGTTGCAACAAATAGCGCCTTCAACAAGGTCATGACGTTTAGACGTCACCGCCATCAACTCCGACAAACCAGTTTATTTTATTTGGTATATCTTTTCAATAAGATAGTTTTATTGAAATTTTACTGAGCCACGAACAAGTGTGACACCTCTACGTGTACAATTGCTTGCAATCGCAGTATGATATATGGTTTGCATTTAATGGGGTTTTCAAGAATATTCTGCAATATAGGTCTAACTGTTAAGCTTTAACACAATTAAGAAGAAAAAAAATCTATAGGGACGAGAAATTGGAGATACAGAAGGGAAAAATACATGCAAAATAAACACTTAGATGAACTAAACTTTATAACCTGTATAGGTGCATAACCAGGAATCGTTATATTTGTGAAAGTGAGAGTGGTCAAAATGCAACTTGTATTAAGAAACTATAGAACAGCCATATTACAGAAATCAACAAGCACCGCGGATAATAAGAAGAGCTAGATCTTTTTCCAGCTAAAGTAAATAAAGAACGAACCTAAGTAGAACAAAAAGGATCGACATGTTTCCTATTGTAGAACACCAACAATTGTCATGTTTTCCTATTGGATTCCCCTTGTGATACTTGAATGTAAGAATACAAGTTTTTTTTCCTTTTCTGAATCATAATACAGATAAAGATACTCATATATACACATAAGTATCCATCTCTATAAGCATGTGTATAATTATTCATCTCTAAGACACATACATGCACATCCTATTTGTATGAGTGTCAGTAAGAGATTGGGTCAATTGATCTTTAGATTCGTGAGTCATCAAAACTATTTCATTGTCGACAGGAAATAATTAGCCATAAATACGACATATATGACGCCTGTCAAACTCACCTGCGTATTGGTTGGGATATTATTGTACCTGTACAGTAAGGCCATTCCTAGTGGCTCTTTCATTTGTTATGGGACGCTGTAAGCGCATTAAACATGAGGATCTACTGGATTAGATCATGAACACAGAACGTAAACAGCGGAAGCATTAGTCAAGACCTGGGTTTGGATCCGCCATCGGAGAGGGCGTTGGTGCAGCGGTAGCAGCCGTAGATCGATATAGTCGTTCTGGGTATCGCCTGCCTTCAGGGCGCCAACGGCACTGCCCTGCGACGGGTGCAGTCGCGGTGGCCGGACGTCCTGGTGAGGGAGGAAGACAGCGGCGGCCTTCAGGTCGATCCAGCGCCGTCAATGATCGGTGTTGTGGGGGGTGTTTTTCATCACGGTGAAAACGTGGGTTTCAAGTGATGCCGTCACCCCCCTTTTATATGGCGCTGCTCGATCCGGGGCCGCAACCATGAGTTGGTTGCGCCTCTAATCGTGGCGCTTAATTTTCGGATCTGCAGTTAATTAGTGAAAACGCGTCATTAATTAATTTCTTAATTACTTTCATTATCTTTTGTTTCCAAAAGTCCGACACGTTTTTCTGTTGCCTACGGATCACTTCCAACATTCTCCCCTTTGATCTTTAGGCTAACATAAATCCGTTCTCAATAAAATTAGCACAAAGAGATAATGAGTAACAATGGTGAATAAAATCCCAATGCCACTCATGTATCCACTATGCACCAACTTATCTAGATAGGACAGCCCTTTAATTGATTTAGTCATTATGGGAGTTGGTTGTTGATATGGCCCTCATGTTCACAATCACAGAGCTTTCCAATAAACCCATGCCGGCTACATGTTCTTTAAATTTATTGGGTGGTAAGCCTTTCGTTAGTGGATTCGCGAGCATCTCATTAGTACTTATGTGCTCTAAATTAATGACGCGATCGTGAACTCTCTCTCGCACAACAAGATACTTAATGTCAATGTGCTTGGCAGCCTCACTTGACTTATTGTTATTGGCAAAGAAGACTGTGGACTTGTTATCGCAAGTATAACGTTAGTGGTTTAGAAATGCTGTCAACGACCTTAAGTCCGGGTATGAAATTTCTCAGCCATAAAGCTTGCCCCACGGCGTCATAACTTGGTACAAATTCAGCTTGCATAGTGTTTGTTGTTGCAAGTTTTTGTTTAGAGCTTCTCCATGATATGGCTCCATTTGCAAGTGTGAAGACATATCCGAAGTGGATCTTCTTGATTCTTCACATCCCGCAAAATCAGAATCTGAATAACCAATCACCTCAAGGTTATCAGTTCTCTCATAAGTGTGCATGTAATGTTTAGTCCCTTGCATATAGCGCAGAACTTTCTTAGTCGCCTTCCAGTGGTCCTCACCTGGATTAGATTGAAATCTGCCAAGTAGCCCGGTAATAAATGCTAAGTCGGGACGTGTACATACTTGAGCATACATAATGCTTCCGACAGCTGAAGCGTAAGGAATCGACTTCATTCGATCGATTTGTAATTGATTCCTTGGACATTGAGATGCTCCAATCTTATCGCCCTTAACTACAGGGGCAGGTGTAGCTGAACATTTGGACATATTATATCTCTCAAGCACTTTCTCAACATATGCCTTTTGAGATAGTCCCAATTTACATTTGGACCGATCCCGGTGTATTTCAATGCTCAAAACATAAGAGGCATCACCGAGATCCTTCATATCAAAGTTATTTGAGAGAAACCGCTTTGTTTCATGCAACAAATTTTTGTCGCTGCTCGCTGGAAGAATGTCATCCACATAAAGTACTAGGATGATAATCATACTCCCCTTGGTCTTAACGTATATGCAATTGTCCATTTGATTACCGATGAAGCCAAATTTCTTAATTACGTCATCAAACTTGAGGTACCATTGCCTAGACGATTGTTTCGATCCATAAATGGATTTCTTAAGTTTGCATCCCAAATGTTCCTTGCCTTCAATAGCAAAACCTTCCGGTTGAGCCATATATACATCCTCATGCAATTCACCGTTAAGGAATGCAGTTTTAACATCCATACGATGTAGCTCAAAATCATAATGAGCTACTAATGCCATCACGATTCTGAATGAGTCCTTCTTAGAGACGGGAGAGAAAGTCTCATTATAGTCGATCCCTTCTCTTTGTGTGAAGCCCTTAGCCACAAGTCTTGCTTTAAACCGTTCGATTTTCCCTTTGGAGTCAAATTTCGTTTTGTAGACCCACTTACGAGCCTATCGTTTTGGCTCCGTTGGGAATTTCTACTAAGTCCCATACATCATTATAACTCATGGATCTTAGCTCATCCTCCATAGCTTCATGCCATTTATTGGAGTTTTCGCTCATCATGGCTCCTTTATACGTTATTGGATCATCCACTTTTCCTATGTCATACACGTCTTCATTCATGTATACAACATAGTCATTTGAGATGGCGGACCTTCTTTCTCGCACCGATCTTCTAATGGGTTGAGGTCCATTATTTTCTGCAGGGACGTGTTGAGGCTCCACAATCTGTTCATTAGGAAGTGGCATCTCATCGTCCGCGTTGTCCTCATCGATATGCTCAATTTCCATGGGTGCTCTCCCGTTTTCATTTATGGTTGGAGCAACCTCGGGTTCATTAGCCAAGGGTGCATTAACCATTGGAGGTGCTGCCACATTTTCTAGCATGGGAATAAATTGAGTTTGAGTCATCGGTGGTGTAACATCAGTCCGAATCTCCTCAAGATTAATTTTCCTAGCCACCGAGCTCCCATTATATTCCAAAAAGACCGCGTGTCTAGTTTCGGCAAATTTAGTGACATTATTTGGACAATAGAATCGATACCCTTTAGACTCGTTTAGGATAACCGATGAAATGGCAACTTATAGTCTTAGAATCCAACTTTCCAATATGTGGATTAAATAATTTGGCTTCGGCCGGACAGCCCCACACGTGCAAATAATTTATGCTCGGTTTCCTACCAGTCCATAATTCATAAGGGGTCTTAGCAACGGACTTAGAAGGAACACGATTAATTATGTGTGCGGCGGTCTTTAATGCCTCCATCCATAAACTCACCGGCAGTGTAGAATTAATAAGCATGCTTCGCACCATGTCCATTAATGTGCGATTACGTCTTTGAGCTACGCCATTTTGCTGCGGTTCGCCAGAGTCGAATATTGAGCGACTATGCCATTTTCTTGCAAATACTTTGCAAAAGGACCAGGAATTTGTCCGTAAGGAACGTGCCTTCCATAATATTCTCCGCCACGGTCTGATCGCACTACTTTAATCTTTACATTATGCTGATTTTCTACTTCAGCCTTAAAAATCTTAAATTTATCAAGTGCCTCGGATCGTTCTCGTATAGGAAAAATATATCCATAGCGAGAGAAATCATCGATGAAGGTAATGAACGAATTAAACCCATCAACTGATTTAACATTAAAAGGACCGCATATATCGGTGTGAATTATTTCTAAGACACCCGAACTACGCGTTGCTCCATCCTTCTTTATTCTTTTTACAAACTTTCCTTTAATGCATTGAACACAGTGGTCTAAATCGGAGAAGTCTAGTGGATGAAGTATCTCTTCCTTAATGAGACGCTCCATTCTCCCCTCGAAATGTGGCCTAAACGATAATGCCATAATTTCGTTGAAGTCTCATTATCACTAGTTAAACTCCTCTTACGTTTATTTGCAACATCGCATACATTCATCACAGGAAATTCATTAAGAGACAACAAATAAAGCATGTCTTGCCTTAACGCAAGACCAACAAATTCACCATTAAATTTAAGCAAGCATTTGTTGTTCCCAAAAGTACATTCAAAACCATCATCATCCAAACGAGAAACAGAAATAAGGTTTCTTTTCAAACTGGGGACATAAAGAACATTATTTAATCTAAGGACGAAGCCATCATGAAGAACTAATGGAAGAGTCCCGACGGCTTCAACTTGAGCTTCATTGCCATCAGCCACTCTTAGGCTTCGCTCCCCCTTGCGATGGTTCGGGTCATAAGCAATCCCCGTGAGGAATTAGTAACATGAACGGTTGCACCAGAATCAATCCACCATGTATTAGAGGAATAATGCGTAAAAAGAGACTCATCAACAAAGGAAATATAATCATCATTATTACCTTTCTTGGCGAGCCAAGCCTTGAACTCATCACATTCCCTCTTGATGTGCCCATCCTTGTGGCAGTGGTGACAAGTGGGACCATTCTTGGAGGTGGAGGCTTCAGTCTTCCCATCACACTTGGGGCGATCATAAGGCTTGCCTTTGCCCTTGCCCTTGCCTTTCTTGTTGAACTTGCCACCGGACTTGTTGCCCTTCCCATAGTTGTAGTTCTTCCTAAGCTCCCGAGTGATAAGGTTGACATAATCCTTGTTCTCGGCGCGCAACCTTTCTTCCTCATCGCTGCACTTTGCTATGAGCTCAGTCGGACTCCACTTCTTGTCACTCCCATTATAATTAATCTTGAAGTTCTCAAAGACACTAGGGAGAGAAGTCATGATGTAGTGGACTTGGTAATCTTCAGGAAGAGGCATCTCAAGGTCCTTCAACTGATTTGCAGCATCAATTAGCTTCATGATGTGCTCCCTCACACTCTCCTGACCATTGTATTTAGAGGTCATCATTCTGGTCATGAGAGTGTTAGCCGAGTGCTTTAGTGGAACCCTTAAAATGCTCCTCAACTTGAGCCAAGAACCGCTTTGCATTTTCGGGATTCTTGGGAACAAGCACCTCTGATTTCTGGGTTGATAGTATGCTGCATGATCATCGGTGCAACTCTATCGATTCATCCCATGTGGCCTTCTCTTTATTGTAGGCAAGGGTGCGCTCAGCCAAGGTGTTGTCATTATCACCAATAGCAACCGGCGCAACCGGCTTTTCAGACACGGATGGAGTGATCTTTACTCATGATGTCAAGGATGAGTCGGATGCCACCCTTCCACTTTGGGAAGTTAGTCCCTCCAAGCCTCTCTACCTTGTCAAGGTAGCTCATGATGTAGGAGGACGTCATCACTGAAATTTACATGAAATGAAGATTTTGTTAGTGATGACAATCATAATTAAGGAATAAAACATGTAATTAATCTACGTTAGCTTGATTAATCACATGCAACATAATATAATTAAACAATTAATTTTGAGTCACCGTTGGGCGAAACGAAATAAGCATAATTAATGAGAAAAGCACATAAATGAAATCAACTTTGGTCGAAATTATTCATATGCTCAAAATAATCCCAAAACAATAATAAAATATCTCCGAATAAACTTCTCATTGGTTCCATTTAATCGAGAGACATTATCATAAAATTTCCAACAATTTTACGTAATTTTCTAGCATTTAAACAATTTATAGCATGAAAATCACGATAAATAGCAATAATTGTAAATACTGGAAATTAAGAGAAACATTAATCGTCAATGGGCTGAGACAACCTAGCGTCTCGAAGCCGCATCCGGCCCAGCCCAGTTGGCTGGCTTCTCATGCCCGCATGGGCCAAAAGCCCATTAGGTCAAAAAGGTGTATGCACGCCTAGTCATAGGGCGATCTCAACCGTCCGTTCGTGATGGATGGCTGGGATACGCTCGCATCATGGTTAAAAGATCGAAAAACCCGGCCCCGGGCAAACCCTAGCCCCATTCTATTCTCTTCCTCCCATCTCGCTGCGCCGCACAAGGGCCGGCGGCCGTCGCTCTCCCGCTCGCGTGATGCGGCGACCAGCGTGGCAGCGGGTGAGCGCATGCGGGCGGCCGAGCGCCCTTGTGCGCGGACGGCGCGCGACGCGGCGTTAGGCGGCACCCGGCATGGGCGGCACGCGGCGTGGCGTGAAGCCGCACGCGTTCGCGGGCGAGTGCGGCGCCGTTCGACAGGGCGTGAGGCGCGGCGGGCCCAACGTGATGCGCGCGGCTGGCCTTTCGTGATGCGCGCGGCGGGCCCTTCGTGATGCGCGCGGATGGAGGCGCGCAGGAGCGCGTGGCGTCATGGGCGCGCAGGAGCGACGCGCGGAGCGCGGGTGGCGCGCGGATGCGGCCGCGTAGATCTTCGAGCGCGCGTGATGGCCCGCGGCGCGGGGCGGTGTGAAGCCCGCTTGAAGCCCGCGGCGGAGAGCGGCGCATGAGGCGGCCGTCCGCGTGCTGGTGCGTGAGGCGCGGCGTCCGCGCGTGTCCCTGCACCGGACTTTAACTACGGCGAGTGACGTCAACGGTGCGGGCACGGCAGCACCGTGTTGGTCCCCACACCTACGAGGATCGAGCACAAAAAAGGTAGGTCTCGGATCCTTCATTTTTCATGTCCATTTTCGATCTAGGATTTCATCATTCATTTTGGGAATTTTGACCCTAGATCTAGGGTTTCGGCTTCAGCAGAAACAAATCCCCTCCTTCTATACTTCTTAATCGAGATCATGAAACCCTAGATTTAAATAACGAGAGACATGGTAATCTCGTAATTAAAACTGATCACCATCATTAAATCTAACCGGAGTAATTAGCGCCTAATTAATCATAACAGAGAGATAAACATGATTAGGCATAACCATAATCTAATTACCCTAATTAACCATTAATCATCATTAAGTAACCCTAACCGAGGCACGATTAACGATCCAATCCACAGGAAACATGAGAACGGTTCATGATCTAAAAACCAGGTGGCTCGGTACCAAATGTAAGCGCATTAAACATGAGGATCTACTGGATTAGATCATGAACACGTAACGTAAACAGCGGAAGCATTTGTCAAGACCTGGGTTTGGATCCGCCATCGGAGAGGGCGTTGGTGCAGCGGTAGCAGCCGTAGATCGATATAGCCGTTCCGGGTACCGCTCGCCTTCGTGGCGCCAACGGCATCGCCTCGCGACGGGTGCGATCGCGGTGGCCGGACGTCCTGGTGAGGGAGGAAGACGGCGGCGGCCTTCGAGTCGATCCAGCGTCGTCAATGATCGGTGTTGTGGGGGGTGTTTTCCGTCACGGTGAAAACGTGGGTTTCAAGTGATGCCGTCACCCCCCCTTTTATATGGTGCTGCTCGATCCGGGGCCGCAACCATGAGTTGGTTGCGCCTCCGATCGTGGCACTTAATTTTCGGATCTGCAGTTAATTAGTGAAAACACGTCATTAATTAATTTCTTAATTACTTTCGTTATCTTTTGTTTCCAAAAGTCCGACACGTTTTCTCATTGCCTACGGATCACTTCCAACGTATGCGTCATCATGTCCGTGATTTTCGGATCGACGCGGATTGGCGATTCCGAGGAAGGCGGCGTCCCACGCCTAGCTCTACCAATCTGGTGAGATCTAGGAGCTCGTCGACGGTCATTCCGGCCACGACGCCCACGCCCGTCGGCAACGAGCGGTTGACGACGGCCACCGCAAATCGACGGTTAGCCGCTCCGGCGCCGTCGACCAAAAATTAACCTAGTTTCCCCACTAGGGTTCTTAGCGCCGCTTAGGATCTAGTGCCCGGGATTGCTGCTTGTGCTTGAGCGTCATAATCTGCTCAAAGGCACGTTGTGCTACCGGTCCTTACTTGCCTTCTCATGGCGGCGTCGGGACGCGGTAAGAAGGGGGCGCCATACCCTCGGATGGTATAAACCCTAATCCTAGTGTCGCTGATCTACTCCAAAACTTGCACCTTACGGAAGAGGAAGGCGCGGTGGTGGAATTCAGTGACGATGAGGAGGAAAGGGTGGAGGCAACGACAACGTGGGCGCCGGTAGGGAAGGTCCTCTCCCCATCGGTTTTGCACATCACTACGATTGCGGCGGCCATGAAACCGGCATGGGGTAACCCACACGGCTTAAAGTTTCGCGCGATCGGGGAAAAGACGGACAACTTGTTTCTCGCTGAATTTGGGGGTCAAGTAGATCTGGATTGAGCTTTGGCTGGATCACCATGGATGGTTGGTAGGCATGCGGTGATTCTCGCAGGGCTATGATGAGAAGTTGAGTGCTTCGGAAATCCGTTTTGATAGGATGGAAATCCGGGCGAGGATACTAAATCTGCCACTTGGTTGGATGAACGATCAAAAGGCTCCCGTGCAATGGGATTGCTAGGATCCCTGGTCAAGATGGATGTTGATGATGATGGAAATGCTAGTGGCGCCTTTCTACGTGCACGTGTGGCTATAGAAATTGAGAAACCTATCAAGAGAGGCGTGCTACTACGCATGAGCAGGAAGGAAGAACCGCGCAGGTTTGAAGCACGGTATGAGCGCCTCCCGTTCTATTGCTTCTCCTGTGGTGTGATTGGCCACTCGGAACTAGATTGCCGCTCGCCGGCGCCGCGGAATAACCCGGGGAAACCGCCTTACGAAATACAGCTACGAGCACCGGAAGAACGCAGGCGAAGAATGCAGGGGTTTGCTCGAAGCCGCATCCGAATCCTTTGGGAGTGGCTCGTCTCCGGGATCCAAATCTTCCCGTGGTGCTCCAAGTTCACAGGAACGCAGGAACAAAATGGGGAATGATAAAAGATCATCGACATCCGCGGATCGAGCCGCGCATGATGAAGAGGAAGGAGATGAGGCCCTATCTCCATTGAAACAGAGCCGCCCAGGATGGTAAACGGCACGAGGTACCAAAGGGTAGTTCTGCTCGAGTATTATTTCAACAAAAGGAGGAAGGAAGTAGGCCTCTAGCGAAGAAAAGGAAGCCTAACGGATCTGATGTGTCCACACAAAAGACCCCGGACCTAAATCTTCCGACACCTCACATGTCGCCCATTGTCCCAGCTGGTTTGGCGCACATCGTAGTAAACCAATTAGGAGGTGGAGAATATGATGGTCCACATGATGAGGAATTGATCAAGAAACAGAAGCTAGGAAAAACCACACAAATTGCGCGATCGGCGGCGGCTGCAGCGAGCAGCCCCCGCCGGGCACAATGAGTCTCCTAAGCGTGAACCGTCGGGGCTGCGGGCGGCCCGAGGCGGTTCAGAGCTCGACACTTGGTGGTGCTACATAAGCCTGCAATGGTCTTTTTTATGGAGACCAAGTTACAAGAAGAACGAGTCCCGGAACTAAAGAGAACTCTAGGCTTTCCGAATGGAATAGCCGTGAGTGCCGAGGGCCAGGGAAGAGTGGCGCTATTCTGGAGAGGTGATGTGCTTGTGAACTTGCAAAGTAAATCAAAGTCTCATATTGATGTGATTGTTTCTTGTGACTCAATAAAAGTAAAGATTTGGAGATTCACGAGGCTTCTATGATAATCCACGAAGGGAGCTAAGGAAGAACAGCTGGTACCTCTTAAGATTCCTCGCGAGCACAACTTGATCTCGCCATGGCTGTGCGCGGGAGATTTTAATGAGGTACTCGGATGCAAGTGAGCATATTGGCGGTAATGAGAGGGATGAATGGCAGATTGCTGGCTTTAGGGAAGCGGTGAACGACCGCAGATTCACGGACCTGGGCTTCAATGGTCTTCCCTATACCGGGATAATAGACAAGATGGTGATCGGAATGTTAAGGTTCGACTAGATCGTGCCTTGGGAGATGATAAGTTCATGGAGATTTTGGGTGCCACGTCCGTGAGACATGTTCCACTCTCTGGATCGGATCATTGTGCAATCCTCATCAAGATAGGCACGTGGGAGGAGGAGAACAGGAGGGGCTCACGAGGAAGGATGAAACAGTTCGGATACGAAAATATGTGGCAAAGACATGGGAAGTATATGGAATTAGTGCAACAAGCATGGAACCCAGTTCCGACCGGTGGTGATCCGAAGGAGATCGCTAGTTCCCTCGGTGTTTGCAAAGATCACTGGTGACATGGAATAGAGATGTCTTTGGTTCAGTCCGGAATAATCTTAAACAGCTCGGGAACAAGTTGGAGGAAGAACGGGGCCATACGCTCTATAGAGGCCCAACAACGACCGGAGAAACAGCTAATGGGTCAATCGTCCGAGACGTTGGCACGAGAAGAAGAGATGGAGAGACAACGTTCTAGAGTGGAGTGGCTCCAGGCAGGGGATAGGAACACAGAGTTTTTTCAAGCCAAAGCTCGGGGAAGGGCGCGCACAAACAAGATAAGGGCGCTCCAACGAGGAGATGGTTCTCGTCGTCACCGATCAAAAAGAAATGGAGAAGCTAGCGGTGGAGTTCTACCAGGAGCTTTTCTTGGCGCAAGACAACCTGCAACAAGAACTGATATGTCAACATGTCCCAACTAAAGTGTCAAGTCATATGAACGAAATGCTTGATAGACCCTTTACTCGAGAAGAAGTAGGGAGAGCTCTATTTCATATGAAACCAAATAAATCACCTGGAGCTGATGGCTTTACAGCTGGTTTTTTCCAGAAACATTGGTTACTAATCAAGGATAGTGTGATGGATGTTGTTCTTGGGTTCCTGAATGGAGGGGTGATGCCTCGAAGAAGTGAATAGCACACTTTTGGTGCTGATTCCAAAGGTGGCCAACGCACAGGAGTTAGCAAAGTTTAGGCCAATATCTTTATGCAATGTCTTGTATAAGCCTTGCTCGAAGACAATGGCTAATAGACTCGGACTTGTTCTTGATGAGATTATATCCGAGGAACAAAGTGCTTTTGTTCCGGGCGACTCATAACGGACAATGTGCTCATTGCTTATGAGTGCATCCATTATCTCGAGCACAAGAAAGGCAAGTCCTGCTGCGTGTGCTGTGAAATTAGACATGGCAAAAGCATACGATCGGGTGGAGTGGGCCTATCTCGAAACAAGTAATGTTAGCACTGGGTTTTTCGGAAAGGTGGTGTATGCTCGTGATGCAATGTGTCACAACAGTCTCCTTTGCTGTTCGAGTCAATGGAGTTTTTCAGAAACCTTCAAACCAACTCGGGGAATACGGCAAGGTGATCCGATCTCTCCGTACTTATTTCTTATTTGTGCTGAAGGTTTGTCATGCTTGTTAAGAAAGGATGGTCCACATTTTTTATCAAGGGGAATCAGAGTTGGCATTCATGCCCCATGGATTTCCCATTTGCTTTTTGCAGATGACTGCCTTATTTTTACACAAGCTACTCAACGCGGTGCCAAAAGAATTTCAGAGATTTTGGAAACATATAGAAGAGGATCGGGACAACTGGTAAACAAAGACAAATCTGCTGTTTTTTTCAGTACCAATTGCTCGGATGGGATCCGTCAGGAAGTTCATGAGGGGCTTCGATTCCGACGAAGCTCTTGGTGAAAAATATTTGGGACTCCCGACAGCAGTAGGGAAAAGCTCCGACGGTACTTTCAGCTATGTGTCAAACAGGGTACGTTCCTTTGTACGTGGATGGGGCGAGAATGACTCGAGTTGTGCTGCTCGTGAGGTCTTGATAAAGGCTAATGCGCAAGCAGTGCCCACTTATCCAATGAGTTGTTTTAAAATCCCGAGTGATGTTTGCAAGAAGATGACTTCTTATATCTCTAATTATTGGTGGGGTAGTGCTGTTGATAGCCATAAGATTCACCGGCGTAAGTGGACACACTTGACGCGGGCTAAAGAAGAGGGAGGTATGGGTTTCCGGGAACTTGCTCTTTTCAACCAAGCAATGTTAGGGAAGCAGGGTTGGAGGCTAATCACAAGACCAAACTCTTTGTGCACTAAGGTCTTAAAAGGCAAGTACTTTCCAAATAGTGAGTTTCATCAGCTACAAGAAAGAAGAAGAGCTCGAGAGACTTGGAGAGCAATTCTGCATGGACGTGAGGTGCTCAAAAAGGAGTAATTAAAAGGATTGGGCCCGGTACGAGATATTGATATTTCGAATGAAAATTGGGTGCAGGGGATCCCTAGATTGAAACCCAGGGTACATCCGGAAGATATTGAACTGCTGAGGGTGAATGAACTCTTTTATCCCGGCACGAGAGTATGGAATGAGCCCTCGATTAAAGAATCGTTTATTATGATGGATGCGGAGGAGATTTTGAAGTTGAAACCAGGAAATACTTGGTAACAGATACCATGGCATGGGCTTTTGAAAGGCATGGCCATTATTCAAGTGAGATCAGCCTACAAGTTACTCAAGGGTGAGCAGAACCGAGAGAACGACGGACGATGTTGCGAGCACGTCTACTGAAGCTAAATGGTGGAAGGTCTTATGGAAGATGAAAATCCCCCCAAAGATCCGTATATTTTGGTGGAGAGTTTTAAACAATTTCATGCCGTCTAAGGCTGAACTCAGGAGAAGACATATAGCGAAGGAAGGACATTGTGACTCTTGTGGTATACCGGACGAAACAGTTTTTCATGTTGCTGTTGAGTGTACCTTCGCCAAGCAGTTCCGGACCATGGTTAAGGATATGTTGGTAAGAAATTACCAAGATTGCACCCAGCCACATGGGCTAAAGATCTATTGGAAGGAAAGGTATGTAAAATGGAAGAAGCAGAACCGTACATATGTGGAGTCCGGTCACCGTGGTCCGGCCGCAATGCAAGGTGTCATAGGCGGAAAAATTGGTCATCGCAAGCTGCGGTGAGACATGTGGCAAAGATGCTATGACCTCATCTCGCACTAAAATGGATGAGGCACCAACGGGTCAAAGGCCAAGGGAATCTTGGAGACGGCCGGATGAGGGATGGTGGAAGGTGAATTGTGATGAGGCGTTCGATGTCGAGTCCCAAACAGGTAGTGGTGGAGTTGTTATCCGCGATCATTGGGAAGGGTTCTAGTTGCTGAGGCGAGATGGTATTCGTGGGTCTCCGATGTTTTGGTGGCGAAGCGTTGGCGGCAAAAGACAGATCGAAACTAGCACACACTGCTGGTCTTGACATGGTGGTGCTTGAGATTGATAACCTCTCTCTGGTTAACTCTCTCGCAAAATGAGAGGGAGAACCGATCAGCTTATCTCTCGGACTATGGTATGAGATCAAGGAGCTTGCCGGGCTTTTCAATCAATTTGATGTAATCTTTGTTAGGAGGGAAGCGAACCAAGTAGCACATGTTTGTGCAAAGTTAGGTTCTAGTGAATCTCCTGTTAGTAATTGGACAACAGACCTACCTAACATTGTAATGGAGGCTGTTGCTATGGATTGTAATCATGTAAATGATTAATGAGAGCTCCTGCGATTGGCTCAAAAAAAAAGTGGCTCTTTCATTTGGCATTTATTATGTGACACATAAGCGAACAGTATGACATGACATGATATTTAATATGAAAGAGGAGGGAGACATTTATTAGGATGAAAGGGTAGTAACACTCTTTCCAAGTTGATGAAAGAAGAATGAAAGGTGCATTGAGACTATTACTTTCATTTACACAAAAAAAAGTAAATACTCATTAGTACATCTATGCAGCCATTTAACATCTTATTCTGTCTATGAAACCGTGCAATGAAATAATACACCGAGAGGCGCACTTTCATTTCACAACAAAGCTGATGTGTCATACTTGAAAAACATGAAATGAAAGATGCCACTAAGGGTCTCTTTGGCACGACTTATGCAACAGACTTTAGCTTTGGATTATGGCTCAAGCTGTACCAAAGAGTTGGTTTGGATAAGTGATTATGGGTAGAAGCTGCCATGAGTTGTTTTCATTTTTGTACTAGGATGGTGAAGCTGGAAATAGCAGCTTTTCACAGCTCACACTCACAACTTTGTTTCGAACAGTACATGATAAGCTGTTTTGCCAAACGATTTGATCGTATAAACTGCATAAGCTGAAATAAGTCGGATAAGCTGTTTTGATCCATAATCTAGAGCTAAAGTTGTTTTCTTCCATGAGCTAAAGCTCTACCAAAGGGACCCTAAGAATGGTCTAACTCCTAAAATCTCCCATTCAAACTCTATCTAATGCATCCGAAACAACCATTCGTCTAAAACTAGCAAGATAACCAAGCTATAAATGGGATATTAAAGTATCTCCTCCTATTTTATTTGACAAATTTTAAATAGGATGAGATATTTTTAGGATGCATCCTTATGAGTTCAATATTTTCATTTAAAAAGAAAACAATAATTTTTTTTAGTTCACAACCTTGTGCCTTTGTGTATTTGTCTACGGCTTTTGTTTCAACGGGCCTAAATTGTTCTCATCACTATTGTTAAAAATATATAATTCGAAGAGAATGCGTACTGATTGTTGGACCTTTGATGCGTTCCTTTACGAAATGTAGCACAAGATCCATATGTACCACATATGTCAGTAACTACGGACTGGCCCAGAAGACAGCAAAACGAAACAGGCTCGTACTGACGAAACAAAAGAAAGATGATACTGATGGTTAACACGGCATTTTAGCAGTGACCTCAAACACCAAATACATTAGAAACATGGATGCTACTAAGTGAATCTGCCGACGGGTTGTAATAATAATTGGGATGAAATGATTTGGGTTAAACGAAAGAATGTTGAGAACAAATCTGTTAACATGACAAGCGGTCGGTTCTTGACATTTGACATCAGACACCTGAAGCCAGTCGAAACCTTCAAATCTTCCCACTCATCCTTCCTGTCAGATCGGTCATCATTAAGTATTGTTCTTTCCGCCCCACAACAGACTTTAAACGGCGCCAGTGCTATCTATCTATGCCCCGTTCCTGCCTTTCTTTGACTTGTTCTTGTTTTCTTGTGTCTTCTTTTTCTTCTCTTCGGGTGTCGTCCAGGTGTAATCAGAAGGAATGGCAAATGGATCCTGGATATCTTCCACGCGACTGCTCGGCCCTGGTGCTGTCGAGAAGTTCTGGCGGTAAGGAGCTTTTATCCACTGAATCCAGGAACCTGAAGGAGGCTGGACTGCTGGGCTCTTGCTATTGTCAGGGCTAGAAGGTGGTGTGGTGAATTCCTCCAATGGTTGTAGTTCTTCAAATTTTGTGAAAGTCACAAGCACTCTGATTGTAGGTACAACTGGAATGGCAACCTGTGAAACCAAACTTATTAGTGAATTTACATTCTATTCACACTATATAGTGCATAAGCATTATTTATTTCTTTATGGTACATAAACAACAAATTAGACAGTATTTTCCAATGAAAATTTTAAATTCCTTTTTTATGTATCTTACTACACTCATCTATTCTGTCTCCTGGATTCATTTTCTTATTTCCATAAGGGGCTCCTTACCCCTTCCAATAATAGTCAAATAAATAAGCTCATCTCCTGTTATGTTAATGCTCCCTAATTGATACTGAATTATGTTAAACAGTACCCCAAAGGGACATGGGGAATGACCTAATGTGATCCTCTCTTCATGGGCTTAGCCTACGAAATCCTGATATGCGGCAACAACCGTCGTACACATATCTGATGTTGCTAAGCCCTACATTTTTTTTCAATAATCTCACAAAGGCACAGTGTTATCGAGGACTCCAACACGAAAAGCATAAGGAATGTGATATTTGTACGACTAGCATAAACTTGATGTGTCGAATTTGAATGTTAGACATCTCACATATATTATCTCTCGGTTCAAACTGATGAGTACCTCATCAATATCCTTCAGAAAATAGTAGCATTTCAGGATAAAATAACTGACCTCAAACAGTTTCATGATTAATAAAATAGGTTTTAAGCTGGTCTGTATATTTTATCAAGTGTATGTAGATTGATCTCGACTGGGAAATGGTAATTGTACCACAAATCCTAGAATATGCACTTATGCAGTAAATTTCAGTATTAATTTGGATTTTAAAATATGGCATCTGCCTGTGCAGCCAATCTCGAACTTTTAAATAGTAGAGGGAAATTCTATACCTAGAAGAGGAAAATAATCTAATCGCACATGAATATTGAATGTTTAATAAACAAGGCTGATAAAGGGAGAGATAAGAAAACAGATTAAGACATGTGCTTGCCGCATGGCCCTTTTCGGTTGATTATGTTTCACATTCAACCATTTCAGAGGCAAGTATATAATACAACACAGCTGACAGGTTTAAGTGTGCAAAAAAGTGATCAGCTATTCTTAAGATCTCAAATGCACTCAAATTCATTATTCCAAGAGATAGTATTGCCACTGAACTATCCATGTAAAGACTATTCTACAGGCAAGATGCATAGTGTGCTCCAAGAGCCCAAAATCTTCCTTAAGAGTTGATTCAGATAAAAAGGTCACCATCCTAACCTAAGCAGCACAACCTCACAACAACAGAGTTGGAGGGCCACTTTAACTAAGATGTGGGTCACAGAAGTCGCCAGGTCATAGGAAAGAAACTAAAGATATAATCGAAATTATCC
Source organism: Chloris gayana (assembly GCA_031894775.1). Lineage (NCBI taxonomy): Eukaryota > Viridiplantae > Streptophyta > Magnoliopsida > Poales > Poaceae > Chloris > Chloris gayana. The sequence continues at coordinate 231,304 of JAUNZO010000731.1, forward strand.
TTGCACATTTTTCAGTGGCAGTGAAAGTGATAAGTGTTCTGAATTTGATCAGCAAAACACACAAAACAGAAGGAATCGTCAAACTTTGTGTTCTATAAATTTTTTAATGTTCGGAGGCAAATATGTAGCAAACTAATGATTAAAGAAGCTGACGTCATAAAAAGATCTAATTACTACTTTATCCTAGCCTCCATATCACTGTTGCATCGTGGCAACCATGATGGCTCGAGACTTAAGTTTGGAAACGTATCAATGCAAAAAATTCGTCATGTGTTTGTAACTGTTACCCATTGCATACAGCTCAGTATACCCACAAGGATCACAATTCTCAGGTCCACCAAAGAAAAGGACCACATTTATCTATGAACTGGGGGCAGCTAATGATAATGATAAAAAATGTAAGGATGTATCATATGCAAATTAATAATTATTGTTGTTTACCGCTAGGTTGTTTTCAGTAATAAGTTCATGCCTTCAACCATGGTTCGCTATCTCAACAACACTCGGTTTCCTAACTATAAAAATTGATACAGCAATGTCAAACTCAAGGAAAAAAAACAGAACTACAAATATTTTGGTAAGTGATAGAATTCAATCATGTTAACAGCATCGGATTAACAATCAAACAATCATAGGTTGTTATCAAACAGGCCATACCTTGACTGGAAATGTTCCTGGAGGCAGTTTTGTTGTAAGTAGATCTCTCAAACGGCGAATTGCCTTCACCTTGTTCGCAAGAATATCAAGCAACGGAAGCAGCTCATCTGTCCTTAGAGGGAAATTTGGAGAGAGCCATAGGACAGGCCTTAGACCTTTCTTATACTCACTTTCTTTGGTACTTTCTTTGCGCCTGTGCCCATTCTCTGTAGAAGCAACAGTTCTCCGGTGATCCCTTTCCCTGACCCGTTTGTTGTCATCTATTCTTACTACATCTACTGAATGCCTTCCTGGTCTCGTTTGGACATTTGATGGTGATTCAGCAAGGAGGTCGCTCACCTTTTCATCTACACAAAGCGAACTCCTTGGTGGTGCCATTTTCTTCATCCCCTCCTGCTTGCTAACCTGATTTCTCTTTCCCCAATTACTGAACCAACCTTTCTTATCTTGTTTATGCTCCCCATTTCCAGAAATGCTCATGTCTTCAATTGGTATCTCCCTCTCCCTTGGCTCAAAGCAACTATGTCGAGGGCCAGCAAATGAGTCGGGCTGGTCATCAGCACCAGCACCAGGAGAATCCATCTTAAGAGCAGCCTCCAACTGCTTCCTCTCCTCCTCAGTCAGAACCTCATCGAAACCCTCACTCTCTGTATCATTTTCATTGCAAGATGAGAAGAACTCTTCATCTGTCATCGCCCCGGGGACCCTCCTTGACTTCACACTGACGACCACATGGTGCATATCATAGACCTTGGCCTTCCATGGTCCAACAGCCTCTGTTCTCTCCTGTCGCCGCCATGTGACCTGGGGGAGCAGCACCGCTTGGGTGACATCGATTCCGGGACGGAAGATGTTGGTCTGTGACATGGCGGTGACCTCTTGCTGGACCTCCGCCTCCGAGGCCGGAGCACCGGCCCCCTCCAGCGCATTCATAATTTCCTTGTCCTTGTGGTTAATCATGCACAGCGACCCCGGTGGCACCTTGCCGTCCTCCGAACCCTCCCCTAGGAAGAGTATGGTCTGGTCAGACCGCTGGATCTTGAACCCATCGAAGCCGGCAAGCGTCATGTCGGCTCGGAGGTTGGCGCCGCGCTTCCAAACCCTGTAGGTGTCAGAGGGCGCGATGCGGGAAATGAAGGGGATGACGGAGCTCTCAAAGTGGAACGTGATCTCCATGTAGAAGTCCCGCATCCGGCGCATGGCAGCGACGACACGGGGCAGGCGGCGGCACCACTTGGCCCAGGCGAGGGGCTGATAGTGGCGCACGATGACGCGCGCCAGCGCCTCCTCGCGCGCGCAGATGGCCTCCTGCAGCGCGCTCCACCCCTGCTCGTTCTGCAGGCTCCAGTCGGCGCCGGCCGCCATGAGCATCTCGGTGGCCGCCGCGTCGCCGAGGCGGACGGCGAGGTGGAGCGGCGTCTCGCGCCCGGGGACGTCGCGGCGGTCGATGACGGCCGAGACGGTCTCGGCGCGGGCCTCCTCGGCGATGGAGTCGGCCTCCGTCCGGATCTCCTCTGGCCGCCGCGCGCGCGGGAGCGCGTCCAGCACGCGGCGCAGGGCGGCGTGGTCGCGCGTCGCCACGGCGTGGTGCGCCGGGCTGTGCGCGTACTTCGCCGCGTCCACGCCGGCCATCGCCGTCAGACCGCCGGCCGGCGAACCTGTCCCCCGCCCACCCTAAGAATCCAAGGAACGCCTCAACCTCTCGCCCTGATCTGCCACAGCATCCAAATTGAGCGGACTCGGAAGAGAAATCGATAATCCACTGCGAATAAAAGGAACAAAAAAAAAACGGATTCCTTACTTGCTCACCAGTATCCCCCAATCTCGGGGTTTCTCCCCTCCTTCCTGCCTTGCCTCTTTGGGAGTTCTCTCTCCTCTTACGGCGCTGTTGTATTCGTCTTCTCTCTCTAGACCCAGGCTAGAGTAGACTGGACCTCATGATGGGCTTGCCCAGGAACGGGGAAAGTATTGGAATCTAGACAGAGATGGGAAGATAGACTTGAGATTGAAAGGGGGATGAACTTTTTTTCCTTCTCTCTCTCCACATTTCTTCGTTTCTTTTTTTACCAAAAGAATCGTGTTCTATTCCGCGATTTTGGCCCCGTTCGTTTCCACCCTCTAAAATTTAGATACTGTCACATCAAAGAGAATCTTACTATTTAAGTAGATCTTTTACTAATTTAATAACAAAACCTATGTCGCGACTCCCTCTAATTTACTGAGACGAATCTAATAATCCTAATTAATCTATGTTTTGCTACAGTGATGCTACAGTAAACAACTTCTAATAACACTATAATTACCCTCGTTGGATTCGTCTCGTGAATTAGATAGGGAGTCTGCAATTAGTTTCGAGATTAGACTTTATTTAAGTACTCCAAAATAATAAAATTCTCTTTGATTTGACCCTCTAAAAATTAGATAGGGGAAACGAACAGGCCCTTTGTAACGCATCTGCATGCGTGTGCACGCGGGCCATTTACGCCGCTAATTAATCCCCATTAATTGGTGATTAGTGACTGGACGAAAGAGTAGTGTTTGCATGTTTGTCCATGAATCCGCGCGTTTGTCAGCTAGCGGAGTTTGAACCGGTGCCATCTCTCTCAAACTCAAATCATTCGAACTGAAATCTATGGGTTTCAAAAAAATATCTGGAATGAAATTACGGCAAAAAAACAATTAGTATATTATCGTGTTAAATTTTTCCTAACCCCCTATTTTCACGCACCATAAACGCAAATGCCAAGAGGTCACATAGAGGGTGTTTATTTCATGGGGCTAAAGGGCTAAAGGGCTAAAGTTTAGCCTCAAAGAAACAAATATGTGGGCTAAAAGAGGCTAAAAGGTGGGAGTAAAAGAGGGGCTAAACATTAGCCCTAAAAGAGACACTAAACTTTTACCTCAAAACTTTAGCATGCTAAAAGAAACGAACATGCCCCATAGTCACATGCGCAAATACACTACAGTTTGGGCTCTACGATCATTTTATGATACTTAAGTTCTATTTTGTAAAATCTCGTTATCAAGTGTGATGACTTAACATATGGAAAGGACAATAATTGTGTGCTTGACCATTTATTGGGTGATTCTATCCTACTCTTTTTAACAGTTTTCATGTATAAAAATCAAGATATAGTGAACATGAAAAATAAGAAATATACATTTAATAACATCATGTAAATTATAACTCTTGACATTCCATTATATAAATTTGTAGCTCTAAAAACCATGGTTACTTGCATGTGTGTTAAATCAGAATTTTGGGTGCATTTTTTCTGCAAATGGATTGTAATTTCTAAAATAACTGAAGAGAATCGCCCATGAAACTTTACACCTCCAATTTCACTTATGTACAATGATTTTTTGTTTACAAAATATAGAATATTTAAATTTGTTTTGGTAAGGTTTCTTAATTTAAGTTATCATCAATGCGAGATAGAGCTATACATGCAAAAATTTGAAGAAAACAGAAGGTTCATGATAAAGATTGTGACTGTGAACTTTTATCAGCATTTAACACCTATGAGAAATTGCTGGAGAACTAACCTCTGCTGCATCCTCAAAGTGTCCATTCATACCGCGTATGGGAAAAGAGGGATTCCCCTGTCAAGAATTGGACGGCAGAAACAGAAAGTATAAACCCTGATTATCCTGGCATGATTTTCCAAGACCCCACGAGATTTATGAAAAGCCACTTTGGGCCACCAAATTCTTAAGTCATCGCTGCATTCTTCTTTATATAGCTTTCATCGTCCGGGCCCTCCTGCAGCTGCTCAACTGCCCAGATCGTGCCAGGAGAATTTTTTTCCTTTAGAAAAAGCAAGAAGGAAAATTAGAGATGTTTTTTTTCGTTATAGTCGCAGCAGAGAGATAATTAATTGTTTGGATCTGATGAGGCGCCCATGTGTGTGGGGGGATGGATCTACGATGTGCCTCACACTGTCACATGGGGTTGGGGTGTGTTCGTTTCTTGGAGTCTAAATTTTAGAGTATGTCATATCAAAAAGAATCTTATTATTTAAGAGTATTAAATAAAGTTTAATTATAAAACAAATTACAGATTCCTAGACTAATTTACGAGACGAATCTAATGAGGTTAATTAAGTCGTGATTAGAAGACGATTCATTGTAGCATCATTTTAGCAAAATATAGATTAATTAAGCTCATTAGATTCATTTCGAAAATTAGCACCAATCTGTCAATAGGGTTTTATCATTAAATTGATCGAAATATTCATAAATAATAAGATTCTCTTTGATGTGATAGTGCTAAATTTTGGAGGGAGGAAACGAACACACCCTTGATCCAAGTGTGGTCCTCATCACAGTGCACTATAATATGTATTTTCTCAATTTTTTATTTATGTTAAATAACTAAAATGTATGAAATTAATCATTATACTCATGAAATTGTAAATTATGGTCAATAAGAAAAAGATCCACTATAGAGTAAATGATTGGAGACTTACGTGAATGGTGAGTCACAAATATACGCATGTTACATCATCAAAGTACATAGAGATATAAAGATAATGACCTTATTGATACGTATGAGTGAGCTTAGTGATTGTCATTTATAACTTCATGAGTACATTGGCTAAATTGAAACAATCGAACAAGTATAATAGTTATCCATGTCTTTTACTCATTTTAAATTTATCTCTGCTCAATGATGTAGTGATGCCCATGCAAATTCTCTTCTTTTTTTCCAAAGGAAAAAAACATAAACTGTTTAGTGAGTTGCAAGCAAGGTTTACTTTCCCGTTTATCCCGGTAATCCCGGTCCTGACCGGGACGCCGGATTCCGCGGAAACCGGAAATCCCGGTCCGGAATCCGGTCAAAATCCGTTTTTGGAGCTACGGCGGGACGGACCGGGATCCCGACGGGATTACCGGGATCCCGGCCGGGATTTCCGGGATCCCGGTGACATAATTATAAAATCCGAGGAGAGGTTAAAACATGAAAAAAAGGCGCAGAATTAATTAAAAAATTGGTATAACAGTTCCATAATATTTCTACTCATATTCATGACACATAAAACATTAATCCATCACAAATCATGATAAAAACATAAAACATACATCCATCACATAGTTCAATTACAAGTCCATAAATGAAGTTCACAACTAATACGTCGATGACAAATACAAACTATGATAGATAAACATAAACTCAATACCATGGTTGCTGCCATGTATTGTATTGTGCCTCTTGGTATTCCTAGGTTGACATGAGTTGAATTCGTTCGGTAGCCAATAATCGTGCCCTATATTCATGCCAAGTTATTCGTCTCCATTCTTGGGTGCATTGCCAATCCGAGTACCACATATTGTAAGCCTCGTGGATCTTGCCACTCATAAATCCATGTAATCGGTGATTCGGTGGATGGATCACCCAATTTGTAATCATAGCGGCCATATGGATATTGCTCGGAACTTGCACTATAGGAGCTAGCACTTTGTTGAGTTGCACTATAGGAACTATCACTTTGCTCGAGGTGAGAGGTAGCTACCTTGATCATATTGCCCACCTCGGTTTCTTCTCCCTTGTTGCATCACAAGCCGTTGTGAAGCCGGAGCACCATGATCCCGATCCTGGGTAGCGTGCGTGAATTGTGTCTCACCTGCAAATAAATGGTAAGTATATATGATAAATTTAATTTGTGTACATAATATATTTGCTTATATTACCCGTGAATCGAAGGGGAGAGGAAGGTGGTATACCACTTGGACCGCCAACGTTTCCACCCGAATCGGATGGTGAGCTACTGTCATTTGACTCTTGATAAGTAGGGCTGTTGTTATTATCATCCTCGGTTGACTCATCACTTCGGACGTCTTTCTCAATAGTCTTTTTCTTTCTCTTTGTAACGGCTTTCCGTGGCACGACTTTATATTTCCGCTTACCCGTGTGTGTTTCACCGACATGACGCTCCGACCAGGAGACTAGATCACTTGTTCCCATAATTCTTTCCAACTCCATTGGATCATCACCCTCAATCACCATTTTGGATGGTATAGGAACATCACTGTCTCGTGGCTTCCTCATCTAGAACAGGATCTGCATTTGAGCGGCCTTTCTCCATCCGAGTCTCTTATTGGATTTGATGCATCGTACAAGGATAGCTCCATTAGCTTGTGGAAAGGATCTTCTTCGATCACTTTATACAAAGCAGCTTCCCTCATACGAATGCGTAAGTTATAATTCACATACACCAACTTGTGAAGCGTGTTGTATGACATCCTGTTGCGCACCTTTGTATGGATCAAGGCAAATGTACTCCAATTGCGCTCACATCCACTAGCGAGAACAACACTGTGAGACAAGACGTAAGGCTAGCTTACGTAGGTTTGGAGTGTCGGTACCAAACATTGCCCACCATTGTGCTGTTACAAGAAGTGGAAAACATAAGTACAACATGAATTAAATTGGCAATGAACTATATTACTAAATTCACATACCAGGAGAAGTATTGCTATCAAATGCCATCTTTCTCGCTAACTCCTTTGAAAAAGAACCGGTATTGCGTCCGTAGTTCTCAACTTCTTGGAGTGCAAGCATGCATGTATTTGTGTCCGTCATAAACTCAAATGCTGTACGAAGTTCAGAATGAATGCTTTGGCTTGTCGTGTAAGCATAGTGAGTCCTTGGGTTCAATCCTGCAGCTGTTGACATACATGTGAGCATTATCTCATGAAAGTACAATAAATAAGAACAATCTTGCACTTAGTCATACCTGCATTAACGTAGGTGTCGTTAGCTATATCTCCCATCCTAGGCTCTATGATATTCATGTAGCGGTCATATTCAACCTTGTTATTATGGAAAAGACTCTCATATTGTTGTTTCAGCACATTGAACCTTAACGAACCTCACTTAGATTCGGATTCTTATCCTGATCCGCAAAGCGTAGAAATCCATACAATGGTTCCACGAGTCTTGAGCACATGATCCATGTTGTCCCACCAAGATAAGCTAGATAGACATGAATGAGCATACCTTCCCTCAACGAGTGTCAGCAAAGCGACTTTGTAAGAAAGGTGCTTGAAGCCACAAAAGACATGAATTTGTCTCTCTTACGAAGCATGCTCTCTAGAAACATATAGTTTGTGCCAAAACGTGTTGCATTCCATCTCACCAACTCCCCTCCAATAGCAGCTCTCATCATAGCATGTAATTTGTTGTGATTGTAAAGCCACCGACATATCCTTCTTCCTGCATCGATCACAGCTTTGTGTTCGGAAACTCTCCAACCGACTTCAGCATCAAATTGATAGTATGTGCCACACATGGCTGCCACACAATAGGATACTTGCGTGTAATCATCTTGCAAGCCTTCTTGTAGTTGGCACCATTATCTGTTATGATCTGCACGACATGATCCGGACCAAGTTCCTTAAGCACTTTTTCAATTTCCTGCAAGCAACAAGGTAATTTGCATAAGTACCATAAATGTATGTGAACACATAAATGTACGATCTTAGTACCTTAAAAAGGTAATTTGCATCCTGACTTAGTCCAGTGGCATCAACAGACTTGTGAAAAAACATTATGCCATTGCAATAAACCATAAAGTTGATGACACTCATTCCGAGTAGGTCCTGTCCAAGAATCACACATTATTGTAATGCCATGTGTAGGCCAATCCATCTTAAACCTTGCAAAGTGCTTCTTGATATCCGCCTCATTCTCATCTAAATATACCCCATTAACCTCTCGTCCACTTGGAGAGGGAACACCCATTCCTACAGTAATGAACTTGTTAGATTCACCGTAAAGTTGCAATTGCAAATGAATATAACACATACACTTACCCCATCTTTGTGTTTCCTTAATGGCCGAAACAAAGTAAGGACTATCTGCCTTCACACCGGTATGGCTTCAGCATGCAAGAATTTAGCCCAAGCCCTTCCAATTGCTCGCTTCGCAGTCTTAGCTTTATTTGACCACGGCCCGGTATCTATCCTTGTTTGCACCGTTGCGTCCCCCGAGCTACCTCTTCTAGTCGAGGTAGACCTTCCGAACATTCCCATCAAACCACCACCACCACTTCCCCGACCCCGAGTAGGGACTCGAGATGAACCAGAACCACCACCATGCTCATAGTGGCCTCCTGCATCACGGACTCGTCTAGCAAATGCATCCTCCTCCCTAGACATGTGCAAGACACGCTGCAACTCAGGATCATCTTCATCTCGAACATTTCCTTCAGCTGCAATTTCCTCCCTACGGAGTCTCTCTTGTGCTCTACTCTTTTTCTTCTGCGCGATCCGATCTATGTCGGCTCGAAAAAAATCACGAACATCTGGTGGCACACTAGTGCAATGCACCACCTCACTTCCCCGCATGCCAAGTGTTCTTTAAATCTTGTTGCACCGCCTCCGCCCCTTCCACACTTGCAATATTTGCAAAACCATCCGGATCCTCTCTTCTCTCCATGTTCCCAAATGCTATCACCGCGACGCTCCGCCATACTTGACTGCAATAAACAAAAAATGTGTATAACATATACATTCCTAATTCAATAAACCATAACACCTATTTCTATTTTCTAAGTTATCAACTTCTATTTCCTAGTAACAATTCGAAATGCTCTATTTTTTACTGCACTATTTCTAATACACAAACCAAAACATACATAGAAAATAAAGAGAAAATCGAGTAAAAAGCATACCCGAACGGGAGTGGCGGAGGCGCCGGGATCCCGAACTCCCGGCCGGGAAACCGAGCTTCCCGGTCGGGATCCCGGTGTGCGGCAGCGGGAGGGAGGGCGACGGCCCCGGATCGGCCGAGGCGTCGGGATCCCGAGCTCCCGGCCGGGATTCCGAACTTCCCGGTCGGGATCCCGGCGTGCGGCACCGGATGGGAGGGCGACGACCGCGGGACTGGCCGAGGCGCCGGGATCCCGACGTCCCGACCGGGATTCCGAGCTTCCCGGTCGGGATCCCGGCCCCCGGCGGCGGCTTCGCGACGCGGCGGCGGAGGAGCGCCTTAGCCTGCTGGAGCGCGTGCGGTTGGTCGGGGAAAGAAGCGGGTGGCTGCTGTGGTGGTGGTTTAGATAAGGTTCCTCTTTTTTTTTATTTCTTTCTTAACTTGTATTTTACTTCATTTTTTTCATGACTCAAAACTCATAATTTTTATGATTCGATTTCACCATAAATCATGATTTTTCATCTAGTTTTTTTACATATTTTCATATCAAATTCTTTCAAAATTTCAAAAAATTCAAATTTCAAATCCGGAATCCCGGTCTCCGGTGAAACCGGCCCGGACCGGGATCTCCGGAATCCGCGAAACCGGCCGGGATTTCAAACACTGGTTGCAAGCATTCGTGTTGTTGAAACAAACAGATGGTGCCAAGCCAATTCGGAAGCGCTAGTGTGGGAGCGAGTAGAGGCAGGCCTAGCCGCCTAGGCATTATTGCCACGTGAGCTTAAATCATAGCCCGGTCTGTGAGTACTGTGCCATCATTATTACAGGAAATCAAAGCCTTGTTCGTTTCCTGCGCTCTAAAATTTAGCACTGTCACATTAAAGAGAATCTTATTATTTATGAATATTTCGATCAATTTAATGACAAAACCCTATTGACAGATTGGTGCTAATTTTCGAGATGAATGTAATGAGCTTAATTAATTTAGGTTTTGTAAAAGTGATGTTACAAGTAAGGCCAATCTCAATGGGAGTTTCATGGACACAGTTACCTAGAGTGACACGTCATCTAAAAGTGTTTGAAACTAGGATGAAACACCCCTCTCTCAATGCATAGTTTCATTATTGTTGTTTTCTAGGTTACATGCAAGACACAAGGTGTCTAGGTAATCGTGTATAGAGAGTTTCATCCTCATGAAACTCATTTCACCTCTCTCCTCATTAATACACTGCCACATCATCAAAAATGCCTACGTGGCACTCTATTTATTACCCATGAAACCCCCACTGAGACTCGACCTAACCGTCTTCTAATCATGACTTAATTAACGTCATTAGATTCGTCTCGTAATTAGTCTAGGGGCCTGTAATTTATTTTATAATTAAACTTTATTTAATACTCTTAAATAGTAAGATTCTTTTTGATGTGACAGCTCTAAAGTTTAGACCTCAGGAAACGAACACACCCCAAGATTAACTGGGCGAAATCTAGATGATGCACGCACAAGCTCATTTATCAGATGAAATCAAGATGTGTTTGGTAGGCACGTTGGAGGAGTAGCCGTGCAACATTGAAGATCAAAAGCATGATTGATGTGTATATCAGATGAAATGAAGATGTGCACTTTCATGAGGACGTTGTGTTGTGGTACGGATTCGATATTCTTCTTAACCTTACATACTGTACTGAAACTTCATTTTAATTTTGTACTAGTATAATAGCTACCTTCCTTGCAAAAAAAGTATAATAGCTACCTGGATTTTTCTGGCCCTGTTCTTCCGAAGTGAGACGGAATGGTGAGGTGGAAGCGGTCATTCTCTGTTAAAGAAAAAAACAATCAAATTAACTGGTCGACACGGCAGATCGTCTTGCTGGTGTTAAGGAGCAAGGTGATGATGACATTTGCCCTGTTGACACGGGGGCAAAGCCGTGGTCGGCACGGTCCGTGGAATTGTGCGGGGATTAGGGGCGCACCACGCGGCTTACCCGGCCACGCCCAATCCCAGCCCGGATTACGAGTGGATTAGTAATTGCGAGGATTAATAAGATTATTAAGACGACGACACACGGCGTGGTCCGCGAGGAACTCTGCTCGTTCATTGGCTGGCCCCAGCCCGGCTGATGATGATGACCTGATTATTAAATCCATTCGTCAGCTTTGCCATTGGCACGCGCGGAACCTGGGATCTGTCCGGCCGTTGATTCTGCTCATATCTCGAGCGGGCGACGAGCAGTGCGCATGTCAGGTCTTATGTTGTCATTTGTCAGACTCGATTAGAGGCTCCTAAGGTCATGTACAAAGCTAATTAATGAACGGACTTTTAAGCTGATGTGGCAGTAGATTTTTACAATTAACCCCTTGAAGAGACGGTTGGTGGGCTCTTGACGAAGAGACAGTCTCTATCACGTGTTCCGATGTACTCCCTTCTTTACTAAATTGTTGTCGCCATTGACTTTTTCGTGGCGTTTGACCATTCGTCTTATTCAAAAAATTTCTTCAAATACAAAAAGTAATATGCTACATTTCAAGTTTCTTTAGTAATAAAACATATTCCAACAAAATATATGACATTTATTGAACTTTATTTGAATAAGACAAATGGTCAAACTTAACAAAAAAAGTCAACAACGACAACAATTTAATAAGAGAGTAGTAAGAGACAACTCGAGCATCGTTGTATATGTGAAGAGACGACTTATGTCACAATTATTAATATATATATTTATTAAAAGACAGCATGTAGAGTCTCTCCTTTGTATGACTAGAGTCGTTTCATATCTTTCTGCTTTGATACATGTGCTCAAGAGACCACGATGAGGCTCTCCTTTGTACATGCCCTAACACCATTCTTAATGGGAGTTTTATAAGCATTAAATGATGCGCCACATCAGTTAAAATGATGACATGGTAAGGTAATTAAGATGAAAGAGATGAAATGAGTTTCATGAGGATGAAATTCATTTGGTACTATTTCATAGGTATGAAACTCTAATGAAACTCTCATTGAGAACATAAAGTTTCATCGTAACATATTTTAACCAATCCTATTGTAACAAATACATGTTAATTTAATGCTACAACTTGGGGTCCCTTTGGATTGAAGGATTTTTGGAGGAAAATTATAGGATTCGGTTCCTATAGGAAAAAATCCTATCCATGTCTTTGGAACGGAGGAATTGAGCTAAGGAAAAGTGAAGGAAACTTTCCTTCCATGCTGATTTTATAGGAAAAATACAGGAAAGGAAACATTAGGTCAGAGCTCTTTTTCTTTCCCATAGCATGGGATCGAGGCAAAACGGTGCTTTACTGCTGCTAAAGAAAAGCTTTGGCACCTCAACTTGATAGCACCGAACATAAACATGGAACATGAGCCAAACTAAGAACAATTATGCATTCCTATTCCTGCAAGTTTCCTACGCCTCATCCAAAGGACCATGTTGTGAATTTTCCTGTGTTTTTCAATCCTCTGTTTTCCACATGCAACCCTACAGAATTCCTACATTTTTCCTATTCCTGTGTTTTTACAATCCTACGTTCCAAAGGGACCCTTGTCTATGAAATCGTGAGATGAAACCGTGCATTGAGGGTGATTATTTTATCCATCAAATCATATCTCCAAATCTGATGTGACATTCTTGATAAGTGTGAGATAAAACTATGCACCGAGACTGACCTAACACACTTGTCCTGAGCGCTAGTAGTTTGGATCCAGTACCTAATAATCTTTCACTTCTTTTTTTTCTTTTCTGCTGCCCCTCTCTCCTTGCACTGTGCGCTGCTGTTGGCGCTCGAGACCTGAACATGGGCTCGGATCAGCACGGCCGGGCCGGGGAAAGACGAGCTGAGGCTGCGCGGAAGTCAAAACCTAACCTCACCTGTTCCGTCCATTCCACCAATCAGGATGCGGTCTCCCCGTCGCCGCTCTCGTCTTGGCCACTCCCTTCTCCATCGCCGGACTTGCTATACTCGCGGATAACGACACGCGGGAGCAGAAACAAACGCGGGCTAGGGAGGGAGGGCTGCACTGTGTTCCAGGTATCAACATTGTCGGGGCTGGAACTGGAACAGCCTTATCTTTCCCGTTTTGTTTATCGGGTCAAAGATGCACCTCCTCCCAGGATTTGAACCCTCCCTTGTCCTTCCTCACCACCCTCTCAGCTCAGCTCAGCTCAGCTGCCAGGATTCACATCCCCTGAATTACGAGTCAAAATTCAGAGAGATTACTGTACCTGGCATTATCTCCATTTCCAACCGTTGGATTAAATTTTGACGTCATAGATGAATTGCTACAGAACATGCATGCAGCAAAAAAAAATCTGTACAATGAACCAGGTTACTGTAGCTACAGGATTTGCTACAATGCTACCGCAGGGAACCTCCCGCTCCTCACATTTTACTGTATACTCCCTCTATCCCTAAATGTAGGGTGTTTTGGAGTTTGAAATTTTCCCTAAATGTAGGGCGTTTTACAGATAGGATAAAATTTGGGGTTAGTGGGAGAGTTAATGAATGGGTGGATGAAAGTAAAAATGAAGGGGTATGATAGTCTTTTGATACATTGACTATTTTGTTGTTTGAATCCTAAAAAGCCCTACATTTAGGGACGGAGGGAGTAGTTCTCTGCATTTATTAAACTAGTGCAGAGGATATGCACCCCGTTGTATCAGTGTTATCGGTCTTTGTCAAGATGGATCAAAGGGTGCAAAAAAAAAGAACAAAAGGACATCGAGCCGAAAATTCCGCACACCTATTTCGGAAGAAAACCATCAATAATACTTCCTCTAGTTCTGAAAAGGAGTACTACTCCTCTATTCTTTAATTCCTGTCGTTGACAAGTTTTGCTAGTTCATTTTCTAGTTATTTTTCCTGTCTGAAACGTCAACAATTTCTGAATGGAGGAATATGTAGCAAATTTGGCGATTTCACAAAGGAGTATGTTCTGTGAAGTTTTTCTAGTTTTGGACGACTTTACCCTCCATACAGTTGTCCCAACGCTTCAGTCGTAATTTCCTGACTGAACTAGAGTGGAGAGAGTTTGTTATGAACTGGACTCCGAAGTGTATTTAATAAAGACATACATGGAAGAATAAAAGAAATTATGTCTTGGTATGCTAAACGTTGTCCTATACATACTTCTTTTCAGAACTGCAGAGAGTACTCGAGAACAGATCTCTCGGATCCACTATTCCACTGTGCTAGCCTCATGTAAGTAAGCTCCGCCGAATGAAAGAGCAACGTGCTGCCGCTGGCATTTTAAAGTTTATTTTTAGCCTCAGCATACTAGTGTCTCATTCTAGCCATCAGGGGAGGGTAGTAGCTAGGTTCTCTTGTAACATGACGGGACCGATAACCGTAGATTTCTTCAAAGATATGAAGGGGACCCTGGTTTGATTTTGGTTTGTGTGCGATGGGGTTTTGGCGGCTACCGGTGAGGTCCTTTCCGTGTTGGTTCTCTAGTACAGCCGGCACCACAGCGGCAATGTGGCAAATGTGGACGGAGTTCACCTTCTTTCCCGGGTCAACTTGCATTGTTTTGTTGGACCTAATGATAATGCTACACTATCTAGCAAGTATATATAGTTTATGTATGTAGCAATAGGTTATGGAACAATACACACTAGCAGCAGTAGTAGTACTAGTTTATACTAGTGGACTAATAATGCTTACTTATGGTTTGCTTCATCCTAGAAGCAAACTTGTTGTGTGTAAAGTGCGCCGGCAAGTATCAAGGTCTTGGTACTCGTCAGACAGTCGCATATTCGGACGGCATGCGGCCTGGTAATAAAGTTGTAGAATTGCTCACAGCAAGCGGGAGATGGAATGAAGCACTAATACAAGAGATTTTCTGCCCACAAGATGCTGAAGGGATTTTGATGTTACATACCGGGAGAAATCAAAACTGATTTCTGGGCTTGGGAACCAGAGCGGCATGGTAATTAGGACCTGTTTGGCATGGCTCCACTCCATAACAGAGCAGCTCTGTTCCAAAACTCTAAGATAGAGCTGCTCTGTCTGTGGAGTTGAAGCTGTTTTTCAAGGTGTTTGGCTACGAGGGTGTATCCAGCCCTAGAAAGATTGGTTTAGAGGGTAAAAAGACATTGTTGCCCATGGATAATATGGATTTATTGTTGATGATAATTTAAATATTCTTTGCCTATAATATTCATGTTAGACAGATCTCCCACGCCGGGCCCAAAGGCCCGAGCAGCCCATCACGCGCCTCGATCGGGGCGCCCAACCCTAATGGTTGGTGGGCCCCCGTGACACTGCGCAATATAAAAGGAGGTGGGGGCCGGGGCACGCAGACACGAGGTTCACCTGCGCCGCCGAGCACCCCACCGACATCACCGGACACCTACCGATCTAGGTCGCGCAGCCTAGTCACGGAAGTCCCGCCGCCGCCGCCACGACGACGAACATCGACGCCCTCGCGCTTTGGTTCGACGCCATCCTCGCGCTCGACATGACGGGAACCGAAGCGGGAACCGGATCCGGATCGAGCACCGGCGACATCTTCGCCGGCCCTCACCAACTCCACCGCGCCCGCCTTGACGACGCGAGATGGCGCCGTCGTCCTCTTCCATGGATCGTCACCCGATCCACATCTCCGTATGGATCTCTCCCCTCTCTCTCTCTCTCTCCGTTCGGACCCGACTAGGATTGCATGCCTTCTCTCGATTGCTAGCTAGGACCCCGGATACTTGTTTAATAACAATGGTACCAGAGCCTACCTAGACTAGATCGAGTAGAGGCACCGAGAGATCCGTGTCTCGGATCAAAGAACAGAAGTAGAACCCTAACCCTAATTCGGATCTAACCCTAACCCTAGGGTTGAACCCGGATTTAACCCCAAAAAGAAACCGGATCGACGGCGAGATGTGTTCGGGTTTCCTACCCGGCCCTCGTCGTCGCGAGAAGGACCGCCGCCGGCTCCCGGTGTGTGGAAAACGGAGGCACCACCACAAGGATCCTCGACGGCGGCGCGCTCATTCTCGGATGAACGCGCGCGCGGCGAAAGTCCTCGCGGCGGCGCCACGGATCTCCCTCCTCCCTCTTGCTCGTCGACGATGCCCCTCCGGCGGACCATGTCGACGGGCGTCGCCTCTCGGTTGCGGTTTTTCGTGGAGTGAGGAAGAACGGAGAGGGGAAACAGAGGGGAGTAGGAGCGGCGCATGAGCAAGGCATATGTGGACCGGCGCGGCGTCGTACGCCGGCGGCCGGCGGCCGCGGGGCCTCGCGCACGCTCGGGCGGAGCGCCCCGCCGAGCCGCCCGTGCGGCGCGTGCGCGAGTGAGGAGAAGCACAAATGATGCTAGGGTTTGCGGGTTCTGGGGTTTCGACTCATTTTGTTTCGGACCGAACGCGCGCTCAACCGTCGGATCTTGATCGACGGTCCCGATCGAGCGCGGGGAGGAGGCAGCGGCGCGCCGGGCCGCTTCGACGGCCCAGCCCGCTGGCTGCTGGGCTTCGAGCCTACTAGCACCCAGTACGGGCCACGACAGATCGGCCGGGCCGCGTTTCGAGCCGTTTTTCGCGGGCCGCGAAGCGTTTTGGGCGCACGGTGTAAAAGGAGATGGGCCGGCGGAATTTTTTGGTTTCGCGGGCCACAGAGAATTTTGGGCCTGTTTTCGCACATGTATGGGCGTGTGTGGTTTTTTCATTTCGGGCCAAAATTCACGGAATGAACGAGTAGATTTACAGATACAGTTTTTAACTGTTTTAAGTCGATTTTAAGTGCTTTTTTAGCATGTTTTAGATTAAATTTTGTCTCTGTAATTTTTGAACCAACGGGATAATTTTACAGAGAATAAAATTTCAGATATTTTGCTACTGTTCATAGATTATATTTAAGATATGCTTCCGCTGCAAGATTAATTATGGGATGAAATTGATGTTTTCTAAAATTAAATTTCGAACCAACGAGAGAAATTTAATTTTTAGCTGTATTTATTTCTGTTATATGTCATTGTGATTTATCGACCAAAGTTGTTAATTACAATGTCATATTAGACCATTTATGTGTTATTTGTCTATTTTCTCGCCCAACGGTGATGTAGACTTTAATACATGGCATGATAGTTTTTATTGTGACTATTGTTCTCACTTTTTCATGTTGTTTTCAGGATCCTCTCCGATGACAAGCCTCAAGGACATTCCTGTCCGAAGGGCGACAACTATGGAGAGTGGAAGAGGAGACTTGACTTCGCTTTTATCCGTGGCGAGGTGGAATGGGTCGTGAACACTCCGTGCCCAACGAGCCGCCTGCTTTAGTCGGGGCGCGAGATGAGTCCGATGACTCTTGGGTACAGAGACGGAGGGACTATGCTCCCACCATCTCATTATATCAGATTGAGCACGGGAGATGGGTGCTAGATAACAAGAAGTGCATAGCTTTGGTCGAAACACTATTGAGCCCGCTATCTTGGGCTCAATACCGGAGGAGGAAACCATTGCTCGGGTACCTCAAGAGGATAGAGAACCAGTTCACTGGTTCTTCCAGAACTTATGCCACCCAAGTGCTTAAACAGTTTGTTAATGAGAAGTACAGTGGTGGTGGCGTCGGAGAGCATATCCTCAAGATGAGTGGGATGGTTCAGAAAATGAGACCCATGCAGATAAACATAGATGACAAGCTGCTACAGCATTTTGTGTTGCTGTCCTTGCCAAAGCAGTTTGACAATCTTATTGGGAATTACAACATGAAAGAGAATGATTGGACGCTTGACCAGCTCATCGCCAACTGCATTCAAGAGGAGGACAGAGTGAAGAGCCAACATGGTGGATTTCCTGTCAACCATGTGAAAGATAACAAGGGCAAAGGCCCTAAGTATCCCTCCAACAATGCAAGGGGCAGGGGTCCAAGGCATCAGCCGCGAGCAGGGCAGACCCACGGTGGAGAAAGATGAGTGCATGCACTTGTGGCAAGAAGGGGCACTACAAGAAGGACTGCCCACAGTGGCTCGAGGATGATGCTTGGATAGAAAGCAAGGTGAGAACTTAATCACTTTTGTTAATGAATCCTTGTATGTTGATTATTCTAGATCCACTTGGTGGATTGATTCTGGAGCAACTATTCATGTTGCAAATTGTATACTGGGGTTTCGGAATGAGGAGGGCAACAGCAAGAAACGAAGGTTCCATTAGAGTGGCCAATGGAGTTGAAGCCAAGGTGGAAGCCGTGGGAGATCTTCACCTACAGCTTGCGGATGGCTTCATACTTAGGCTTAGGAATGTCTTTTATGTACCTTCGTTACAAAGAAACTTAATTAGTGTTTCTCTTTTGGATATTGATGGATATGATTGCCATTTTGGTAATGGCAAGTGTGAATTGTGGTTTAAAGATGAATGCATTGGTTTTGCATCCTTACAAGATAAGCTTTATTTATTATCACTTGGTCATGATGTGAATGTGATAGAAGATGCAAATGTTGATTTGCAAGATGCGAATGTTGATTTGCATGATGAGAATGAGAATGATGATACGCCCTCGTCATCTCAAAAGAAAAAGAATAAAAAGAGAAAGAGAACTCAACCCGTCTCATCGAAATTATGGCATTGTCGCTTAGGCCACATTTCGAGGGGGAGAATTGAGAGACTTGTGAAGAATGAGATTCTTCCAACGTTAGAGTTCTCCGAATTAGAACAATGCATCGAATGCATTAAAGGGAAATTCGTTAAGAAAATTAAGAAAGATGCAAAACGCAGTACGGGAATTTTACGGTTAATTCACACGGACATTTGTGGACCTTTTCCCGTAAAGAGTGTGGATGGTTATGACTCGTTCATAACATTCACGGATGATTACTCCCGTTTTGGTTACATTTATCCAATTAAAGAGCGATCAGAAGCATTGGATAAATTCAAGATATTTAAAGCTGAAGTTGAAAATCAGCATGATTTAAAGATAAAGATCGTGAGATCGGACCGTGGAGGGGAGTACTACGGCCGTCATACGCCTTATGGACAAGTCCCAGGACCTTTTGCAAGGTTCTTACAAGAGAATGGCATAGTCGCCCGGTATTCCACACCGGCGAGCCACAACAGAACGGAGTGGCGGAAAGGCGTAACCGTACCCTAATGGATATGGTCCGTAGCATGATGAGCTACTCCACACTCCCATTGGGTCTATGGATGGAGGCTTTAAAAACCGCCATTTATATTCTCAACAGAGTTCCAACAAAGTCGGTGCCCAAAACACCGTACGAGTTATGGACTGGTAGAGTGCCTTCGCTAGCTCACCTCCGCGTGTGGGGGAGTCCAGCGAGAGGCCAAGTTGTTTAACCCGGATCTTGGGAAGTTGGATCCCAAGACAGTCGGTTGCCATTTTATTGGCTATCCGAGAAAAGTCCAAGGGATACCGTTTCTACGCCCTAACGGATACACGAAGTTTGTAGAAACCGGACATGCCGTCTTCTTGGAGGACGACATGATCGGGGGAGCATGATAGCGAGAGAAATCGATCTTGAGGAGAAACGGGTATACGTACCCGATTTTATGAGTCAAGAACCTTTCTTCTCACTACCTGTTGATGTTGCGCCCGTGATGCGTGACGTTGCGGTGCCGGCACCTGTTGTCACTCCACCCGTCATCAACGAGGAACCCGTCCTTCGAGGATCCCGCAGAGGCTGTCGCCACGGATGAGGGGAGCTGCAGCAGCCTCCTACGGACGATGATGAATTAGAGGAGGAGGTTCCACAAGAACCCCAACCAGAAATTGTGCCAGCTGATGAAGGCCCTAGCAGACCTAAGAGAATCGGAAAGCCTGCTATAAGCAGTGATTATGTATTGTATAATACGGAAGAGTTTCATATGGAGGATGATCCCACCTCGTATGAAGAAGCCATGAGGAGTGATCATTCATCCGAATGGTTAGAGGCCATGAAAGATGAGATGAGATCTATGAGTCTCAACGATGTTTGGGACTTAGCGGACATTCCTAAAGGAGCCAAAACAGTAGGCTGCAAATGGGTCTACAAGACGAAATATGACTCTAGAGGGAATGTAGAGAAATATAAAGCACGCCTTGTGGCGAAGGGCTTCACACGAGAGGGAAGGAATAGATTACAATGAGACCTTTTCTCCGGTCTCGTGTAAAGACTCTTTCCGAATCATAATGGCTCTTGTAGCGCATTTTGATTTAGAGTTACATCAAATGGATGTAAAAACGGCGTTTCTTAACGGAGACCTAGAAGAGAGAGTTTACATGGCTCAACCGAAAGGTTTTGTCGTGGAAGGAAAGGAGAAAATGGGATGCCGTTTAAAGAGATCCATTTATGGATTAAAGCAAGCTTCAAGACAGTGGTACTTGAAGTTTGATGGCACAATCAAGATACACGGCTTTCAAGCGAATGTTGAGGATAATTGCATTTATGCAAAGTTTAAGAATGGAAAATTCATTTTCCTAGTCTTGTACGTGGATGACATACTACGGCGAGTAGTGATGTCAGTCTACTACAAGAGACAAAGAGATTTCTATCCTCACATTTCGACATGAAAGATCTTGGTGAAGCCTCTTATGTTTTGGGCATAGAGATTCACCGAGATAGGCAGAAGTACGCATTGGGACTGTCCCAGAAAACTTATATAGAGAAGGTGTTGAAGAAATTCAACATGCATAATTGTAAAGCCACACCTGTCCCTATTGCCAAGGGAGAGAAATTTGGGGATTGGCAGAAACCCAAAAACAGATATGAGATTGACGAGATGAAGTCAAAACCGTATGCTTCAGCTATCGGAAGCTTACGGTATGCGCAAGTGTGCACACGACCGGACTTGGCGTTTGTCACCGGGTTGCTTGGTAGATTTCGGAGTAATCCAGGACCCGAGCACTGGAAATTGATTAAGAAAGTCTTGCGGTATATGCAAGGCACGAAAGGCCTCATGTTGGTCTATCGGAGAACAGACTCACTCCGGGTTGTGGGGTACTCAGATTCAGATTTTGCGAAAGATAATACGAAGTCGACTTCGGGATACATTTTCACCCTGGCTGGTGGAGCTATTTCGTGGAAAAGCTCCAAACAGAGTATCACAGCAGGGTCGACTATGTATGCAGAATTCATAGCTTGCTATGAAGCCACGGGACAGGTTAACCGGCTGAAGAAATTCATACCCGGTTTAAGAGTGGTTGATAGCATTGAGAGACCACTAAAGTTGTACTTGCGACAATGAGCCCGCGAGTTATGTACGCTCACAACAACCAGTCAAGTGGTGCTACCAAACACATTGACATTAAGTTTTATGTTGTGAAAGATAAAGTCCAAGATCAAACCATAAGTCTTGAGCATATCGGAACCGAGAGAATGCTCGCGGATCCGCTTACGAAAGGCCTTCCACCCAGCGTGTTCACGGAACATGTAGCCGGCATGGGTTTGAGGGAAGTCTTATGATCTTGGACTCGGGGCCCAACAGAATAACTCCGTCGCTTAATGGAGATACGTATAGTGGCTGTTGAGTCTATCGGTTTTAAGCCGTGACGACGAGATATGCCCTATGGGTTAATCCACGACGTGATAGACACGAGAAAAGAGATGCGGGGGAGATTGTTAGACAGATCTCCCACGCTGGGCCCAAAGGCCCAGCAGCCCATCACGCGCCTCGATCGGGGCGCCCAACCCTAATGGTTGGTGGGCCCCCGTGACACTGCGCAATATAAAAGGAGGTGGGGGCCGGGGCACGCAGCACGAGGTTCACCTGCGCCGCCAGCACCCCACCGACATCACCGGACACCTACCGATCTAGGTCGCGCAGCTGAGTCACGGGAAGTCCCGCCGCCGCCGCCACGACGACGAACATCGACGCCCTCGCGCTTTGGTTCGACGCCATCCTCGCGCTCGACATGACGGGAACCGAAGCAGGAACCGGATCCGGATCAGCACCGGCGACATCTTCGCCGGCCCTCACCAACTCCACCGCGCCCGCCTTGACGACGCGGATGGCGCCGTCGTCCTCTTCCATGGATCGTCACCCGATCCACATCTCCGGTATGGATCTCTCCCCTCTCTCTCTCTCTCTCCGTTCAGACCCGACTAGGATTGCATGCCTTCTCTCGATTGCTAGCTAGGACCCCAGATACTTGTTTAATAACAATTCAAAGTAATTTTTTTCATTGCGCATTCAATAACATTATTAATTCAATGATATCAAAATTCTTAATAAAATTAATAACTACCATGGAGTATGTTTTTCAATACCAATATTACAAGTCTCAGTCACATGTCGAACAATCCTGACGGAGACGCCTGTCGAACGATCCTGCTCATTTTCTACGAACAATTCCAGAAGTACGTTCAATTTGCCATTCTCCAGATGGCAACGCGGCATGACGGCATGAGAAAAACAGAAGACTTTGCAACAGTACGGATAAGTGGCAGCCTCACAGAGTAATGTATGCAATCAGTCTCATCAATTGCTTCGAATTTCATAACTGATATAAAGAAATCAAGTGGCAGGGTATACACTAGTATCCGTTTTCTGAAACAAAATTGGTATCCATGCTGCGACAGATAGCCTCATTTTTTTCAATAATTTGTACAATCTCATTAAAATGCACAATCCAACCTACCGATTTCCTAATTGCTCAATGATCTGTACATTTTCCTGCTCAGAGCCCATGAGGCATTCATCAGATACATGGAGAATCACATTGTCATGTAGGGCTGCGTGGATCGCTGAGCCCGTGGCACTCTGTCACGGTTGACCGACGCGACGAAGCGGTGGAGAGGCGACGTCGGGCGGCGCCGGCGTCGTGGGGCGACCGAGCTGCTCGGGATCCGGTGATGGAGGGGCGACGGACCTGCTCGGGATCCGGCGATGGAGGGAGTCGGCGCTGGAGGGGCTCGCGACCGGCGCCGGAGACCGGCTCGAGACCGGCGCCGGAGGGGCGACGACGCGGCTCGGGCGTCGCGGGGCGGCGCGTGCGTCGCGGGCCGAGGCGTGCGTCGCGAGGCGGGAGAGGCGCCGGCGTCGCGGGCGTGGGGACGCGGGCCACGGGCGGATCCGGGAGTCCAAGCTCAACGCGTAGGAGATACGGGGAGGAGGAAGGGAATAGAAAAAAAAACGATTCGATTGATTGGTTGTGTAACCAGTGGCAAAGGTGGGTAATTTGACCCCAACTCCATGTGGACATTCAACTTGACATCTCCTAGAGCTAGAAAAGAGGTACTCCACCAAAATGAACTACAGCTCCACCGACTCTACGTGAAGTTGCTGCTCCTTGGAGTTTTGGAGTTCGGCTGTTTGGCTGGCTCCGGGCAGCTCTTTCTTGGAGTTTTGGAGTGGAGCCATGCCAAACACGTCCTTAGGACCTGCTGAACTCCGATAAGGAGCTGTTGGAAGCCAGCCAAACACCTCGGCTCCAAAACTCTTCGGAGCAGCCAACTCGAGGAGTTTGAGGAGTTCTAGTTCATTTTTTCGGAGTACCTCCCAACCCACTCCGAAACCATCGCAATAAAACTAGACGCGGAGTTCGGAGGAAATTACCCACCATTGCCACCGCTTACACAAAAAAACGATTCGATTCTATTCTCCTTCTCCCCCGAGCCGTCTCTCTCCCGTACCTCCCGAGCCGGACCGCCGCCGCCTCTGCTCCCACCCCACCCCGCCGCTCCCGATACGTCCAACCCGCCCCTCGTCGCTGCCGCCGCAGCGCCCACAGCCAACCCCGGCCACGGGCGCCGTCGCTTCGCCTCACCTTGCTCCGCCTCCGATTTCTCCTTCCTGTTGCCGGCCTCCCCATCCTGCTCCGCAAGCTGCTCGTCGTCGACCTTCGCTTCCTGCTTCGCCATGGGGCCATGCAGGTGCCCCTTCCTACTCGCCACTCCTCCTCGGACCGAAGCCGCCCTACTCACCACCCCGCCTCGGATCGGAGCCTCCCGGACGTCGTCCGCCGGCCTTCCTCGCCCCACCGCACGCTGCCTCGCGTTAAGACGAGCACCGCAGAGGTGTTCTGCACTCTCAAGCTGCGCCAAGGCTGGGTCGGGCAAGGTGCTCAAGTGGACGAACCGGACCTCACCGAGGAGGGTGGCAATGCTGTTCCGCAGCCTCGGCCTACACACATGTGCGGTCATGGCTCTCCTCAAAACTTCTAGAAGATAATGCTGAAAAAAAAGATAGAGAAGATAACATATGGGGTCGGGAGTTAGGGGCGGGAATGACAAATTATCTTGAAAATTCCTTTTTGTAGCTGGAGCAAACTTCTAGCCAAACACCATCACAAAGAGCTTCAACTCCACAATAGAGCTGCTCTATAGTGGAGTTTTAGAGCGAGAGCTGCTCCGTTGTGGAGTGGAGCCATGCCAAACACGTCCTTACTCGGTGAAGTCGGCTTACAAACTGCTGGATCGACCGAGATATGAGGCGGACTCGAATCGGACCGGTACATCCGGAGATGAAGGCTGGAGTTTGACATGGAAATTACAAGTACCGCCAAGAGTCCGGTTTTTTTATGAAGGGTACTACATGAGTTCCACCCTGCAAGACAGGAGTTATGCAGAAGACGTATAGAACCAATAGCGTTTTGTGAAGTGTGTGGAGCTCCGGAGGAGTCTATCGGGCATGTACTCTTAGGGCGTGTTTGGCATGGCTCTGCTCCACAGGAGAGCAGCTCCACTCCCAAACTATGCTCCGGAGCAGCTACTGTGGTGGAGTTGGAGCTGCCTGTGAAGGTGTTTGGCTAGATCACATGGAGCTGCTCCAGAAAATTAGGATTTGAGGGTTCTTTGACCTTCATGCCCTTGGTTGGGCTGCATGTATTTTGCACCTTATATTACCAAATGAAATTGAATTTTCAAAGGAAAAATATGTTTGGATCAATCAAATGAAATAGAAGGACAGTTTCAAAGTCTTGTACAATGGAAATGAGTTCAACATAATTAATTATTACAATAGTTAACTATTACAAGAATTTTTTCTCCACTACCACCCGTTGGAAAGAGCCGTTGCTAGGCTATCACGAAATGCATCCATTGTAAGGTAACTTGACTCTGCGGTTGAATCATCGGAGGCATGTCGTGATACTCGCATCTTTGTTGTACCTTTCCGGGATTGTAGGCACAAAGTTAGGATCTCGATCACAATTATCAAAATCCACATCTCCACTTGAATGCTCACGAATGAAATTATGGAGGACCATAGTGGCAGCAACAATTTTACATTGTGTAATCATTGAATACTTTGGCATTTTGTAGAGGATTTGCCATTTGTTCTTCCATAATGAAAATGCTCGTTCAATATGATTCCTAATAGATGAATGCACCCGATTGAATTTTTCCTTGGGAGTATTAGGCTCCATACCTCTATGCCACTCGGGCACATGATACCTTTCGCCCTTGTATGGAGCTAAGTACCCCGGTCGATTAGGATAGCCCGCATCAACAACATAGTATTTACCTACACGTGGCAATTCAACAAATAAGGATTAAAGTAATATAGCTTACTTGTTGCAAGATGGGGACAAGGGCGAAGGCTGTCGATTGGAGATGGCTGCTGCGTCGTCGGGGACGTGAGGCGGAACCTGCGCCGCTCGGGGACCTGCGTTGCTCGATCCGCCGATGGGAAGCCTAGGGACGCGCGTTGCTCGATGCGCCTGGTGTTGCTCGCTGCTCGATGCGGCCGACTCGGAGCAGGCTGGCGCGGGGCGATGCGCGAGAGGCGGTCCTACCGCGTACAACTCGATTCACGCGATTCGCGAGCGCACGGCTCCGGCGTCTTGGGTTCGCGGATGGCCCGGCGGCGACGGCCTAGGGTTCGATCTGCGAGACTCTTGCGGAACACACGAGGCGCGAGCGAGCGTACGTACGGGTGCCGAGAGGAAGCAAGAGAATAGAACGAACCGGTATACTGTGTAATGAGTGGCAATTGCGGGTAATTTCATTCCAACTCCGCGCCTAGTTTGTTTTTGTCCATTCCGGGAGCAGCAAAAGGGGTGCTCCACAAAAATGAACTACAGCTCCTTCAACTCCTTGGAGTTGGACTGCTCTCAAGAGTTTAGGAGTTGGAGTGTTTGGCTGGCTCGGGGCAGCTCTAGACAGGAGTTTTACTTCGGAGCCATGCCAAACACGCCCTTAGAATGCACGATAACGAAAGAATTTTGGTGGCGGTTGAAGCGGCTGATCTACTAGCTAGCGAGATGTTAAAGTAAGGACAGATATGTGATTATTTGCGGAATGTGGGCTTTATGGATGCAAGGGAGCAAGAGACGACATGGTGAGCAATCCATGTCGATTAGGCAAGCAACTTTCGGGCTGAGATACAGCATTTGATTTGTGACAAATCAATCATCCAAAGAGGACAAATGCTTGAACCTAAGGCGCAACCAAGATGGAAGCCACTTGATAAGGGGTGGGTCAAGTGCAATACTATGCAGGCTTTAATAGCTCCACGGGTGTCGTGAAACACTACTACAATTTTGCTCTATAGTGGCGGACACAATTTTGACGTTAGTGGCGGATATTTTAAAAACCGCCACTATTTTAGGCCCAGACGACAATGAAAGTCGCCTAGGGGGGGGGGTTGAATAGGCGATAATCCTGAAAACACTTAATTTGACATTATAATAAAATAGGGTTAAAAGTCCGACTACAATATCCGATAGGTGTAGGATATTGTCCGATGCAACGAGAATCCGACACCTATAGAATAATGTTCGATGGCCTCATGTGGAAAACAGATCGGCCGTCGAGATGACAAATTAAGCCAACCAAGCAAGCAACAAGCAACTAGACAGGTAATAAAATAATGGCTAAAGGGGAACTAGCTAGCAAGCCTCCTACATAAGTTAATCTAGGAAATTTAAGAACAAGACATAGCAAGAGCTAGAGCACTTCAACCACAAGATTAACAACAACGAAAAGAGGTAAGGAGACACACGATTTTCCACCGAAGTTCAACTCCATCGAGGAGCCTACGTCTCCGTTGAGGACTCCATCAAGGACCGGGTTATTCTCAACCCTAAACCTCATCAACCCGCCACAAAGGCAAGCTTGAAATCCACTAAAACAATCTCTATGAAGGGAGGGGCAATACAAATGACCCGAGTCTCAACCACAAGCTTCGAGCATCTCGGCCCGACCTTCTCCGCCCCGGCGCACGGCGGCGCGCGACCGTCTCATCCCCGACGTGCGGGCGGTGCGGCCATTTCTCCCTGGCGCACGGCGGCGGCCCGGCCTGCTCCTCCCCGACGCACTGCGTGCGACCAGTCCCATCCCTTGCACGCGGCGGCGGCCGGGCCGTTTCTCCCCGGCGCGTCCCCTCCTCGGCGCACGGCGGTGGCGGCCGGCCTTCTCCCTCCCCGTCCGTGATTATGGGCCCGGATCCGGTGAGCGGGGGCTCGGATCCGGCGGTGCCTCCCTCCCGACCCGACCGGCGACGGATCCGGCGAGGGAGCCAGATTTTTTTATTTTTTCTGTATGAGATTTAGTGACGGGCTATTGTCCCCTTAGTGTCGGACTTTTGTCCGCCACTATGAGTTTATTTAGCGACGGACTTTTGTTCGCCGGTAATTTTTGCTAAATAATGACGAGTCGGTCTTTAGAGTTTCTTGTATCCGTCACGAAGGATGTTTTTAACCCATCGCTGTAGAGCATTAGTCTAGTAATGACGTGAGCTTGTGTCCTAAGAAACTTTCAAGGAGAGTTCATGGTAGGGAAAGCTACATGACATGTATGGGAGTGCTGATGCTTGTACATTAGAAGCAATACCATGTATGGAAGCGAGTAAAATTTGCAAGGCAGTACGGGGCGAGGAGACTTCAGCTAAAATCTACTCCCTCCGTTCCATTGAAAGTGTCGCTATGGCGTGCTAGTCAAAATTTTAAAACTTTGACTAGATTTGTAGAAAATATTAGTAATATTTGTATCTCTAAATAAGCTGATTATGAAAGTAGATTCAATTATCTATCTAATAATACTAATTATATTCGGTAAATATTTATAATATTTCATATATTTTTGGTCAAAGTTAAAAAGATTTGACTTTTCGGAAAGCGAGAACGACACTTTCAATGAGACAGAGGTAGTAACTGCCTAGAATTGAAACACCTGTGGGAGCAACGAGGGACTCAACGGTCCTCTATCGCAGCCGTACTTTCTGAGATGCAGGATATTAGCCTTGATTTTTCGTCTTTTTTCTTATCTCATGTCAGCAGAACTTGTTTAGGGTTGCACATGAACCGGCTAAACAAGTCACCAGCACAAGGTCAACGGATGTGTGGCATGTACCAGTGATGAGTGTTCAGGACTTACTTCACGCTCACCGCTTTGGTCCTCGTACTTAATCAAAGGGCCGCTTGATCTCAAAAAAAAAAAAAAAAAAAAAGAGAGAGAAAAAACACGATCCCTTTGAGACTCCACTTGATACTCCGGAGTTGTACAAGGATAAGTCCGGCCCAGCCCGGCCTGAATGGGCCTCACACAAAAATCTCCTCAAGGAGTCGAATTTGCGCCAGACATTTACATCTTTGTGTGAACCGCAAACTATTATGGAACATAAGCCGTCCTCGCGACTCACAAGTGGGACCCATACTACTACATGAGCTAATACTTGTTCTATTTTTAAATTGTTGATGTCGTGACTTTTTTTGTTACGTTTGACTGTTTGTTTTATTGAAAAAATGAAAAAAAATATAAAAACTTGTATTATAATTTGCTTTTTTATCACCAAAAGAGGTTGTAACACAACTTATAATTTTACATATTTGAAAAAGTATTTTGACTAAGACGAACAGTCAAACATAATGAAAAAAAGTTAGCGACGTCAACAATTTAAAAACGGAGGAAGTACCGCTATCTAAATTGTCTAAAGAGGAAAAATGTACGATGTTAAGAGCTGATGAAATCATCCCACCCGATTTTGTAATTAACACTACTACAAACAAGGCCTGTAGCGGCGGGCCAAAACCCGCTACGGCGGCAGGTATCACAGCCCGCCGCTACGGCTCCGCAGCTAAAAATTATACCCAATAGCGGCAGAAAAATTGCGCTCCGCCGTTAGAAACAAGAGCAGATAACGGCGGGTGACATCTTCACCCGCTACTACCATTCATACAAGAAAACAAAAAAAAAGCCCGTTTAGGCCCGGGAGGTGGCACGGGGTGCCCGGCGCCCGTCCGTTCACCGAGGTCCACGCTGCCGCCGGAGGCCAAGCTCGTGCCGGAGGCCGGATCCACCGCGAGCGCCGTCGCTTGAAGGTGCGGAGGAGGACCCGCCTCCCCGGTCGTCACAACCAGATCCACCCCAAGCCCCACCGCTTGTAGGTGGGGAGGAGGGGTGGATCCGGTGGGGAGGAGGGGCGCCACCGCCCGGGCGTCGCCACCGGATCCACCCAACGCTGCTGCTTGGATGTGGGGAGGAGGGGCGCCTCCGCCCTGGCCGCCGCCACCGGATCCACCCCGTGCGTTGTTGCTTGGAGGTGGGGAGGAGGGGCGCCTCCGCCCTGGCCGCTACCACCGGATCCACCCCGTGTGCTGCTGCTTGGAGGTGGCGAGGAGGGGCGCCGGACCTACCGCCTCGCCCCGAGCTCCGTCGTGTGGGAGGGGATTGCGTCGGGGAGGGAGGGCTGCAAGCCACCGGTGCCCTCGCCTGCCGCACTTGGAGAGCTCGCGTGCCGTCCGCGGCTGGCCCCGCTCGAGGTCGCGCGCGAAGGTCGCATCGCCGGAGAGAGAGAGAGAGAGAGAGAGAGAGAGAGAGAGAGAGAGAGAGAGAGAGAGAGAGAGAGATGGGAGGCGGCGGCTAGCATGGAAATGGGGTGGGAGGGTTGGAGTAGGATCTATTTATATTTCGGGTGTAGGGTTTGGGGGTGGACTGGATCTGTAACAACGGGCCTCTCCGTGGGCCGCCGCTATAGAGATTTGTAGCTGCGGTCCGTAAAGTGGTCCGCCGCTAAAAATCATCGCGATTTTTAACGGCGGTTCCGGATCTCTAGCGCCGCTACATGATTTTCACCGACGCCGCTATAGTGTCTATTTGTGGTAGTGTAAAAGACCAAATCAAACTATAACAATAGTTACGGAACCACGTGCCTTGTCGTTGCCTAGTATAGAGGCTGCTAATCTAGGTGACACGGGCGGTCATCGCCTCCTTTCCCCTCCTCCTCACCCGGCTGCCACCGGAGCCGATTGACGGCACAACCCACACAACGGCGACGATGGCGGCGGTGGGGTCTTTGTTAGGCCTTTTTTCCCTCTCATCTCTGTTCTCACGTGTGGCGGCGATTCGCTCATCGTCCTCGTGCGTGAATCCAAAGGTGATGCGACACGGCCCGGGTGGCTTCACGACTACCTCGTCAATGGCAACGTCCGGTGACAACGGGGCCGTGGCTGCCTTTATGGAGGCACCGCCCCTCTTGCGTGCGACCTAGGAGACGCTAGTGGCTGGTGCACATGGATCCGGGGTCGAACATTTGCCCCGGTGACGCGGTTGCTCGGATCTACTTGGAGGGGGTGCAGGCTGCCTCATGGCGGCGGCGCCCTCCGCTCATCTAGACGAGCGCGATCATCTCGAGAACCACCTTGTTAGGACTTGCGAGACTGCGCAGAAGGTAGGCGTGAGAGGTGGGAGGACGAGGCTTGAAACCCCGTCGGCGAGGTGGCGGCGCCGTCTCGACGGCCGGCGGCGCTAGCGAGTTGACGGGGCACAATGGACAAGGGAGCGGGAGAGATTGATCTCAATCTCCGGCTGACCTTTTATTGATTGCTAACGTGCGGCTTATATGGCCGGCACCTTCGATGACAATCCGACTCAATCTCAACCGACTAACAAACTTTATCTATAAAACAAACTAGCAAACTTGGCTAACAACTAACTACTAATTTATTCTCCTGTTTGACGGCGGCGCCGTATTTCGATCCGACCATAACATCACCCCCGCCGTCGACAAACAGCTCGTCCTCGAGCTGAAACTCCGGAAAAGCTTCACGAAAAGCGGTCACTCGGTTCCCACGTAGCATCCGACGCCGGCGGACCTGCCCATTGCACCAACACATACGAATCACCACGACGGAGCTGTGCCTTGAGAACACGTTCGGGAACTTGCAAAACTCGGCCATCCCGGAGAGGCGGCAGACTGGAGGAGGCTGTCGGTGGAGCTCCATGATAGGGCTTCAGCACCCCAACATGAAACACATTATGGATGCGGGCACCTTCCGGCAGTTGCAACTTGTACGCTACATCCCCGATGCGATCAATCACGCGAAAGGGTCCTGCGTAGCGCGGACTGAGTTTACCCGAGCGTCCGGTATGAGTGATTGCGCCGGCCGATGTAGGAGACGAAGCCGGACCCAATCCCCAACCTGAAACTCCAAAGCCCGGTGGTTTGCGTCATAGTACCTTTTGGCATAAGCCCGAGCCCGGAGAAGCCTATCGCGGACGTGAGCGAGGAATTCATCCCGATCCTGAAGCATGGTGTCCACCGTAGGCCGTGCGAGCCGTGGCGAGCTCATAAGGCGAGAGCGCCGGAGGAGGCCGGCCATAAACCACCTCAAATGGCGTCGCCCGCAGACCGAGTGAAACGCGGTGTTGTAGCAATATTCTGCCCAAGGCAGCCGGTCCAACCATTTGTGTGGCCGATCCCCGATATACTGAGCGAAGATACATCGCGATGGACTTGTTGATCGCCTCCGATTGCCCATCGGTCCGCGGGTGAAACGCGGTACTCATTTTGAGCTGAACGCCGGCAAGCTTGAATAGATCCCGCCGGACATGGCCGGTGAACACCGGGTCACGGTCACCGACAATCGATTACGGAAACCCATGCAACTCGACAATGTCGGTGAAGAAGGCTTGAGCGACCGTAGCCGCTGTGTAGGGGTGACTCAAGGCGATGAAGTGGGCAAATTTGGAGAAACGATCCACCACCGTCAATATAACACTCTTCCCATTAACCTTGGGCAGCCCTTCGACAAAATCTATGGAGATATCAGCCCAAACACGCGACGGGATTGGTAATGGTTGGAGTAAACCTGCCGGATGAAGGGCTTCCGTCTTGTTGCGGCGGCAAGTCGTGCAAGCACGGATGAACTCCCGCACGACACGGCGGTCATTATCGATGATGAAATCTCTCCGAAGTCGTTGCGAGTCTTCGAATGCCTTCATGGGCTGCGGTGTGCGCTAAGCCGGAGGACCGAGGGCAAGACACGGGATGGCCGGGAATGTAAACACGCGAGCCATGTAAGACCAATCCGTTGTGCACCTTCCAAGGTTCCCCACGTTCCACGGCAATGGAATCGCGTGTGGTGCGCATGGCCTCGTCGGTCCGCCACTCGTTGCGGAGGTCGTCGTAGAAGGCAAACGATGGAGACGAGAGGACCGCCAGTGCGTGGACTCCTGCTCGCGCCGAGAGAGAGCGCTAGCCGCGATGTTGAGCCGTCCCGGTCTGTATTCCACAGACAAAATCGAAGCCGAAAAGCTTGCTCACCCATTGGTGTTGTGGAACCGTGGATAGCCTTTGATCGAGGAGGAACTTCGAGCGCATAATGGTCTGTCCGGACGATGAACCGACGGCCCCGGAGGTACGGCCGCCAATGACACACAGCTTGGACAAGGCCGATGAGCTCGCGTTCGTAGGCTGCGAGCTTGAGATGGCGCGCGGCAAAGGGCTTGCTCGAAGAATGCTACTGCCCCATCACCTTGGTGCGGAACCGCTCCGAATCCGGAGCTCGATGCATCACAATCCACCGTGAATGGCATCGCGAAGTCGGGAAGATGCAGCACCGGTGCCGTAGACGAGGGCACGCTTGAGTGCGACGAATGCCTCCTGTGCCGCGGGCGACCACTGGAACCCATCTTTGCGCAACAGCTGTGTCAAAGGAGCAGCAATTGTCCCATAATCATTGATGAAACGACGGTAATACCCGGCCGGACCAAGAAAACCGCGCAATGCCCGCGTGTTGGTGGGCGCCGGCCATGTCTCCACCGCTGAAACCTTATCCGAGTCCATGGCCACGCCTTGAGCAGAAATAACGTGGCCCAAGTATGCCACCGACGACGTCGCAAAAGAACACTTGGAGCGCTTTACTTTCAACCGATGCTCCCGCAAGGCCATAAACACGGCGCGTAGATGTTGCGGGTGCTCGGACCATGACGTGCTGTAGATGAGGATGTCGTCAAAAAAGACCAACACGAACTTGCGAAGAAAAGGTTGCAGAACGGCATTCATTAAGCTCGGAACGTGGCCGGGCGTTGGACAAACCAAACGGCATCACCAAAAACTCAAAATGGCCGTGGTGTGTACGGAATGCCGTCTTCTCGACGTCGTCGGGATGAACCCGGACCTGGTGATACCCCGCACGGAGGTCGAGCTTTGTAAAGAACCGGGCACCATGTAACTCGTCAATGAGCTCCTCGATCACCGGGATGGGAAATTTATCCTTAATTGTCGGTTCATTCGGTGCCCAAAAATCCACACGAAGCGCCACGAACCATCCTGTTTTTTCACCAGCAAGACCGGAGCGAGAGAATGGAGAAGTGCCGACCCTAATGATGCCTTGAGCTAGCATATCGGCACACCGACGCTCGAGTTCATCCTTCCGGAGCCGAGGATACCGATACGGCCGCACTGCTGCCGGCGCGGCCCGGGTCGAAGGTGAATGCGATGATCACGGGGTCGCCGAGGTGGAAGGCCGGAGGGAGTGGCGAAGAGATCCGCAAAAATCTCCAATAGCCGCGGTAGTAGCTCCGAGTCCCCCCAACATGTGGAGCCGAAGTGGTGACGACGACGCGCCCGAGCCGCGCCACCGGACGCGGCGTGCACCACGCCGGAAGGCCATGCGGAGGCCTTCGAAGTCCCATAGAATGGGGCCCAATGTCTTCGAGAACCGGACCCCCAAGACAATGTCGTAGCAATCCGGTGGAATGGCATAGCAATCAACCGCCACCGGTTCCTCGTCGATGAGCATGGCAATGTCCCGAGCATGGCCGGCGCAGTCGACATGGTCACCGTTGGCCACCGCCACGCGAGCGCCACGGCTATCCTCCGGTGAAGGCCAACCCGGGCAGCGGCGGTCGTGCCGATGAAGTTGTGAGTCGACCCGGTGTCTACCGGCGCCGTGAGCACGTGCGAGCCAATGGTGAGACGAAGCTGCATCGTGTCATCGGTGTGGATGCCGGTAATGGCGTGCGGCGAGATCGGCGGGGGTAGATCAGCCGTGGGCTCGTCCTCATGGGGCACTTGCGGATCCATCTCATCGAAATCCGTGACCTCCGGGTAGAAAAGCCTAGCACACTTGTGGTCGCGGACATAGGGATCGTCGCAATTGAAGCAGAGCCCTTGGCGGCGACGTTCCACCATATCCGCCGGTGTCGGGCGCCACGGAGGGCGTTGTTGTGTGCCTGGAAGCCGGTGCGATGGCGGCGTGGGTGTCATAGAGGCCGGTTGGACCGAAATGGCAGCGGCCGACGAAGCGTAGGCTCGGTCGAGGGCGGCGCTGGCTTGCACGGAGAGGGCCGCCGACTTGCGCTCGTAAGCGCAAGCTAAGGCCATAGCACGCTGGAGTTCTTGTGGTGCATGGAGCTCAACCTCAATCCGGATTGCTTTAGGAAGACCGCCGGTGAAGAGCCGAGCTCGTTGGAGCGGGGACGGTGGCCCGGCATGCGCCATCCGGGCCGAGAACGCCTCCGATACGCTTCCACCGTACCGCCAAACGGAAGACGCGCCAAATCGGAGAGGTGATCGATACCGATGGCGGGTCCGAAGCGCTGCCGGCGGAGCGATCGGAAGTAGCTCCGGTCGACGTCGCCCATGTCGCGTTCCATCACAAAGTACCATTGTTGTGCCGCTCCTGTCATGTGGAATGATGCCGCCGGACCTTGTCCGCGTCGCGGGTGCGTTGGGCGCGGAAAAACTGCTCGCACCTATTGAGCCGGCCGAGGGGGTCCTCACGGGAACAATAACTTGTGGAAGCGGGGAACGCCAATGCCGTCGTCACCGCCGGCAGGCGAGCCGTGGCGAGTGGGCGTGGGGCCTAGGAAATCGGGTAGTGGGGATGGGGAGGGTGGAAATTGGATTTGGTGGATGGGCACGAGTGGGGTTGGAGGCAGCGGTGTTTACGATCGTGGAGGTAGATGCGAGCAAAGGAGGTATGCCGCCGAAACCCGGCAAGCCGTAGGGAAGGTTGGCGGGCTGCGGTGCGATAGGCGAAGGGGGCACGGACATATGACCCTCAAGTTCGAGAGAGGCGGGTGGCAAATTGACCCATCCGCCTCTGCAAACCGTAGATGGCGGTGGTCAAGGTGTCCAGGGGTCCGGGCACGGTGGCGGAGGTTGAAACTATGGGGGCGAGGAAACGCCGGAGGAAGGGACCGGCGCCACAAGGGGGTTGGTCGTGGAAACCAGCGGTAGGCTAGAGGCGGCGGAGACGGGTGGACTATTGGCTGTGGTGGTGTTGGCGAAAGAGGGGGTTGGGCCATGGATGCTGGCAAATCTGATACCAGGTTGTTAGGACTTGCGAGACTGCGTAGAAGGTAGGCGTGAGAGGTGGGAGGACGAGGCTTGAAACCCCGCCGGCGAGGTGGCGGCGCCGTCCTGACGGCCGGCGGCGCTAGCGAGTTGACGGGGCACAATGGACAAGGGAGCGGGAGAGATTGATTGATCTCAATCTCCAGCTGACCTTTTATTGATTGCTAACGTGCGCCTTATATGGCCAGCACCTTCTGATTACAATCCGACTCAATCTCAACTGACTAACAAACTTTATCTATAAAACAAACTAGCAAACTTGGCTAACAACTAACTACTAATTTATTCTCCTGTTTGACGGCGGCGCTGGGTCCGACCATAACACACCTTCTTTGGACCTGTTGCTGCGACTCACCGACCTCAACTCCAATTGAAAGATTTAATGATGGTGACGCCTTTGGGCACCACACTCCTTCCTGAAGGCCTCGTCTCCTTGGCCAAAGGGGTGTCCGGGATTAGCAAAAACTCGTTCAATTTTTCTAGTTTCCCAGTCACGTTTATTTATCTTACCAGAGGAGCCAGCATAGGCCCTAAGCCAGCATGTCAATGCAGCATAAATAAACAATGAAAAAATATAAACATGAAGAGGCGCGCAGCGCAGGACCAGCTGCCCATGGCATCGTGAATAACAGCACAGCACAACACACGTGCATGCCATCATTCGGACTCGTCAGACAGTGGCATCTGAATCACGTAATATTGAAACTGACCAACCGAACCGAGAGGAGATGACCTCGACCTGTTGCAGGAGAGAAGAGAGTCGCCACGCCTCGTCGTCAGAAGCAAAGGAGAGGATTCGGCGGGGGCGACCTGAGAACACATGCAAATGCAGACATGCATGTGTTCTAAGCTCGCCCCTGTCGGAGCTCCCTTGCGTTGCTTCTTCTCCTCTCCTATCCCCGATTTGCCGATTCCGTCCCCTTCTCACCCTCTCGGCATCACCGTATATAGGAAAAGGGAAGGGCTCACCTTCCGTGAGGAATGGAATGCAGATTGATTGAGTTCATACATGCCGAGCTGAGATCGCTTCTAAAGAACCAGGATCGTCCCTCCTGCGTGTGTACTACGCCGATTTCTCGCGCTCGCTCTGGAAGCACGACCAGGAAAGTACGTGCGTACTAATAGCTACTGTGGTGGCCGTGCAGAGACGGAGCGAGTACAGCTTGTACCGCAACTCTCCCACTGGCAGTACTGTACTGCAAACTCAATCCCCTCTCCTTCTCCTGCTGGTGGAACTTCAGATAACGATTTCAGGCAAGCATCATTATCACAAATAGCTGGTAGGTTTGTGAAAGCAACTATTTATTTGTATTCTAATTATAAATAGCAAAATATTTATAAGATTGTCAAATAAAGTTAACACATGTAAGTTTATTTTCAACAATTTATTTTTTATAAATAGGGTCACACAAAGTCAGAAATAATTGATTTTATCAGACTTATAATAACCCTATATATTATGGTGGAGGGAATGGTGAAGAATATAATACAGCTGCGCTAGTCACGGCCAACAGAAATAGTACGTTTGCAACAAAGGATTAAGAAAACGTAAGAATAGGGATAACACAGAAATAGGAAAAGTGGAAAAAACATGAAGAGTTCAAAACATAAAAATAGAGAACATGAAGGTGTTTGGATTTTGGAATGAAGAATAGAAAAACATTGGAACAAAATGTAAATAACTAACTACAAAAAATAATAGTCACATTATCTTCACTATTTAAACCACTTAAACACATTAGTAAAATATAGGTTAATTAATAGTCAAATGTACTTAGACAATTCCAGTTGTTAGGATTCGTACTCAGCAGTTCCAATGGTCTGGATACGACAAAGTTGAGATTGTTTGCTACTCGTAGGAAACCGTAGATTGGAGAACTAATATATGGGTTGCAACATTACTTGTACATATAAAAATATATGCCACGATCAAATTAACAAAGTAGAAACCAATACCATACATGTGTTTTTCTGTTAGAAACATCTACTCCATTCCTTCTAACAATATTATCATACGAACGGTCACAATTTCAAAAGACAAGGAGTATGAAGACTGAAGAGCGTCTGTAGATCATGGTCATCACAGAAATATCCTTTAAGTCTGTGAGATAATTATTAAATATTACTCCCTGTACAGTGCACATTTGCCTCTGGCTCAAAGACCAATAAGAAGCAAATGTACCACTTAATATCTATTTAATTAGTACTGAAAATAGTCCCAAAACACTTTATTGGTTGTTGCTCTCTCCTATGCATGTTCCTGGTCAATTACTAATTACTGCATTAATTAATTAAGGGCCCGTTTGGAGGCTGCTAGCGATTCCCAAAATCTGGATTTTTACGATGGATCTCAGAAGCTGGATTCAGGACGTAATCTACTCTTGCTGGTTGGAGTCCAGCTACTCTTCTGGCCCACATGGTCCCAGCTTGGGCTGCTTTTTTTTTTGTCAATTCTTTTAATTCGTTTTTTATGGAGAATCAACGCTGCTGTTTCTTCAATGCCGCTAATGAATGGAATATCATTAAGATCTGCCATCAGCTGCACTGGATATTACTCCCGCAAATTGCTTCCTCCTGGTCCATGACGAGGCGCACAGAATTGTCGTTCCATAGAGGAGATAGCGGACAGAGCCCTGCTCCAAGGCCATTGCGAAAGCTATGGTGGCGTGCAGGTCTGGAAGTTCGATTAGGCGATACTCTGCGCATGTCCAGCGCTGTTGTTGTCACCCGTGCCGGCCTGAGCGTGTGGGCTTGCCAGGTACGAGGAGACGTGCGAGATTGGGGGCGGCATGAGCGTGGGGAGAGCACGAAGGAGGAGGAGGAACAATCGATTTGCTGGTGCGAGCGAATACGCGTGCGATGGCGCGGAGACCTGATAGCCTGATAGGTATGCGGAACGAGCGAGAAGAAAGCGAGCTGATGGGAAATAGTAAGCCAAATTGTCACATGCACAACGCACAAGGAAGATTAATGCTGTCAAAGATAAATACTATTATAATTTGAGAATTTTGTTTTTTTTTGTAATATGCTTTATATTATGGGAAGGATGGAGTACCTAGGTAGTCTCCCCCCCCCCAAAAAAAACAAAATCACCTAGGTACGAAGTAGAATGCCAAACGGTAACAATTTCAAAAGGGAAGGAGTACGACTGCATCTGTATGACTAACTATATTTTTTTGAAAAAATTGCAAACACTCACTTGCATTGGGGTTTTTCATATACCCACATGCAAGTGTTTTTATTTCAATCAAACACCTATAAGTTACATTTACTTTTTAAATACTCACCTGACATTCTCAACTGATTAATATGGCTCTTAACAAGCATCCAATACTACTTAAAATAGATTATTGTAACTAAATAACATTAACATTATTTGAATCAATACATATATATTACTTTTTTAAAACTTGTTTCCCTCTATATTGCTCGTAACAATTCATAGGATCCTGGCTAGATTTGTATGTTAGTGATTATTACGAGAAATTTGGTGATGCCATATTTGTCCGTATGATAATTACACTAAGGTGAAACATCTAAATTAATATTGAGAGCCAAACAACAATCACATTAGTTGGTTATGATTAACAAGTGGAATCTTAAAACTAAATGTAACTTGTAGGTGCTTGACTGAAACAAAAACAATTTTTTTTTACTAAAAACACGGATGTGGGTATATGAAAACAATTGAGGCAATTTTCTCTCTCTCTCTCTCTCTCTCTGTTTTTTTTTGTCATTGTTGGGCCGTCTGCGCTTAGAACTGGCCCAAAAATTCGAGGAAAGCTTGCAAAATTTGGCGCCCTTCCAAAAAAATACGGCCCAGCACGCTTCGCCCACCTCCCACTCCTGCGCCGTTCCATTCCATGCGCCCGTTGCCGGCGTCCGTGGCGGCCCGGCTGGCCGCCGTTGCGGCGGATCCCGTGGGCGTCCCTCTACCGGCCTTCAACTCCCTCCTCTCCGTGCTCTCCTCCGCCTCCGCGTCCGAGCCCTGCCACGCGCACCTCCCGCTCCACCTCTTCTGCCGCCGCCTCCTCCCGCACCGCCGCCCGGACGCCTTCACCCTTTCCGCCCTCGCTTCCTCCTTCCCCGCCGGCGCCGACGCTCTCCACGCCTTTTCCCTCCGCCTAGGCCTTCTCCACGCCGACCCCGTCCTCGACAACTCGCTCATCCTTCTCTACCTCCGCCGCAACTGCCGGCCCGACCTCGCGCGCCGCCTGTTCGACGAAATGCCCGCTCGCACCGCGTCCTCCTACAACACGCTCATCACCAACTCGCTGTCCAGCGCCGACGTGTGGAGCCTCTTGCGGCGCATGGTCGCAGACGGTTGCACGCCTGACCGGTTCACTGTCTCAGCCGTCCTGCCGACGTGCACCTCCTTGTTCTGGGGCAGGGAGATGCACGGCTTCGCCGTGAGGATGGGTATGTGCGGGGCATATGATTTTCATGTCAACAGCGGGCTTGTGTCGATGTACTGTAGGTTTGGCAAGCCGGACCTTGCACGGATTGTTTTTGACAGTATGGAGCAGAGGAACGTTGTTTGTTGGACCGCGGTGGTGGGAGGGTACACGGACAATGGCATGTTTGAGGATGCTGTTGGTTCTTTCCGGGAAATGTGGGTAGCTGATGGTATTTTGCCAAATAAGATCACGTTGATTAGTGTACTTTCTGCTGTTGAGGCCCTCTCAGGTTTGGTGGAGGTGAAGCAGGTCCACGGATTCTCTCTGAGGATGGGGATGCGCCAGGAGGTCTCACTGAACAATGCTTTGATTGACACGTATGCAAAATGCGGGGCTTTGCATTATGCAAGGCAGATTTTCGATGATGCCAGTTGGTGTAAAGATGTGATCTCATGGGGCACAATGATCTTGGGTTATGGCATTCATGGTATGGGTGTAGAAGCGGTTGCTGTGTTCGATCAGATGCTTGCGTCTGGTGTTCAACCTGATAGCATAGTTGGGCTCGGTGTTCTTTCAGCTTGCTGCCGTGCAGGTTTGGTCTTGAGGGGCCTTGACATATATTACTCCATGGTAAAGGATCATGGGGTTCATCCAACTGAGGAGATGTGTGCCTGCATGGTGGATTTACTTGGTCGATCTGGGCAACTTGACCATGCCTTGGACTTTATAAAATCAATGAGTGTACAGCCAGGGCCTAGTGTCTGGGGAGCACTTTTGGATGCCTCTATTGCTCATAGCAACAAAGAAATTCAAGATTTAGCTTCCAGGTCTCTTCTTAAATTAGACAAAGGGGATCCGTCAAATCTTGTCGCTGTGTCTAACTTTAATGCTTCTTCTAAAAATTGGATTGTTGTCGATCAAGTTAGAACAAGGATTAATCAGGGATTACTGAAGAAGAAACCTGGTCGTAGTTGGGTAAATCCGACATAGCTGATTAATGACTTATGTTTGGGTTATACTTCTGATGTGTTGTACTTTTACTGCCTCTTCTGTGGAAGCGATTGCATAAGAAAAGGGTGTTTTGGAGCTAACAACAATGGAACAACAATATTTCTTGTACATTGATCGATGATGCAACCACTACTGTCTGTTGGCATTTCATCAAACAACAAAGTGCTGCACATATGTTGGAGATGGCATATGCTCTTTCGATGTTGTACAGGTAAGTTTTGCTTCTTTTAGCCCCCAATTTTGAGATCTTAATATATTTGATTGCGTCAGAATCTGAGTTTTTGATTTATTGTTCTGAATTTGGTGTTTTGATTGATCCATAAAACTAAATGGTACATGCATACTAAAGATAATAACGAGCTTCAACTTAAAAACTATGGTCCTAATTATCCTCTATCTGGAGTCATGTTCTTTGATCAAGGTACCATATGTGGGTCCACATAGATTTCAGTATCGCTTTCAGCCTTTAGTTTCTTTCTTTGTCTATATGTTGATCATATGTTCTATATTCCTTACTTTAAACAAAAGCAACAGAAAAATAATCTATTTGCTTCCAAGATACATACCCACAAACCATGGCCGATTAAAGTTGAAAGGTTCACCACTGATATCACTGATGGTGACTTAGTTTTTAGGACAATAGACGAGTTTAGAGAAACAAGAAACGGCAAGCATTTATGCCCAGTGGAAAATTTAGTGAACCATCAAGTACCTATGAAATGTTTCAGACCAACTGGGATTCAATTCGATTGCTTCAGAAGCATCATATGACCGAGGAGCATTATACTGTTACGTTTCCAGCAGAATCTTTCATGCCTCAGTTCAGTGTTTTTTAAATGTTGTTACTCACAAATACGTATGATTAACAATTTTTTCGAAACATAAACAATTGGTGCTGACTAAGCATGTAGTAAAAAAGTTTTACTGATTGGAAAATTGCGCCTGTACCAGGCGAATGGGCCATGACAAGATCATTGCGGGCAACACGGAAGAGTCTAGAAACAATATACAGACAGGGCTGTGTTGTTTGACCTGTTTGATAAATAGTAAAAGCACACAGTTTAAGTGCATGGTCCAGTATTACAAGGTAGTTTGGTTGATTTTTTCTGAAAATTTTCGACATCTATTGGTTTCTATATTATGAACTGTAGGAATCAGTTACATTGTGATAATTCTGTTAATTCTTAACCTGGGATACCCTCATTCATAGAACCAGCAGGCATAAACCAAGCCGTGTAACTCATTCGTTCCAAATGCATTCATTCGTTAGTCTGAACTTTCCTCCGGGTGACAAGGAAAAAGAACCAGTGTGCATACTATGGAGCAGGATGTGCACAGCGAGT
The DNA here is from genome assembly GCA_031894775.1 of Chloris gayana. Taxonomy (NCBI): domain Eukaryota; kingdom Viridiplantae; phylum Streptophyta; class Magnoliopsida; order Poales; family Poaceae; genus Chloris; species Chloris gayana. Next base: position 273,810 of record JAUNZO010000731.1, read on the forward strand.
CTCATACGATTCTTGTAACAACACTACGGAACATATTTGTAAAGGGAGATGACGTGAACTTGGTCACAGAAGGATCCAGATCCTCTGCAGTTGGCCAGCAACAGAACCGCGTGCCACAGTAAAATGTGAGAAGAACTACAAGGTCGTCTGCATTAGCGAGTACGGTAACAATAAATTTTACTGTTCGAGTGTATTACTGTAGCAGCAAATTTCAGCTGCAGTACTCTGCATTAGCTGCAGCTGTGACACCTGCTGTTTCTTTGCGTCCGATTGCATTCAGAAATACTAACTGTTTCTTTACATTCCAGAATACCTGAGGTAAAACTTTTAGGAAAATGTCCATTTTACTCCCCGAACAATTCACTTTGTTCAAATTACACTCTAAACTAAATCACGGCTCACTTTACTCTCCAAACAATTTAAGTTAGTGCAATTTACTCCCTTATGTAATTTCTCTTTTATATTTTCCTTTGCATGAGCTGAGTTTAGTGCTCAAATTTTGCACAATGATAGTTTTCATTGAACCTTACTTTTTAAATATATAATATATATTTTAAATATATATTTTATAGTTTAATAGCATCAAATATCATCTTAATTATATAGTTCTAGAATTGTATACAAAATATTTCAGAAAAAATACAAAACATTTTCATTTATATAGAGAATGGTACTATCTATCATCAATGTGAAAATTGAGTTTCAAATTCAAATCGTACAAAGAGAAATAAAAAAGATAAATTACATAAGGGAGTAAATTGAGCCAACTTAAATTGTTTGAAGGAGTAAAGTGAGCCCAAATTTTGTACGGAGTGTAATTCGGACATAGTGGATTTTTCGGGGTAGTAAAATAGACTTTTTCAAACTTTTAGTAGGCATGGGCCAAAGGGCCAATGGGTCACGAGAACTTTTAGTAGGCATGGGCCGAAGATTTCCCCGCGGGGACGGGGCTCCGTGAAGCCCCGCCCCGCTTGAAGCGAGGATGGGGGACAGATTTGCCCCGTGGGGCTAACGGGAAGCCCCGCCCGCTTGAAGCGGGGATGGGGGACGGATTTGCCCCGCGGGGCTAACGGGGCGGGGATCCGATAAGAAGCGGGGCGGGGATGGGGATCCAATTTACCCGCGGGGATTCGATGGGGACCCGAAATAATATAGCCCATATACGCAATTGTAGCCCAAGCCCATGCTATATAAAATCGAGTGAATCGATGAAACCCTATCCCCCAACCCCAAGTCCCTAACCCCGGCCGCACCCCAACCTGCAACCCTAGTCCTCAACCCACCCTCTCACCTCTCGATCCGCCTCCCCCCTCCCCCCAATCCCCATCTCGAGACACGCCGCCCGCCGCTAGCAGCCCAGGCACCGCCTCCCCTTCCCCTCTCGGCGCGCGCCGCGCACCGCCGGCGGCCCGAGCACCGCCTCCCCTCTCGGCGCGCGCCGCGTCCCCCTGCTCGGCGGTCGGCGCGCGTCCCCTCCCCTCTCCACTCAACGCGCGTCGCAGCTAGCACCGCCTGTCGCCCTCCCCATCTCGGCGCGCGCCGCCGCTAGCACCGCCTCCTCCCGCGGGGCCCCGATGGGGAATGGGGATCCGGCGGGGATGGGGATGGGGACCGATTTTCCCCGATAGCATAATGGGGCGGGGAACGGGGATCCGGGGAAGCTTAACGGGGCGGGGATGATGGTCTTTCCCCCGTGGGGATTATCCGCATCTTCGGGCGGCCGATCTGCGACCACGGACCCACCTATGTTGCCGGATTCACGGGTTAACGAATTGTAAATTAAAAGGCGTTGATACGATTTTAATAGTAAACATCGTGGAATATCACAAGTACATGAAAGTATATGCTCGCCTTCCCATAAATAGGGCGCCGTTCTTATATTACATCCATATTACCGATCATGTGATCAATACGACGCACATAGTTGTAGTGGGAAAATCGGACATCCACTACTAGAATCCGAGCCTACAATAGCGGGCAAAAACATGCTCTAGTATCGGGCATTTTGACCGATACTGTGCGGACGTTATTATAGCTCGGGCAAAAGCAATATCGAGCAAAACGCCCGATACTACCGAGTGTACGAGAAAATAAAAAAAGAAACACGTGGCACCGAGCCCGCCTTAGGCCCGGCCACCGAGAGCCCATCGCCCACGCTGCATCGCTCGCCCGAGCAGCACCGGTTCATCATCGCCGTCGTGAATCCGGCTGCTCGGAAGAAGGGGTTGGATCCGGCGAGCCCGCGGATGCCCGCACCGCCGCCGTCGAAGGGCGGCCGGATCCGGCGAGCCGGCGGACGCCCACGCCGCCGACGTCGAAGGGAGGCCAAATCCGGTGAGCTCGCGGCTGCCGCACCACCGACGTCGAAGGGGCGGCCGGATCCGGCGAGCCGGTGCCCGCCGCTGCCGCCGACGTCGAATGGGCGACCGGATCCGGCGATCCCGCGGCCGCTCGCGTCGCCGACGTCGAAGGGGCGCCCGGATCCGGGAGCTCGTGGCCGCCCGCGCCGTCGTCATCGAAGAGGCGGCCGGATCCGGCCCGCCTGCGGCTGCCCGCGCGATGGGGCGCGCCGGTTAGGCCGGTGGTGGCGGCGTGCCGGGAGGTGCGGCGATGGTGACGTACTAGGGAGGGGCGATGGTGAAGGCACGGGTGAGAGAGAGAGAGAGAGAGAGAGAGAGAGAGAGAGAGAGAGGAATGTGGGAGGCGGCGGCAGACGGAGCTGGGTACTTAGTCAATTTGTTGAAACCCTATCGACTATATATATACGAGACGGGTTGATATGGGCTTCAAATTGGGCCGAGGGTGCATAGTAATATCGGGCTCAATATGATGTCACTATGCCCGCTATTACTGGTTTTTTTTTCAATATCGATCAACGATGACGTTACTACGCCCGCTATTACTAGCTATTTTCAATATCGATCATCGCTGATGTCATCACCGCTCGCTATTACAGTGGAGCCCGCAATAGCGTTGGCCACGATGACGTCGGCGACTACGCACTATAATAGCGAAATTTTTTGTGCCCGCTATTACTGAAAAATACGAGATGTTATTACATGCTTCTTTTGTAGTAGTGATCCAATTTCTCACTTCAGTTGCATCCCGACTTGACTAAAAGGGCACACTACCAAAATACGGATGTTTACAACGGATTATGCCCTAAGAGCATCTCCAACCATTCCCTAAATGAGGTTGCTAAATGGAAATTTAGGATGTGATTAATAAAAATCATTGTCTAACGGTTCCCTATATGAGGTTGCTAAATTTACCAACTCCCAACCCATGGCCTAAAGGTTGCTACATTTAGTCACCTAATTCTTACTCCCTAAAGGATATTTGAACTATTTAGGAAACGATTATTGGGAACGGTTGGAGTGCATGTCTTCTTTTTACTCCCAATAGATATAGCAACTCTCTAAACCAGTTTTTTAGGAGCAAAATTATTAGTAACTGGTAGAGATGCTCTAATGGCCGGAACTAATCAAGTTTCGAACAGAAAAAACGAATCAGCCTTTTGGTTACCTGATCTGTACCATATTCTCCCTCTCTCTCACACACACAAATGGACCCACTCATCCCAGCTTTTTTTGCGGGCTTGCCTCCAGGAGATTAGCCGCTAATCTCAAGATTGCAGGTCGCCGCCTCCTCACGATCATCTTGAGCAGCGTTACGGCAGTCATGGTAGGGAATAAGTCAGGCATTTCTTTTTTCCTTCACCCACAACTGGACACTAGTTAGGCCTAGTAATTAGGTCCAAACAAAAAGAATTATGGTGTTATTGTGCTTTGGAGCGTTACATTATACCCTTCTAAAAGAGAATTCGTCATCAAATTCTATGGTCTCAATGACAGTTCAAGTATGTAAACAGAATTCGTCATCAAATTCTATCGTCTCAATGAGAGTTCAAGTATGTAAACAAAACACAACTCGCAAAACTCATTGGTCTCAAACGACTGGGATATTTCTTACAATATGCTCCTCAAGCTACCAAGTGGCTTCACGCTCAGTTTGGTTAGTCCACAAGACCTTCACATACTTGATTGTACTATTACGCATTACACGCTAATAGGACTCTTATATATGCAATGGTTGATAGTCAATAGTCAAGTCTCGTTGAATAATAATTTGTTCAACCTTTATCTTCTTCTCTAGATTCTTTTAAATATTTTCTCAACATAGAAACGTGAAACACTCGGGTGCCATAAACTTGGGCATTGCAGACGATGTGCCAATGGACCAACTTTGGCTATAATGGAATAAGGTCCAATATAGCCGAAGCTAAGCTTCCCTTTGATGCAAAAAAGAAGAATTCCTTTAGTAGGTTATGCTTTGAGAAGAACATGATCAGCCATGATCAGCCACCGCAAACTCGAGGTCTTGTCTCCTCTTATCAGCATAGCTCTTTTAACAGCTCCGAGTGATTAGCATACTATATCGTTTCTCTTCGCCCTTCCCAGCTGTCTCTAGAATCCAGTCCAACCAACCAAGGATCTCTTCAAAGATTCCCAACACAACGGAAACACGCATCGTCTACCATACAAAAACTCATATGGTGCTATCTTGATAGTGGCATGGTAGTTGTTATAAGAAAACTCAACCAATGGTTAAATGATCCTCCCAACTACCCTTCCAAGAACGGACACACGCACGAAAGTCTAAATGATCGGCTCCGACTACCCATCGATCCGAGGGTGGAAAGCAAAACCGAGAGCAAATTTTGTATCGAAAGCACCGTCAAGGCTCTACCAAAACATGGATATAAATTTTGAGTCCCTATGTGAAATAATAGACATAGGCGCACTATCGTGGACTGAATTAGTAGTCTTCATTGGAATGAATTGCTTGACCCATATAGCATATTTACCTCGAGGAGACCGAGTTAGACCAATCATAAAATTCATAGTAATATGCTGCCACTTTCATTTTGGAATCTCTAAAAAGCTTTAATAAACATGCAGGCCTCTTGTGCTCGGATTCCACATGTCGGCACAAATCACAAACCGGCACATACTCAACTACACTAATCTTTGTTGAGTCTTTATCTCAAGCACTAAAACTACCTAGTCCCACACGAACCAGGAACTCGATGGTGAAACACAAGAACACACAGGGATTTTAGACAGGTTCGGACCTCTCAATTGAGAGTAATACACTATGTCCAAGTATGTAATGTATTGCCTTTAGCAGATTGCTAATGCTTTGATCGTTTTCGAGGGGTCCCCGCCCCGCCTTATATATCCGAGGGATGCGGGGTTACATGCGGAATCCTAGTCGGTTACAATGTTTACATATTTAGAAACTCTATCTCTAAGTTATATATTCGGAGTCATTTACGACTAGTCTTGCACTTTTCTTGAGGATTATGCCAAGCCTAAGTCGGTATAATCGTCTGTCTCTATTTCCATACCGGTCTATGGAGCCTTCGTTATCTTGTATCGGTTGGACACCATCCTGTGGGCCCTCCCGATGGGTCATATGTATTCAATATGCCACCATATCCATGACGAATCATTTTTCGATCAACGTATACCCGTAAGGTAAGTATACGACAACAACCCCGAGTAATTTTTAATTTTGCCTTGAATACGACCGACCGGTCTTACGCTTGTTGGTCTTATTCCGAGTGCAAAATTAAAAAGAACTCCAACTTCGAACTACTTCTTCTTGCTATTTGGCTTAAAAAAGCAAAAAAAAAAAAGGTTTTTTATCCTCCATACCACCTAATTAGGTGACAGAAAATTGAACTATTTTCCCACTAGTGCACCGATCAGTTGCACCCAATTGGGCATTTGAGCACCTTCAAATAATGCAAGAGTCTACTTGGATGATCTTCACTATTCTCTATCTTCCTGTGATCTCTACGATTGCTCTCTTCATGCCTCATGATTTTTCTGTTTCCCGTGATCGTTACGGACCGCTCTTGAACGTGGTGCACCGGTCGGGTGTACCTAAATAGGTATAGCCCCGACTCTTGTATCATTTGAGTATCCACAAATAATGCTAAAGTCTTTTGTAAGAGTCTATAGTTATTTTTAGGATTTCCAACCAGATTTGGTCACCAATTGCATACCTCTCTGCAGTTTCCACCAAGAACACATCTCCAGACTGGTCATAATCTCATATTCCCGAAGATCACACCATGAACTTATATTCTTCCAAACAGTTAGAATCAGCAGTAATCGATATTCCGCTTAACGAAATATCGATAAAATCCAAATTCCTAACTGATCGAATCGGTCGCCAAAATTCCCGTATCAAACTCGAGTTTTTCAAGCCTAATTTTAGTTGAATGCTTAACACCCAGGGCTTAGGAAAATTAATATTAACCAATCTGTCACACCGTCTTCCTCAACTAGACTGGTTTGCTTGTAGAAATTACTCCAATATCCGTTCCGGGCTAAGAATGCTAAATGGGCTAAGTGTCAAATACTCGGACTGGTCGTCACAATTTACAAAAGAGCCCCGTGATTATCGAATCACACGGACTTTCCCTCTATTGCAAAAAGCGACGAAACTTAACTTGGGCCCTCAAACGGTAAAAATTGCCCGGACTTAGCCTTTGGGCCTTTTTTACCAGACCTAGTCATTCTTAGCCCCCGAGCCCAAGTCAAGGGTCTATATAAGGAGTCCAAGGGATGACCTAGGTCAAATCAATTCCCAAATCCGCCGCAACGTGCCTTTGCCTTCCAAACTGTCTCCTTGTTCTTCGCTCGCCACAATCCCATCTTCCCCTAAGCCCATTCCGATCCTAAAAGCTTTTCCAATGTTGATCCATACCAAGCCATGGGGAAGACCAAGAAAATTGTTTCCAAACCACTGTCTTCCTTTGCTAGCATTCCTCGCGATCTACTCCCAGCCAAGTTCAAGAATTTAAAGCCAACAACCGCACTCGAAGCCAACTTCCAAGCATTGGCTGATGATGGAGTTTTACCTCCTAAGACAATGATCCAATGGGCCGCCCGGAAGCCGGGGACATTCCATGGGGATTTGATGAAAATCACAAAGTGGTTTTCCGCTCTTTCTTCACCCGTGGATTTGATCCGCCCTGCTGCTCTTTCTTTCGCTGGCTCCTCCATTTCTATGGTCTAGAGTTGGTGAATCTGAATCCCAACTCCATTCTCCATATCTATTTTTATTTATCCATCTCTCGTGAAGCTTTCCTGGGGATCCGTCCCCTCTTCAATCTCTTCCGTTACCTTTTTCACATCCGACCACTCCAATCCTCGGTCAATCGCCACACCATCGGAGGCGTAGACATCCGGATCCGCGAATCCAAAGAATATTTTGTAATCCCATTCACAAGAGCATTTCAAACTAGAAAGACTAGTGGTTCATCCGTGAGAACCCTCGACCTGCTCTTCCACCCTACGGGGCTAAAATCGCCCGAGAACTTGATAATCGGTGCCCCAATAACCTCGGAGAGGAGTTGATTCAAGACGAATAAGTCTCTCTACTTGCATTGATTTAAGATTTGAAAGAAGAAAAGAAAGTCATAACGGAGACCGTTATTTGGAGCTTCGTTCGCGGGGTTCAGCCCATCAAGCGCCGGACCACTCCCGGTTGGCTCTTCAAGGAGAGCAACAATACCGATGACGGAACCAACTGTCCGGACTTGTCCCGGCAGAATAACCGTATCAAGAAGATGTTGTCCGACTTCGACAGGACCGATTATAACAAGGTCGCTATCACCTACAGCTCGAAGAATCCTCGCACAACGAGTACATTCAACTCTTCACAATCTGTATTCAATTCTTCACCCATTCTGCATTTGTTTTTTAACTATGCTTCGATGATATAGGGCCTTGACGGATTTAGGAGCCATCCACCACTCTCCATAAATGACCGAGTGGGGAGCAGACTATAGGGATGGCGCACATACCGCTCCAATCCCTGCCATCCTTGGACCTGCTAGAAAGATGACACGGTCTGGTAAGACAATCAAACCTCCTACTCAACAATGTCGAAAACTCGTCATCAATCCGGATGAAGATGCTGATATTGTTCCCACGATACTCGAGCGACACCCGGTCTACAGCTCGACGGGAAGAAGATCGGCGCCAAGAATAGGCGCTAATAAAATAAAGACCGCCAAGCCGCCGGGCCGCAATCCGGAGCGCTACAAGTGACAGGTCATAATGCACCGGTGCTCCAAAGGATCCATTAGCTCAAGTTCCACAGAGGTCCAGGTATCATCCGATGAGGACATCCCAGCCATGACTACAAATGCACAAGTGTGTGAAGGACCAATTACACGTAACGAGCAAAAGAACTCGAAAAAGAGGTGAACTCACTCCTTACTGAAATGAACTTCAACATAACAAAGAATGTTATACTACCTAAGTGCTTTACTTCTCTTTTGCTCAGGTTCACTCATGAAGATACTTGTCCGAGTTGTTTGGACTTACATTAGGGTTCTTTGGACCTGCGTCCGGGTTCTTTTATTCCTAATTCGGAAGGCTATGAAGGATTCTTTTGGACCGACATCCGAGTTCTTTCTCTCATGACTCCAGAAGGCTATGGAGGTCCACAAATACTTGTTGGAAAGCTTATCAAGTCTATTTTGCAATACTACCAAAATGAGAGTTCTTTGGACTTTCTAATTTTGAGGTCCAACTTCTTTTGTGAAGACATGTCAAGAAGGCTAGAGGTGTTTTCTAGGATTTTTCCAGGGACAACTTCTCATGCAAAACTGTACCAATCTGCCAGGAATAAAGGGCCATGCTATATATGGTTGGAAGCATCATTAAGTCTAGTTTCCAGCCCAACAAACAACTTATCATTTGGACTTCCCAATAAGAAGTTATGATCATATTGCCGAAGACTGCACAGAAGCTAAAAAGACCCGCGTGAACCGAGAAAGACTCCATGAATGCATCCGCCGGTTGGCCTTCCTGCTTCCAACGTGGTGATTTCAGTTCATACCTATCTCATGCTTATCTAGGAGGCTTGTTTCTAGTATAAATACCCCCTATGTACTCCTGAAAACCTCGGTTGAATTTGATATATGTGACATCCCCTCCGGGACACCCGGGAATCGGTACAGAGGGACACTCGGCGAAGCGAGTTACAACGAAACATCATCTTATACAAGCCGGAATATATATATCATGGTATAATACAACCAGGTTTTCGAAAACAAACACTCTTGCAGCGGAATATAACATTATTGAAGTTTAACATCCTACGAGTATTCAGCGGAAGCTTGTCTATTATACAACTCAAAAGTCTTCAAACGAAACAACGTGATGCACCGAGCCCTTCGCACATCACGGTCCTCTCTCTTCAAGGTGTGGGGATACGTTCCCACCGAAGGGAACCTCCCTCCGGACATTGCTCCTCTTCGGGAAGCTGCCATACAAGTCGTGGTAGTACGACTCGTTCCCTGAAAGGTAATGAACAAACCCCGAGTATTCTAATACTCAACAAGACCGACCCGTCAACATGGCACGCTAAGACCGACGCCTAGTATGCAAAGGCTTTCCGGTCGTGGGGTTTACTCCTTTGCGAAAACAACATTAAAGGTTGGGTCCTTACTTTCAATATTTTAGCTCATGTTAAGTTCATTAGCCTTGGTGTTTGCAACCTATCACTATTGCAATCAAGTTCTCAATCAAGATAAAATAGACCTTAATTCTTCCATCTCTCATCTTTATCTTCCATAAAATTTACTACGATGTGACGAGCTAAACAAGCGGTACTCATTATTGCGAGGGACAGCGATTCGAATCGATTTTATACCAGCTGGCAAAACCCGACTACACGACGTATACGCATCACACCGATCGTATACGACAACCTTTCCAGCTAGCACTCGACAGCAGACTAGCCATTTCCAGCTCCCCGGGAGTATGGCGAAGCCACGACTTCCCTCATGGTCGACCCATCTCCCACCCGTGAGACTATCCTCTCGACTAACGACCGGCAAAAGAGAGCCGGCTACGCTACATCTCTCGGGGCGATAGGGTACATCAGCTTGCTCGGGCCCATGATACCAGCATGTAGTACGGTACGTTCAAACTTGTTCAACTAAGCCGACAACGGTACGGTCCTTGACCGACACGGATGGGGCTACCACCTTGCAAGACCTCGTCTCCGTCTTGCCCTTTCTCCTACGGGGCCCGTCCGGTCTCAACTTCATTAACACTCTCTTCATCTTTAGTATCAACACAAAACCCTTAAAGCCTCCATGCTTTAAGTGCCCTAACCATCTATCGTTGCCACTATGCATTAAGCTTAGCCTCTATTGAGCTACCTGTACCGAGATAGAATAAACAAACGGAAACCTACCATAATGCATCTAGGGTGTCAACCATTCCCTAACACCTAATGCACAAGCATAACTGTACTATGTGATAAAGTAAAATATTTAAAAACATAGGTAGGATGCACCGGGGCTTGCCTTGAGTCTGTTCGAAGTTAGCCTCCTCAGCGGCTGGGTCGACGTCGAGATTCCGGCTCCCGATTCTCCCTCGGGTGGAACCTCGATCACTTCGAACCTAGTCGACCAAGCAATGCTTCACGAATCACAATCATGTATGCATGAATGCTCATGATGAAAGTATGCAAGGATTCATTAATTAAGTCCCATAAATAATAATTAATGATTAATGCTTAATCACCTTAGTTAATTAACAAATTAGGGATAAGTATGTTCATTAAGCATTAATTAATAATTAATTAAGCTGATTAATAAACGTTTAATCAAGATCATTATTAAGTAGTTCTGTTTCCTTAATTCCTTAATTAAGTTCACTACTTACTTAGGTTTAATAATTAATACAATCTTCCGATTTATTAGGCAATAAATAAATTCTTACTTTGAGTGATTAAAGGTTAATAGATTGTGATCACATACAATAATACAGTTTAAGTTTAATTTTGGAAAATAAATTTCATCATTAATTTCGTCTGCAGATATCTCCTTTATCAAAGAAAATTATTTTTCATAATTAAACATTCTATTTACATAAAATAATAGCCTTTCTCTAATCAAAGAAAGTGATTAATTACTAAATATAAAATAAATTTATTCAAAATAAATATTTTATTTTACAAATAAATAGATCTCATTTTTCCGAGTCTAACAAAGTTGGTTTGGCATTTTTCCGTTTTTAATGAATTTTCTACGAATTTTGGAAATTTAAATTCAATTACGTGCCACACGGAAGGCCACGGTGGTTGGCCACACGAGATCCGCCGTGGCCACACGCGATCCCACCCGCGTGTGGCCCGCGGTGTGGCACCACCACGGCGACGGGGACACGGCGGCGCAACCACCGGAGTTGGCCGGCGATGGCCCAAAGCTCGCCGTGAGACCACCTACGAGCTCTACTCGACGCGGCGAATCTTTTGGTGGAGGTGCGCGCACATGAGCTCGACCCTAGCTACACCGGCGGCGAGGTCCGGCCATGGCGAACCCTCCGGCGGTGGCGCGAGCTCACCACGAGCACAAAAATTGGGGAAAACAAGTGGGAAGCTTCTATAAAGCATGCGCAAGCCCGTCGTGGAATCAAAAAGACATGAGCAAGTCCCGAGAGGTGTGCTCACCGTGAGTGGCGGAGATGGCGGTGGCCGGACGCGGAGAAGGTGAGGAATTTCACGGCGACCCGCAACGGAAACTAGATGAGCAAGCGCTCCGAAGCTAAAGAAATGGATTGCGCACCACTTGGTGAAAGAATGGAGGACGATGGCTCACCGGAGAGCTCCAATTCCCGTGCACGGCGGAGGAACGACGGTGAAACGCCGTGGAGGAAAACGAGCTCGTCTCGACGGAGCGACGGTGCTCAAGTCGATTGCAAGGATCGTGGAGCTTCGCGAGTTCCTGGCGGAGCCTCCGGCGGCCGTGGGGTGAACGGGGAGTGGCTAAGGCGAGCCGGCGCCGAGCTCCGGTGAAGAGCGGCAATGGCGGGAGGCGAAATGGGAGGGAGAGGGAGAAAAATGGGAGCCGGCGGGGTCTTTATCTCCCTCCCGTGGCGGTTCCGCCGGCCAGCTGCGTGGCTGCCAGCAGCTGCGTGGCGGGGTCGTGGCACCCGGCTGGAGAGGCGGTGCGCCGCGGGCGGCGTCGAGCGCACGGTGAGAGAGGGAGAGAGGAGAAGAGATCGGCGCCCGGGCCCGGCTTGGCCATTTTACAAAAAGCCCCTAACCTTTCGTGAAATTAAAAAGGGGCCTTCCGGTGCTCCAAAAATTCCGCGAAAAATCAGGGATGTTAGTGAAAGTATTTTAGGCATTTTTCCTATTAAGTCCAGGGTAAAACTCCAAATCATTTTCGGATTAAAAATTCATAGCTAAAATTAATAAAAGAGGCTTTGTTTATTTCTTGTAAATATTTTCATAAATCAAAATCTTTTCAGGACCTTTTCATAAATCTTCATTTGTGATAATGAAGCTATAGAAAATGTTAAACATGAATTTTCTTCTCATTTTCTTTCTTTTTAACACTTCCTTTCTTCTTTATTTGATTTGTTATTTTATGTGAAATTTCTTGAAATTTCTTCACACTATGCTTAATAATTTCATAAATGAAATGTGATGACATGCTCATGAATGCCATGAAATGCATTTTTATTGCTGTGAGTTGTTACAATATACGAGATAACCTCATATGGTTTTGTCGCAGCTCGTGCCGCTGAGTGCCTTGCACACCCTTGTTCTTCCTTGTTCTTCTTGGACTTGTGAAGAGATCACTCCGGGGTCCGCTATTTCGTGCTCTACGGTTTCTAGTTTGGCTGTGCCGTTTTGTGTGGATTAGTCCCGGATTGTGGTTCTGCGGTCGTTCGGAGATCGAGTCGAAGTCTTCACGGTTTCGGTGTCTCTCTCCCCGTCGCTTGGTCGCATCCAACCTTGGTCCGGTATAAAGCTACTTACCCGCTTTTCGCAGCAAGTTATCCTTCGTTTGTGAACCTACTCGTTGTGAAGATCGGGCCACCCTCTTGCCGATTCATATCGAAACCTTCCGCTTAGATCGACGCGCAAGGCAACTCGGTCACGAAGGAAGCGGTTCCAACTCCCTCGGTGCAACCTATCGCCAAGAGGAGTGCTCTGGAGGACCTAGTGGTGGTTCTCAAGAACCACCCGAGAAGAAATCCAAACGATCAATTGGCTTTGTGAAAGCTGCCGGGTATAACCTTCACAAATTTTAATTCCATGCTTGCCAAATTTCACTATAATGCAATTCCAACTGGTCTTATTTTTCATCCGGTATACTTGCAGCGTTCCATCCAATCTCCAGGCGTCCATTGCTGGTTTCTTAAGGCACAAGCCTAACAACGCCACCAAGACCACAACCCCGAGACCGCGGCAAAGGTCCCTAAGGTAAGTACGGAACCTCAAGCTACGGTTGAAAAGGAAATCCCTGCTGCCCCGATCGGTGATGTGCCTACTTCACCGATCATTTCGATCGCTCAAATTACTGAAGATAGCACCTGCAAAAGAGCCAAGGATTGAAGACAAGGCTAGCAGCTTTGTCTCTGCTAATCCTGCTCGGACCGCTAAAGACCTGCCCTTGGATGGCCACAACCGGTCCGAGTGGATGAAGAAGTCTCCGGCGTCCTCGCTCTACTACCGAGCTGCCCCTGCCAAACCCAAGCTCACTAGAATGATCATCGGTGATACCACCGTTGACGGAGTCGGCGGGGCACTCAAATTTATCTGCGACCGTCGGGTGGGTTGCAGTCCAAGAAGAAGAAGCCCTAAAGCAATTCAATGAATCCGGCCGGGTATGCTCCTACCCTTATGCTGCAAAATCTAAATTTCAAATGAAGTTTCTTCTTATCCTAATACTTCCATCATCGGGCCCTCATGAAGAATTAAGAAGCAAAGACTGCAATTATTTGTTGCCTTCAAGAGGAACTGAACCCGACTTCCCAAGAGATCAAGGAGCTAGGGATGCAGATCGCTGAACCGCTTTCCGGAGAACAAGAGCTCACATGGCGATATCATAATCTTAATAACACCCATCAAATCATGGAAGATCGTTGGAGATAAATCATCGGATCGAAGAAAGAAATCCAAGGTATATTGTCTTTTGACGACTCTTCATTTCACCTGTCCGATCCCATTCGACCGGTCTTTCTATTCCTCATTTAACCGGTCCTGCTGTATCTGCAGTGCAACAAGACTTGATTGCGACACATAAAAAGATTGAAGAAACTCTTCAAGAAAACATATCACATCAAGAAAAAGCCTTATAAGAAGGCAAGAAGCTTGAAGAAATGCAAGCGACCAGGATTGGAGAGCTAGAAGCCGAGCTAACCGCAATGGATAATATTCTAGGGCAAGCTCTCCAATCTGCCAAAAATAATGAAGAACAAAATGAAATGCTGAAATCTGACCTGAGCAGGGCACTTGAAGCTTCCAAGACCGCTCATGCAGAAAAAGAGAAATCAACAAAAGAAGTGCATGAGTCCGCTCGACGAGCTCTCAAGATAAAAGAAGAAATTCAACGCCTTCCGAGGAGATAGATTATGCTGATAGCCTCAGCTTCCAACGCTAAACTAGTCTCGAAACCTTGATGTGTCACATAGGCATAAGTTCTTTTCCTTTATACTTCGCAACCTTTACTTAAATATCCATCAATACCACTGATCACAAGTCTCCGTCTTTACAGAGTTCACAGCAGGCACCAAGAGACTGATTGAATACTTAGGCGGAGGCGACATCCCACACAACGTCAATTCAATGCAGAAGCTGTATTGTGAGTTGCTCCCCGCCACATCCAAGAACATTGCAAAATGGTTGCCGCTGCTGGAGGAGCTGAAATCGCAGCAGTAATTCAATCATGGACCCCCGTGGAGGAGTGCGACTTCAACTTCATCACGATTGACACTCATCCCAACACAACAGAAGAGCGGTTCAATGAGTTGAAGAATTATCTCATTGGTACCGTGAGCCATCTTGTTAAATACCTTTCAATGGACCCAACTTATGAGCCGTTGGATGTTGCTGTAGCCATGCTAGCTGCCGAAGAAGCAGCCGATGCTGAATTTGAAGATTTGAATGTTAATATGCTAATTGACTCGGAGGTGACAACAAATGAGCCATTGACCACGGATGCAAAGACCGGTGACACCGGCACTTCAAGCGGTCCCGGTTCAAATGTTTAGCCTCGTAGTGAATCTATAAGAAACAATTTGAAAAGTGTATGAATGTAGTCATGTGTATATAAGCACTCTAATAATTGCAATTTCATTTTATCCATATTTATGACCGGTGTTTATATGTTTTCCTTCAACATATAAAATTTTTGCTTTCCCACAAACTGCAGCGGTCTAGAATAATCATTATATGCCTAATGTAATTCAACTTTAATAACCGATCTCCATAACCTAAAAGCTATCCCGCTTTGACCGGTCCGGCTTATAGCTAAACAAAGATGGTTAACTCAAACACAATCACACCATGACATGACCACCGTCTCGCAATGGCACCGAGTGTAGTTCACGGAGGTGGTCTCGTTAACAAGATTGTGCCGCTCAAAGATTCGACCGATCAAAGAATTCAGGATTGTAAAGTTTAACTAACCACTATCAAATAGTAGCCCCTTGGCTCGGTAAATTAATTCAAAATTAAGATGCGGAGTCATACACAAAGCCATGCAGCTAGACAAAGATTTATATATTTCATATTATCAAGCAACTATCATAAGCATAGCGGTACATAAGAAGAAATACATAAAGCTTAAGTACAAAAGCAACATAGCTGATCAAAATTCCAAAAATTTGGACTTTCATGCTCATCCTTGGTCATAAGCCCGTAAGCTCCCGGTCTGGAAACTGATTTGACAATGAAGGGTTCCTCTCGGACCGGTGACAACTTGTGTCGATTCGTTGTAGACTCGTATCTTCCCGAGCACCAAAGCCCACTTGAAATTCTGTTGGCCTAATATTGCGGTCATGATAACGCCGCAACCCTTGATGATACTTGGCCATTCGAATAAGAGCTTGTTCACACAATTTGTCTAATGCGATAACTCCATCCGACGCTGATCATCATACTTTTCTTCATCATAATTCTTCACTCGAGTAGAGACCAGATTGCCTCCGACCCATATATAAGGGAAAACGAAGATTGCTCTATTGCACGACCGATGTTCGTACGTAGCCCCCACAAGACCCATGGCAGCTCCTTAACTCACTTCCCGGCATAGGGCTTCAAGCGATCATAAATTCATGGAGTAAGTCCAGTCAAAATCATGATATTTGCCCGCTCAACCCGACCATTACTCTATGGATGCGAGACCGATGCATAGTTAATCTTGATGTCCAAATCATCTCGCACATTGTTTGAAGATTTTGAAAGTAAATTGTAGTTTGTTATCTATAATGATGCAATGTGGTATGCCAAATTGATGAGGACATCTCAGCCATGACTACAAATGCACAAGTGTATGAAGGACGAATTACACGTAACCGAGCAAAAGAACTCGGAAAAGTGTGAACTCACTCCTTACTGAAATGAACTTCAACATAACAAAGAATGTTATACTACCTAAGTGCTTTACTTCTCTTTTGCTCAGGTTCACCCATGAAGATACTTGTCCGAGTTGTTTGGACCTGCGTCCGAGTTCTTTTATTCCTAATTATGGAAGGTTATGAAGGATTCTTTTGTACCGACATCCGAGTTCTTTTTCTCATGATTCCGGAAGGCTATGGAGGTCCACAAATACTTGTTGGAAAGCTTATCAAGTCTATTTTGCAATACTACCAAAATCACTGTTCTTTGGACTTTCTAATTTTGAGGTCCGACTTCTTTTGTGAAGACATGTCAAGAAGGCTAGAGGTGTTTTCTAGGATTTTTCTAGGGACAAATTCTCATGTAAAGGAGTTATGATCATTTTATTGAAGACTGCGCAAAAGCTAAAAAGACCCGCGTGAACCGAGAAAGACTCTATGAATGCATCCACCAGTTGGCCTTCCAGCTTCTAACGTGGTGATTTCAGTTCATACGTATCTCATGCTTATCTAGGAGGCTTGTTTCTAGTATAAATACCCCCTATGTACTCTTGTAAACCTCAGTTAAATTTGATATATAGATAACCTCATATGGTGTTGTCGCAGCCAAGCTGCTGAGTGCCTTGCACACCCTTGTTCTTCCTTGTTCTTCTTGGACTTGTGAAGAGATCCCTCCGGGGTGCGCTATTTCGTGCTCTACGGTTTCCTGTTTGGCTGCGCCGTTTTGTGTGGATTAGTCCCGGATTGTGGTTCTGCTGTCGTTCGGAGAACGAGTCGAAGTCCTCACGGTTTCGGTGTATCTCTCCCCGTCGCTTGGTCGCATCCAACCTTGGTCAGGTATAAAGCTACTTACCCGCTGTTCGCAGCAAGTTATCCTTCGTTCATGAACCTACTGTCGTGAAGATCGGGCCACCCTCTTGCCGATTCATATCGGAACCTATCATGTGGTAATCAGAGCTATCGTTGTCACGGTAGGTTTGTTATCATCCACCTATATATTACTTGTTCTACCACTGCAATTTTTTTCTTTTCCCCTGTCCTACAGTCCACAAAAAGCCACAAAACAAATCCTATAGCCTTTTGTGGTACTGTTACTTTGTGTGTTGCGTTCATCTTGTTGCTTGTCACCATTGTGTTCTTCTGCCGTGTTATATTTTCAGTTTTTTATTCACACCCGCCCACCCCATTTGTTATCTTGTGCTTGCTGAAAAAAAAATCAGAGAAAAAAAGTGTGAAAGAAAGAGTAAAAAAAAGAGACAAAAAAAAGAAGAGAAGTTGAAAAGGGATTGTATTGTGGATTGTTTCAAGTTTCATATTTGTATCCGAGTATTGGTGGTGTTTTGAAGAACAACATTTTACATTTTGTTGAACGTTTTACACACTTGGTTGAAGTACAATAGCCTCTTTTGAACAGCCACCTATAGCTCCACAAAAATCTGAAACCGGACCTCTCGTTTTGTATCCTTTCAACCGCTTAACCACAGCTGGGTACTATCACACATAGCACTCTCACGGTCCTCAAGAACAGGCAAGAACTTGGGTAAGCAAGAGGTGAGATCGAGTGTTTCCACAAATAATTTCCATTCCACTTTGTTCTTGCTGCTCCTAACATGGCAGGATCCAACTCAAGTGTTCATGATAGACACCATGGCGATGAAGACAACTGTGTTTCTCGAGCTGAGATGCGTCGCATGGCCGATCAACTCGTGGAAGCCATGGGAAGGATCCTTGATGAGCGAATTCCCACAGCGGGAGGTCGAAGACCACACCATCGGCATGAAGAAGAAATTCAGCATGATCATGAAGAGGAATTTGATGATGATGAAAATCCTTTTGGGAACCGTGGACGATTTGGACCTCGCTATAATCATCGTCGTGGTGCTGCTCATGATGGAGAAAATCATCGTTATCGTCAGAACAGGGATGATCCGGACAACATTGCTCGTGTCAAGTTGAGCGTTCCCAAATTTTCAGGGAAGGAAGATGCCGATGCATATTGAGTGGGAAGAGCAATGTGATCAGATTTTTTGTGTGCACAATCTCTCGGACTAGAGGTGTGTTAATCTTGCTTCCGTTGAATTCTCTGGTTATGCTCTCACTTGGTGGAATCAAATACAAGAAAATCAGCTTGTGTTGGGAAGAAATCATATATCTTCTTGGGCTGAAATGAAAAGAGTGATGCGAAGACGTTTTGTTCCATCAAGCTATCAACGTGACCTTCGCAATAGGAGATGGAGTTACTCTTGGTGCGATCTGAAATTAGAGAGGATGATGAATAAAAAATGGAAGATTTTTGCACGGTCTAATTGATGAAATTTCTGATTTTGTTGAGATGTTTCCATACAATATTTTGCATGATATTGTTGATCAAGCCAAGCGCACCGAGAGGAAAATTCAGCAAGAGGGACATGGTCGGTCCTATGGGAGTCGATCTACCTCAGCTCCATGGCGCCGGCAGTAGCCCGGTACCTTCGTTGGTAGTGGTCGATCTCAAGGTGCTACAGCTAGGCCTCCTCCAGCTGTTGGTGCTGCAAAAACAACAGTTTCCACTGCTTCTTCACCTGCAAATCGGCAAGAAAGACGCCCTGTTTCAGCACAAGCTCCCTCAATTACATCGTCTGCTGCATCCACCTCACATAGCCAAGACATTGTGTGTCACAAGTGCCAAGGGCGTGGATACATTGCTGCTCAATGTCCTAGTTGGAGGACAATGATTATGAATGATCAAGGTGAATGGGAATCTGAAAGTGAACAGGAAGATGAAGGTCCAAAGTTTGATGAAGAAAATATGAATGATGAGAATGAGATCCAACCCGATGAAGATAACAATAGTTGCTTTATTTCTCGTCGTGTGCTTAGTGTTACTGCTGCACAAGAAGATAATGGACAGAGGCACAATCTTTTTCACACCAGAGGCATGATCAAGGACAAGTTGTGCAGAATATTGTGGGGCGCTGCGTGTGACCAATATTGTGACTGTTCCTTTCTCCATTGGGAGGTACAATGATTATGTGGAGTGTGATGTGGTGCCAATGCAAGCATGCCAATTGTTGTTGGGACGACCTTGGTTATATGATCATGATGTTCAGATTTGTGGTTGAGCCAACAAACTTGTTCTAATGTACAAAGGAGAGCGAATTACTTTGCTACCTTTGTCTCCGGGGATATTTTGAAGGATGATCTCAAGAGAAAACATCGAGAGAGCGAGAACCACTTGCAAGTGACCCACAAACATAGTGAGAGAGTGTTTCCAAAACCCAATAAAACTCCACAACCTCAAATAACCAAGCCAAAGGGAAAAGAGAGTTTAGTGATGATGGTTAGAAAAGGGGATTTAAAAGAATTGAGTGAACCCAATGCTGTGTTCTATGTACTCTTGTACAAGGACAATTTTCTTGTCACTAACGACTTATCCTCTACTTTGCCTAGTGTTGTTTTTGATATGCTACAGGAATATGACGATGTGTTTCCGGAGGAAGTACCACCAGGGCTGCCGCCAAAGAGAGGAATTGAGCATCAAATCGATCTTGTTCCTGGTGCCTCGCTTCCAAACCGTGCACCATATCGCACCAACCCGGTGGAAACAAAAGAAATTCAGCAGCAAGTGCAGGAACTTATCAATAAAGGGCATGTCAAGGAAAGTCTCTCACCTTGTGCAGTCCCTATTCTTTTTAGTTCCAACGAAAGATGGATCATGGAGGATGTGTGTTGATTGTCTAGTATTAATAACATCACCATACGGTATAGACATCCCATACCTAGACTTGATGATATGCTTGATGAGCTTAGTGGTGCTATCATTTTTACAAAGATTGATTTGCGAAGTGGCTATCACCAAATAAGAATGAGAGAAGGAGATGAATCGAAAACAACTTTCAAAATAAAGTTTGGGTTGTATGAATTGATGGTGATGCCTTTTGGATTGACCAATGCACCTAGTACTTTCATGAGATTGATGAATCATGTTCTTAGAGCATTCATTGGCAAGTTTGTTGTTGTTTACTTTGATGATATCATAATTTACAGCAAGTCTCTTGATGAACATGTTGAACATATAGAATGTGTGGTTGCTGTTTTGAGGAAGGAATGCTTGTTTGCTAACCTTGCCAAGTGCACCTTTTGCACCGACAAGGTAGTTTTTCTTGGCTTTGTTGTTTCAGCTCAAGGTGTGGAGGTGGATGAGGAGAAGATCAAAGCTGTACGTCGGTGGTTACCTCCACAAAATGTGAGCCAAGTGCGAAGCTTCCTTGGACTTGCTGGTTTCTACCGTCGATTTGCGAAAGATTTTAGTACCATTGCTGCTCCAATCAACGAGTTGACAAAGAAGGATGTACCATTCTATTGGGGTGTAGCACAAGAGAATGCATTTGGAGAGCTAAAAATGAAGTTGACAACAGCCCCACTCCTTGCACTTCCAGATTTTGCTAAGACCTTTGAGATTGAGTGTGATGCAACTGGAGTTAGGATTGGAGGTGTGCTCATGCAAGAAGGAAGACCCATTGCATACTTCAGTGAAAAGCTAAGTAGTCCAACTCTCAATTATTCAGTTTATGATAAATAACTTTATGCTCTTGTGAGGAGTTTAAAAACATGGCAGCACTATCTTTTACCTAAAGAATTTGTGATACATTCAGACCATGAATCCTTGAAACATCTTAAGGGTCAATTAAAACTGAACAAAAGACATGCTAAATGGAGTGAATTAATTGAATCTTTTCCTTACATTATCAAGTATAAGAAAGGGAAGGAAAATATTGTTGTAGATGCTTTGTCTAGACGACATGTTTTGCTGTCCCAACTTGATGCAAAAATTCTTGGTTTGGAAAACATAAAAGATTTGTATGCTACTGATTCCACCTTCACTGAACCATTTACTAAATGTTGTCATGGCAAGGGCTGGGAAAAATTCCATTTACATGATGGATTTTTGTTTCGGGCTAACAAACTTTGTATTCCAGATTGCTCTTTTCATCTTTTTCTTTTGAAGGAAGCCCATGGTGGTGGCTTGATGGGTCATTTTGGTGCCAAGAAAACTGAACAAGTGCTACCTGATCACTTCTTTTGGCCTAAGATGAGGAGAGATGTCGAGCGATACGTACTACGCTGCGAAACATGTCACAAAGCTAAGTCACGCCTAAACGCTCATGGTCTCTACACCCCTTTGCCTATTCCTCATGTCCCTTGGGAAGACATTTCTATGGACTTTATCCTTGGGTTACCTCGAACCAAGAGGGGGAGGGACTCAATCTTTGTTGTGGTTGACCGATTCAGCAAAATGGCTCATTTTATTCCATGCCATAAGAGCGACGATGCTTCACATATTACTGAATTGTTTTTCAGGGAAATTGTGCATCTACATCGTGTCCCACAAACCATTGTTTCAGATCATGACATGAAGTTTTTGAGCTATTTTTGGAAGACATTGTGGGGAAAACTTGGAACAAGACTTCCGTTCTCCACAACATGTCATCCGCAAACCGATGGACAAACCGAAGTTGTGAACCGCACCTTGTCAACATTGCTACGAGCTGTCCTCAAGAAGAACTTGAAACTTTGGGAAGAAAGCTTGCCCCATGTGGAATTTGCATATAACAGGGCGGTACACTCAACACAATTTTGTCCAT
This sequence comes from Chloris gayana, assembly GCA_031894775.1. NCBI lineage: Eukaryota > Viridiplantae > Streptophyta > Magnoliopsida > Poales > Poaceae > Chloris > Chloris gayana. Next base: position 295,885 of record JAUNZO010000731.1, read on the forward strand.
TTGAGATTGTATATGGCTTCAAGCCTACTGCTCCCATAGATCTTTTGCCTTTGCCTATGCAGGAACGTGTGAACTTTGATGCAAGCAAGCGTGCTGAATTTGTTAAGAAACTACATGATCGAGACAAAGCAAATATTGAAAAGATGACCAAGCAAGTACAAGAAGCGTGCCAACAAAGGGCGCAAGAAGGTGTTATTTGAACCAAGAGACTTGGTTTGGGTGCACCTAAGGAAGGAACATTTTCCTGAACAATTCAAGAGGGAGTTGCAGCCCCGAGCTGATGGCCCATTCAAAGTGCTTCGCAAGATCAACGACAATGCATATGAAATTGATCTTCCAAGTACTTATGGTGTGTCTACAACTTTGAATGTTGCCGATTTATCTCCATTCTTTGGATTAGAAGAGTCGAGGACGACTCCTTTTCAAGAGGGGAGGATGATGAGGACATCCCAACCATGACTACAAATGCACAAGTGTATGAAGGACCAATTACACGTAACCGATCAAAAGAACTCGGAAAAGAGGTGAACTCACTCCTTACTGAAATGAACTTCAACATAACAAAGAATGTTATACTACCTAAGTGCTTTACTTCGCTTTTTCTGTTCACTCATGAAGATACTTGTCCGAATTGTTTGGACCTGCGTCTCGGTTATTTTATTCCTACGTCCGGTTATTTTATTCCTAATTCTAGAAGGCTATGAAGGATTCTTTTGGACCGACATCCGAGTTCTTTTTCTCATGATTCGGGAAGCCTATGGAGGTCCACAAATACTTGTTGGAAAGCTTATCAAGTCTATTTTGCAATACTAACAAAATCAGAGTTCTTTAGACTTTCTAATTTTGAGGTTCGACTTCTTTTGTGAAGACATGTCAAGAAGGCTAGAGGTGTTTTTTCTAGGATTTTTCCAGGGACAACTTCTCATGTAAAAGTGTACCAATCTGCCAGGAGTAAAGGACCATGCTATATATGGTTGGAAGCATAATTAAGTCTAGTTTGCAGCCCAAGAAACGGCTTATCATTTGGACTTCCCAATAAGGAGTTATGATTATTTTACTGAAGACTGCGCAGAAGCTGAAAAGACCCGCGTGAACCAAGAAAGACTCCATGAATGCATCCACCAGTTGGCCTGCTAGCTTCCAATGTGGTGATTTCAGTTCATAGCTATCTCATGCTTATCTAGGAGGCTTGTTTCTAGTATAAATACCCCCTATGTACTCTTGAAAACCTCAGTTAAATTTGATATACAGATAACCTCATATGGTGTTGTCGCAGCCGAGCTGCTGAGTGCTATGATGAAAACAAGTATGATGAACAACGTCAAATGGAGTTGATTGCTGTGGAAGAACTACGTGATCGAGCGCTGGTCCGAGTTGCTACGTATGATCGGGGTTGCGGAGGTATCATGCTCGCAATGTTTGAGTCGATGAGTTTCATGTTGGCGATTTGGTGCTCGGGAAAATTCAATCTAAACAAGAATTGACATAAGTTATCACCGGTCTAGGAAGGGCCATTCATAGCTAAACCAGTCTCCGGACCGGGTGCCTATAGGCTCATGACCGAGGATGAAGAAGAGATACCGAATTCATAGAATATTGACCAGCTACGTCGCTTTTGTACTTGAGTTTTTTGTATTATGTCCTTATGTACCTCTATGTTAATGATAGCTTTTTGATAATGTGAAATATATCAAGTTGTGTTTATCTCGCATAGTGTTTTATGTCTTGGAAATTTGATTTTACATTAATATACCGAGCTAGCGGGCTGCTATTTGAGAGCGGTCAGGAATAATTTGAAATCCCGAGTCTTAAGACTGGTCATGTTTACTATACGGCGTGATTTGTTAAGTAGATCGCCTCTATGAGTTATATCCAAGTGCCGATTAAGAGGCGAGTGGTCATGTCATAGTTGGGTTGTGTTGAAATTAACCATCGTTGCTTGGTTATAGACTTGATTGATTAAACCGAGATGGTAATTTTGTGATTTTGTTAGTAATAATGACCGGTTATTACAATTACATTATTTTCTCTCGTATTTGAATTAGGCCAATCTTAATGGGAGTGTCATGGTAGTGTCATGAACATTAAATTTGCTGACATGGTATGAGAGAGAAGAGAGGGAGTGTCATGGGATGAGAGATGAGTGTCATCACCATGACCCTCTATTGGCACGGTTCTTAAGAATTTCTTCTTGGTAATCGTGCGATGACACTCTCCACCGAGACCGGCCTTACTCCGGACCGCTGCAGTCTATGTGAACAGACTTAGTCTTATACGGAAGAAGAATGAAAGTATATAAAGACTGGTCATAAAAAGAAAGTTAATTGAAATTGCAATAAGGATGAATATTTAAGACATTTATAATCGAACATTTGTTTACATTGCAATTGTTTTTCATGAGAATTACAAGCTTAAACTCTAAATTACTCTGCTGGACCAATAGAAGTTCCGGTATCACCCGAATCTGGATCATTGGTCGATGGGTCATCAATTGTGTCTTTTGAAGTCGAAGAGAGCGCGTCAAAGTTCAAGTCTTCATAATCCTCTTCAATAGCTTGCTTTGAGGCTTCGAAGGATGCAGCAGCTTCAATTCCAGCTTGGGTCATAGCCGGAAGAGGGGCTTCTTGGTTCAGCGAGATCTCCGCTTGGGTCGACTTGTATATATGTCTTGGACAAGATCGATCACGGTTCCAAGAAGAGAGTTCTTCAACTCGTTCAACCGGTCTTCGATAGTGTTCGGGTGAGCACCGATCTTGATGAAATTGAAATCTTATTCTTTGATCGGCGTCCATGATTGGATTGTCGCTGCAATTTGAGCACCCCCAAGCGGCTATTGTCTTCGAATGCTCCCCTATGCACCGAGGGCGTCCCACAAGGCGGTTTCAAGGTTCATGTGTTCATTCTAAGAGGTTTGACCCCCATTCGGATAATCGATGACCCTTCTATCGCGGCCACGAGTATCGTAGGAATGACATATGGAATTTTAGGACTACGGACTAGTATGTGAGATTGATTATGTGAAGAATAAGGGGAAGAAGACTTACGCCTATATGCCAAGTCTATAGACATGCATTTGGCCTTGTAGTTGGTATTAGACTTTGTTAGTCTCGCCTCCTTCTTTAACGTACGTCGGATTTCCGCCTCTTTAACTTGTAGAGCCTCGCTGGACGGACTCATGTGCTTCCTTGATAGTTTTTTCTTTGTCCGCCCGAGCGGACTTGACAGCTTCTAGCGCCCTGTTCGGGTCGGCTCTCGCTTGAGCATTTTCTTCTTCCGTAGTTTTAGCGGACTAGAGGGATTGCTTCAAGATGGTATCCTTGGCGGTCGGTCCCCTCCAGTTCGCTAATGCGGGCAGCCTGCGTTTCTTCTAGTTTCTTCCCCTTTTGCGGGGCTTGATTTCGATGAGACGCCTTCTCCGAGAGGGTCACCTCTATCTTTGTGTGCCTCGAGGAGATCCTCGAGGGCCGTGAATGGATTCAAGACCGGTCGGACCGGTGGGGATGAAGATGGGAATTGAGATTATTGATGAAATAAGAAAGAATCTTGCATACCTTTGACCTATATATTGAGACAGACAATCTCCTTGCGACGGTCTTCCATCATTTGATTTTGCTCCTCGCTGCAAGAGATCTTCTTCACGAGAAAGCAGACCGGCGGTCCGCGTCCCCAGCTCTAGGAGGTGTAGTTGAGTCCGACTCGGTTCTTCTTTCGCCAACACACTACCTTAGGTGTGAGGCCAAGAGATCACCGCATGATCTTTCAAAGGACTTCCCGGCTAGCGTAACACCCACACTAAGGTTTCACCATCATACCAAGTGACGCATCACCCAAGAGGTCCCCTCTTGCGCTCGTGGCTTGAAGTATTCCTTCCTCGCCCGAATCTAGAAGATGTTCTTCCTTCATCCTTGATCGACGCCCGTAGAACCGGGAAGCGACCATGTTACTAGACCACGCCTACCCATTATCAACCCCGTGCTTTATGTAGAAGTCCCGGGTTGCCGCTCGAAGAATCGATCCTTATGATCTCTAACAGGTACCACCACAACTAACGAGTGTGCACCGGCACCATCATCGACTTTCTCCCGTCGAGATCACCTAAGTTCCATGTTGCTAAAAAGCATACCAGTTCATGATCATTATGTTCAAGTGATTACTTAGTCAAGATTCGCATTTGGTTCTGTTGTAAACCCCATCTCGAGCATGCTAAGCAATGACCTAACCGTACTATAGCACTACACCTAAAACCCGAGGCGACAGGGATAAATAGTATGGAACAGAAATGACACAATAGGATTCAACTTAACCGCAATGCATGAAATGTAAATTCATATAGTAAAGAAGTAGGCACATTGTGCATCAAGGACACTTGCCTCGTTTCCCCCTTACTGCTGCTCATGTCTACAGCTCTTGCTCTTCGAAGTCCTCGAAATGCTCGTTCTTCTAATCTAATGTCACATGATACAAGCATACAAATAAACTAAGGAAAAATACATCAAATGACTACGAAAACAAGTACTAATAAATAGTACACGTCATCGCGATCTCGTGAGTGCAGGAATCACCTAAACCGGAGCTACGGCGAAAAGTTATAAGCATTTGAAGGACTATTTTGTAAATATGAAAAAATTCAGGGACTAAAGTGTAAAAAGGATAAGGTCAAAAATCTAGTTTTATAAAACACTAGGGTTGTTCTTGCAAAAGTGTAGCACCTCGTGTTATTTGAATAAACACAGAGTTAAAACGTAATTTTCTAAAATGCTAGGGGTGTTTGTGTAAAAGGTTGTATGGCCAAAAACATAAAAGGTTCATGGACCTAAAACTAATTTTTAAACTAAAATCAATGCTTAATGCAAAAGACTAGGATTAAAACATAATTAACATAAAGTCTAAGGTAGTTTTTTATAAAGTAAAGGACAAAAACATAATTAACTATAGACTTAGAGGGCTAGCATGTAAATTTACCTAGTCACAAAATATACGCGCGTAAACTTAACAAACTACAAGGGCTAATTTGCCAATTTTACAGTCCTAGTAGACGGCAAGGGTTAAAACAAAATTAAAATAAAGCTTAGGGTTGGATTTTTTAGAACGAAGGACCTAAACAAGTACTCCCTTTATCCACTTTTATAAGGCGTATTTGGTTGTGGTGTTGTTACGAAGGACAAATTAACTGAATGTTAATGGTTATGGAAGAATGTGCTGCATGCATGGGAAAACAAGAACAGTTGCACGCAAACAGCTGCATGTGAATGGGAGTGGAGGAATATTGAATACGACAAGTAAATACTTGATGCATGTAGGCGCAAATCCAAAGGACACTAGCATTTAATCATGGGGAAGAGAGAAATACACCTTATAATTCTAGAAAATTTTTTAAAGCTAATACGCCTTATAAAAGTGGATGGAGGGAGTAAATAATAAAACTATTGGGGCCTATTTGCAAAATAGCCATACCAGGGACCTATCTCGTAACTCTCAAAAAGTATAGGGTCTAATGTGTAAAAGTACTTGGACTAAAATTTAATTCATGGAAACCCCACGGCTGTTTATGTAAAATTGTAGGATCTAAACCGAAATTTAATAATCTATAGGGACGAATCTGCAAAAGTACCAATTAATCGTAATTTAGCGAATTAATTTCAAATCGGAAAAATACGTGAACGGGGTGCACGGACCCCGTGGACTCGTGGTCCACCGGTCCATGATGGACCGATTACATACCGATTAGCTAGATCTAATCCTAGCCTTAGATTCGCGACCAGGATGGCTATGAGCGGCTCCGGTGAGGCGGTGGCGCACTGCGGCAACGGAGACGGTGGCGCCATGACGGGGTTGGCCGGAGTTGGCCGGAATGACGCTCCGGGGGCTATTCTTGATGGAAAACAGCGCTACATGGAGAGGGGAGGGTTGCGGATGCCGGGGATCGGCTGGTGGCGGCTCACGGCGGTGAGGTGGAGGCGGGGACCTTCGGCCGCCGTGCGCGTCCTCATCCGACGACCTTTCCTTGTCGCGCCGGAGCCGGCGGAGGCGGCGTGGCTCGGGAAGGTCGATGACCGGTTCCGGTGGCTCGGGGTGGCTCCTACGCGGCAGGCGACGAGATCGGATGGCGATGGCGGTGGGAAAATCATGCGGCGGCGACGTGGAAATCGTGCGGTGACGACGGGTGTTCGAAGAACGATGTAATAACACGGGCCCCATCCTTTTATAGGCGCGCATGCACTCAGCCTGTCGTGGTGTGCACGCCAAGGTGACGGCGGCGGCATACAAACATCGGGCCGGCCGGCGTGGACTGGACTTAGGTGAGGCGATCAAAGGGAGAGGGAGAGGAGAGAGGAGGGTCTGCAGGAGATTCGACCTCGGACGGAACCTCCATCACGTCGGAACCTAGGTCGACCAACAATATGTCGCGAATCACAACCATGCATGCATGAATGTACATGATATGATGTGCAATGATTTTATCGACACGTTCATTAATTCACGAGTTAATAATTAATTAATGATATGCAATAATACATAAAGTAATAAATTGGGATCACATGAAATGACAAGTGTTTATGTTTAATTTTGGAAAACATTTTTCATAATTACTTTCGTCATGCAGTATCTCCTTCATTTAAGTAAATTCTTTTCTTAAAGTAAATATTTAATTAACATAAAATAATAACTTCTATTAATCAAAGAATGTAATTAAATAATACTTATGAAATTAAAATACTCAAAATAGATATTTTATTTCATAATTAGATAGAGAATATTTTTCCGAGTCTAACAAAAATTAGTTTCACATTTTTCCGATTTTTATTTATTTTTCTATGAATTTTTGAAATTCAAAAAGGGTTCGAGTGCCACACGCCGGGCCACATAGTGGCCCGCAAGGAATCCCGATGTGGCCACACGCAATCCCGTGCGTGTGGCGCCACCGCGGCGGCCGAGGGAACGGCGGCGCGGCCACCGGAGCTTGCCGGAGTTGGGCCAAAGCTGTCCGCGGATAAACTTAAACCGACTACTCGACACGGCGCACCCGTTGGTCGAACGAGCTACTCCTAACGACAATCGAGAAAAGACCCACTCGCGAACGGCGGCTCGGGCGGAGCTCCGATCATGGCGCGAGCTCACCCGAATGCTTAGAAATTGGGGAAAAACGTGCTGTGAGCACGGGAGGGACACGAGCGATGGCGGCGGCATGGGGTCAATTCACCTTGCAAGCGGCCGGGTGTGGGTGCTCGACGACGAGTAGGACGGCGGCGGTGGACCGGGTCGGGGAAGATGGAACAATTCCGTGGCACCCTGTGGATGAACTTGATCATGAGTAGCCAAAAACGTGGAAGAGTGAGTTGCGCAACTATGGAAACAACAATCGCGTCAACGGCTCATCGTGGATGGCAAATTCGAGGTCGAGGTGAAGGACGACGGTGGCAACCCGTCGGAGATGAAGCCTCCCAATCCGGTGAGACAGAGGGGGCTCAACCTAATTGGAGACTCGGAGAAGCTTTAGGTGTTTGTTGCGGAGTGTGTGGGGGTGATGGTTTGCCCGGGGAGTCGCCGGAGAGGGCTGTCGGCGTTGGGACCAGGGAGCTCGGGAATGGTGGTCGGGTGTGGAGAAGAAATGAGAGAGGGAGAGTGCTGTGGGGGTGGGGGTCTTATCCCGTGGGGGCGTGGTGGTGATGCATGCAGCCAGCCTGCTGCGTGGCGCGGGTGCGGTAGGGCACACGGCCCGAGCACGGCTGCGGGCGGCGCCGAGAGCGAGCACGGGAGAGAGAGAGAAGAGAATGACGACTCGGCCCTGCTCGGCATTTTTGTGTTTTTAATTGAAAAGCTACTTTCCCGAGCTCAGAAAATTTTGTAAAAATTCAGGGTTGCTAATGAAATTATTTCAAACCCTTTTACTTTTAAGTCCAAGTTCAAATTCCAAATATTTTTCGCATGAACAATTCATGTTTAAATTAAAAAGGAAAGCTTTAATTATTTCTTGTAGATATTTTTACAAAGCAAAATAATTTCAGAGCAATTTCATAATTCTTCTATCGTTATGTTTTATCGGTAGAAAATGGTAACACCATAATTTACTTTTATTTAAATTCTTTTTAAGAACTTAATTTGACTTAGGTTAAATCGATATTTTATGTGCATTTCTTAACTCAAACTTTAATAGTTTCACAAATGCAACATGATGACATGATGAATCATGATATGAGATGCACTTTTATTTATTAGGGTTGTTACATAAATATACTTCAAAAAGTTTTAAAAATTCATGAAATTTAGGCATAAAATAAAGTTTGAGAATCCAGGGTGTTACATGCTACATGTCATACATGCGTCCACATCAATAGTTCGACATCTCCATGTCCATGACTTGTGAAAACTTAGCCATCAACTAATGCATGTGCTAGTCTGATATTCAAGTGTGTCCAAACACGAACTCCGACTAGGGACAACTTTTAGAATAACTATACAAGTAAGTCCTTGTTAGTTTTCGTGGGAATGGATCCTACATGGACCTGTCCCGGACATGGATTGAGTGGTTCTAGCTCTTTCACTTCACGAGGCTTGTTGCGTTCCATGGGTTAGAGTCATGGATTGGTGCTAGGCCTTCAAGGCATGAAATGGGCTGGAATCGGGTGGGTTCCCATACCGATCCATGCGCAACCGAATGACCATTTCGAGTTGGGCTGGACCAGTTCCACATTCTTCTGTTCCATGTGATTTGGGATGCGATCCATGTTGTTCCATGGCAAAACGAACAAGGCCTAAAGAGTTTCACAAACCAATTCACATAATTGTCAATGAATACAAGTTGCTTTTAATTGGTTATTCAAGGAACACTCAATCATTTATCATGAATACAATGAAATATGATCATCTCTATGATTACCTCTAGGGCATATTTCCAACACGTAGCCCTTCACCACGAGGCGTGCCTTGTGCTTGGAGACCGATCCGTGCTTGTCTCTCTTCACCTTAAAGACCGACATTCAAGTTAACCAACCCTTTGTGCGTGTAAGTCTCTTATACAAACTCATCTAGTCTATGAAAAATGGTGGCACTCTAATTTATTGACCCACCACCAATCGTACAAGACTTGTGATGAAGCACGGTTTACTTTGGAGGGCATTTACCGCAAATATTTAAGAGCGATTAAATGTTATACTTCTACCGTATGCAAAAACTATTAACACGTATAGAAGCAAAACTTTGAAAACAACAACATATATAAACACGATATGACCCAAATTTACATGCTGATCTCCATCGCCATGCTTCTTTACATGCCGATGTCCATCGCCATGCTCCTTTTCATGCCAATCTTCATCGACATGGTCCATTGTGAGTCGTTCTTCAAGTGATGAGGCCTCAAAGTGTAACTACAAGCCGCTACACACCTAACAACCGGTAATATAAGTTACATGTAGGACTTGGATCATCACTCATTGGCATGCAAGCCATTACAACAAATTGGTAATACATCCGGCTCCTGTCGTATTACCATCCACATGATACACGAGATCATGAGTCAATTACACATATGTATCACATACACATAAGATCCATACCGATTCTAAAAAAACAAGTCGAGCGGTCTAACCTCTAATCGCAAAAACCCTATCTTCTAGACCGAATTTGGGAAATCTAATTTCACCGAAATTGGCTAAGCCGATGAAATTCTTGTGTAACTTCTTACGTAGACCAATTTTCATATAAAAACCATCTCAATCCGAGGTAGATGTTTGTTCGTTTGGTGATCCCATGACTCCTTGGCCTCGCGCAATAGCCCCATTGTTGTCACAATAAAGGTTCGATGGGCCGGACGCATTTGGAACCACTCCAAGCTTGATGAGGAACTTCCTCATCCAAACGTCTTCCTTTGCAGCTTTCGAAGCCGCAATGTACTCGGCTTCCGTTGTAGAATCGACAACCATATCTTGTATGGAACTCTTCCAACTCACGAGCACTAGCATTCAATTTAAATATAAAAACCGATTGCGACTTTGAATCATCTTTGTCGATTTGGAAGATAGCATCGGTGTAACCTGTTAGAAATGCTACAGAGATCCCAATTTCCTTCTTGTAAACACAAGCTTCTTCTCCATTTTAAAGAAAACAAAAAGCTTTGACTACTTCATCAAAACGAATGTTCTTACTCCAAGATGCTTGCTTCAACCCACAAATGGATTTTCAAAGATTGCATAACTTTCTAGCATTGTTTGGATCGACAAAACCTTCGGGTTGTATCATATACATGTCCTCATCTAAGTTCCCATTGAGCAAAGCTGTTTTGACATCCATTTGTCATATCTCATAATCAAAATATGCATCCATTGTAGAATCATCCGAATAGACTTAAGCATCCCTACGGGAGAGAAAATCTTGTCGTAGTCAACTCCTTGAACTTGTCTAAAACCTTTTGCAACAAGTCGATCTTTGTGGATGTGAACATTTCCATCCATATGTTTCTTTTTCTTATACATCCCTTTGCACTCGTGGCTTTGACACCATCGCGTGAGTCAACCAAGCTCCAAACTTGATTTTCACCCGTGGAATCTATTTCGGATTTCATGCCACCGTACCATTTATCGGTCTTGGTCCTCCATCGCTTCGCATACGTCGCGGGCTCATCATTGTCTAACAACAATAACTCGTGAGCTGTACGAAGCCTTGCCGATCCTCATCGTTGAGGTGGTTCTTCTATAGCCATGGGTATTTCAACTTGTTCTGCTACATTAGCATCACTTGTCAACTCTTGCCCGATTGGCTCATCTTGAACTTCTTCAAGATACACCTTTTGTCTACTTTTGTCCTTGAGAAATTCTTTCTCTAAGAAAACACCATTACGAGCGATCGATTGTAGAAATAATATCCTAAGTGTCGTATTCTTACCATATGGGCGGCGAGGAGCAGCTTGGGCGGTCCATCGATGACGCGGTACTTCTTCATCCACCTAGACCGGAAGTGACCATCCCATGGGGAGGTTTGGAGCAGTCTGGATGGGATTGGTGGAGATGGTGGAACTGCTAGACTTGTTGGAAGAACCTGGCTCTCGTGCGAGTCGCCACCTCTTCGATGGCTGGAGCGATTGCGATGACCGGTGCGGACTTCTCACTGGTCGAGACGGCAGGGATTTCCTTTTCGCCGCAATCCGAGTCTCCGAGCTTGCTTCGGAGGTCTTTGTCGCAGATCTTGTGGGCTGCGGTCTTTGCGGCGGTGCTTGGCTCGTTCTTGAGGAAGCCAGCGGTGGAAGCTTGGAGACCTGTAGGGAAACTAGAACAATCAAGGTGCGTTAAGACTGGTCTAAACTGCAAAGATTGATATGAGAAAGAATAGAACTTTGAGAGCGATCATACTTAGCGGCTTTTACGAAGCCGGATGATGACTTGGATTTCTTCTGTTGTGCTCTTGAGTGTCACCATTCGGTCCTTCGGGACTCCTGTTGGCAGCGATCCGAACCGTGGAGGTAGAGATCGTTTCTTTAGTGACCGAGCTGTCCTGGGCGTCGGTATGTGGAGAAAATTGAGACCTTCGCGGAATGTTGGCCGGAGGATCCTTTGGTACACTTGTACTTTGGGACCCTTCGCTTGTTGAACTCCGGATTATGGCCCGGGCAGCTTGACGGTCTTTTTCAATGAGCGCTCGTTCACGGTGCTTGTCTTCCGCTTTTGCGCCGCAAGCCGGGTATCTCTCGGTACAGTGGGCACCATATTAGCATTGTCGTCCGGCTTGCGAATGAGCATCTTGGAGGGATGCTTGGATGGACTTGCCGATTGCGTCATCTTCTTCGTAGGACCGGCGATGGGGATTCGACCGGTTTGAGCAACCTCCTTGTAATCTTCTCCCCATTGGTCGTTTGTAGGGAGAGGTGGATGGCTCTTAAACCTATCAAGATCCTGTATGGTCAAAGAGTTATGTTTAACAAATGAGGAAATTAGCTGTGGCACACTCTAAAATGATGGATTCGGGTACAACAAATTCAAAATTAGGTGGAACACACTACAAAGTTGTGGATATTAGTTGCATCACACTAATGGCGAGGGAAATGATATTTGTAAAATTTTATCAGCGTGCACAAAATACTTTACAAGCTGAAACTTTGCATAAAAATACACTATTACATTCTAGATCTGTTTGAATTTCTCTAGATTTTTATTCAACTATTCATATAGCTTGACTTACAAAATAAATATTTTCTTTGATAAAAAGGTATTTAAATATTAGACAAAAAATCTAGCAAAAATTACAGAGATAGAGAATGTAACAATGTATCTCTACGCAAAGTTTTAGCTTATAACATATTTTGACCATGCAAAGAATAAATTGAAAAATTTCCTTTCCCTATGGTTTCGTGTGCCGCAACTAATATCGACAAGTTTGTAGTGTGTCTCACATAATTTCGAAAAGCATCGGGTCTTGACTACGCACCTTTCGTCGTTTCCTTCAGTTTGCTAGACTAAAGCCAGCAGAGAGTTGTTTTATGATGTGTTGTATTCGAAACCATGTTTTTGGAGTGTGTCACTTGCTAATTTTCTCTTAAAAAATTATGGAAGATGTGAAAGGTTGGAATTTACTCATGAAGATTTAGACATTACCTGTGCTTGGGGATTTTCCGAGCTATAAGTGACGCTAACCTTGTTGCAACTCTGAGTCGTCGGAGTTGGGTTGTAGTAGCTTCTTGAAGTGTTTGTCGAGCTGCTTCGAGTCCATGCGGTTGGTGCCGTCAACGGTATTGTTGCTCTCCTTGAAGAGCCACCCGAGAGTGGGTTGCCACTTGATGGGCTGGACCCCTCGAACGATGAAACTCTAGATGATCATCTCTGCTATGACCTTTTTGTCTTTCCTCGGGTATTTGATCATTGTCGGCATAGATGCAACCTGTTCATCCTGGATCGGATCATCCTTGAGATTTTCGGGGTTCCGGTTGGGGAGTTCTCCGGCCACGTTGGCTTTGTAAGGAGGAAAAGCGGGGTCGGGATTGTCGCAAATGAACCACTCTCTCTTCCGGTTAGAGATACTCTTGTTCGGAGAGAAGGGGAAATACACATCGGAGTGCCGACTTTGGATGTCAACGCCTCCGTTGGCATGGCGATCATTGGAAGACTGGAGAGGGCGGATGTGGAAGAGATAACGAAAAAGTTTGAAATGGGGACGGACCCCTAGAAAGGCTTCGTAAACATGAATAAAAATAGAAATGTCATGGATTGAGTTGGAATTTAGATTCACCACCTCTATCCGTAGAAGTGGAGGAGGCTGCGGAAGAAAGAACAGCAAGGGAGATCGAAGCCAGCTGGGGAAGAAGGAGCGGAAGACTACCTACCGATTGTCTTCAAATCCTAGGGAATGTCTCTCGGCTTCACGAGCAGCCCGGTCGATCATGGCTTTTGGAGGCAAAACTCCGTCATCCACTAATGCCTGAAGATTGGCTTCGGTGTAGTTGCTGGCCTTGAACTCCTGAACTCCAAATGGGAGTTGATCGCGAGGAATGGCAGTAGTGGAAGAGGCATGCTTAGAGATGGATTTATTGGTTGGTTTCCCCATTGTTTGGAGTGGATGCTGGGAAAATTGAGTGCAATGGAGGTTTAGATCACAAAGGGCGAGGAACACTGGAGCAGTTTTGGAAGGCAAGGCGCATCTGCAGCGATTTGGGAATGGATTTGACCAGGTCATTGTGACACCCCTACCTCGCAAAGCGAGAGGGATTGTCCAACGAGGATCGTATCGGAAGATATTCGGCGAAGCGAACGTACATTGCACATACAATAAGGATGCGTTCACCAATTACATTACATAGGGGAGTGCTTGAGTAACAACTTTAATATTTAATAACTTGATTATTACAATCCATGATTCAAATTTCAGATTACAATACATAGAGTGACATGTTTTGTTTACAATACTCGGTGAACATTTGTGCGGAAGCGTAAACATCTCGACGACACATATATATAGTTTAGCTAGGAGAACCACACCAGCCCTTACGGCGTGGCCTCACTCTTGAGTTGGTGAAGCGGGAACCCACTCCACGGTCCACTCCTGGGGTTCCTCACCTTGACACACATACTTCCCGCAGCAATCACGAGTAATCGGGCTACGGGAATCCTGAAAAATGAATTTAAACGCAAACCTTGAGTATCTAATATACTCCGCAAGGCTTACCCATCAAAAGTGGTTCTAAGAACCGACCCTAGCATGCAGGGGGCTTGACTTGGCTTGCTGGAATTTGCAAAAACAGCACTTATATATTTTGTCGATCTCATGTTTTTAGCCAAATTAAGAGGGTGGAAACATAATCATAAATTTAGTGAGCAAGACTAACAAACATGGTTGCAATACATGACATTTATACTTCAAAAACAACAAGTTCAGCATCATATTCCATGTCATTACTACGAAGCAATCTGCTCGAGACAAGTGGTACTCATCACCGCGAGGGACGGTGATATATATCGATTTACACCCTGCAGGGGAAACCCAAATGCACCACATACGCATCATTTAAGAACACGTATGGCCACCTTTCACAAGATTATCATAGATATGAGCCGGGTCCGCCCTCCGAGTGTGCATTCCACATGCAACCACAGTAGCGTCGGGTTCAAGGGTAATAACACACCCTCCATCTACTCACAAACCCGTGCATCCACCGTGACCAACACTTTGCACAAAGGGTGGACTGACCGTCCAACACTACGACTCTCAAGTTACATCAGTTTACCAACTCCCATACGAAGGTATGCATTTGATACACAACTCAATACTTGCTCGCGGAGTCACAACGAATGGTTCTTAACCGACACGTACGGGGCTATGGCGCACAAGGGCCAACCTTGTCACCGCATTCCTACACATGCACTTCCCCGTACGGTCTCCATTTAATCATGTGAGGGTAACCAAAATTTAATCCCTAGACCAGGTGATCTCCAAATCACTTGGTGTTGCTACCGATAAAATTGTTAAGCATAGCAGCTAGCGATCGGGATTATACCTAACCAAAACCACGGGAACAGGAATCTAGTGCAACTAAGTTCCAAACAACTCCTGAACGTAAATGCACAATACATCCATAGACGTATATGAAATAAAAATAGAAATTTAGAAACATAGGTTATGCTCCGGGGCTTGCCTTGGTTGGTTTCGCAATTAGCACACTCAAATTCGCTCACTTCAAGCTGGTGCCCTTTTTGATCTTCAGCTCCGGTCGGGGTTCCTATATGAATGCACATGCAGCGTATGAGCAATGGGGGAAATCATAATTTTATAGTTCATGGAACTTTCTCAATAATACAATGCAACGAAATGTTTCCATAATTTAAACATGTTCACGGAACGTCGTGACATGGTCACGATGATGATACGTGTGGTTTATTTCATGGGGACAACCTTCTAATTATAGTAAACTTACATTATTTAGTACAATTGTACATGCTGATTTTGAGATCAAGAAAATAGGGTAGGCTTTATTATTGTTATGAGTGGAATGAAAATATCCATATGACTAAGTGTAGCCATATGATGATGTATAGCACTTGTGGTTATACATTAATAAATATATGACCCAGTCTTGGATTAAGTTATTTACTTACATCTTCCTGGTATAGTTCATTTCCAATCTTGTATCCATTAATTAATTACGCCAAAACTTGATGCTCACGTCTTAGGGTGAAGCTCTCATCACCTCTCTTAATATTGCACCATTGTCAATTTATGTGAATTTTATACGATCAATTATACAAAATTAATGACTGTTCTTGCCCAAAATATAAACATGATCATGACATGCTTAAATGTACCATGTAAATGTGCAAAATATTTAGATATAACTGAAAATGAAAAATGCAAGATTGAGCTTAGCCATTTTTCAGCCGTTCTGTTAAGCTTACCGCGAAGCCATCTTAAGGTGCTTAATTTTCAAAATTTGGCTATAGAACTTAGGTGAATCATGTAGGTTCATGTAAAGTACGTGATTCAAGGATTCCAACGGATGTGGATTTGCTTTATTTGAATTTGTATTTTAAAAGTTATTGAATTTCAAAAACGGCAAGTCGTCACGGGACCATAACAGATTTGTACCTTAGAGTACTCGTATCTTTATTTCTTTACACAGAAGGTACTTGCATTATGTTATCATATCCACGTATGAATCATCTACTTTCCAACGAGCCTTTGCTCATGAAATTTGGATACAGGATATGGAAGTTACACGATATTTAAAATACAATCTTGTTAAGCAGCATGGTCATGATAGCATCTTCAACTTTCTCAAACATTTATTTTTACTACATAACCATATGTGTTCATGTACTCCATGTTAAGGTACAAGTCACAAACGTTTCAACGCATTTTGAATCGTTCAAAACCGTGGCGTATTTTCAAAGTTATGAAATTTTTAAAATCCTTGATGTTTACAATTTTTCTAGTGCGATCCAAATTTTTGCCTAAGTGTGATGCGCGCCAGCGTTGGGCTAGGAGCTCGCCGCAGGGGCCGGGCTTGGCCGCCTGTGCATGAATTTTGATGGCGCATCTTTTGGCGGTGGCGGTGAGGCGAGGACGCGAGCGGAGCCTAGCTCACGACGGTCAATGGCGGACACGGCAATTCCGACGTGGGAGCTCGAGCTCGCCATTGCACGAAAGAGGGGGTGGTCAAGCCGTAGAGCTGCACCTTCACACGGAGAGGCGCGGCGTAGGGTTGGTGCAGGCTGGGGCGGTCCGGAGAGGGCTGGCGACGACGGGATGGCGGGGGCGTGGTGACCGGTGGTGAGGAAGAAGAGAAATTTGTTCACCGTTGCGGCTTGGTTGGACCCGAGATGAAGCAAAGATGTGTGTTAGGGCCCCGCGCACCTACCGGAGGCCGAGGTGGAGCATGAGCTCACCCGAGCAGGGCAGATTCGAGCTCGCCGGCGTGGGGGGGGCGAAAAACGGGGGCTCCTCGGTTCTCTTGGGAATTAAGGCTTGCGGAGAGGGAGGAAGAGTTGTGGCTGGGGGCTGGAGCTGCGCAGGAGGTCTGCGAACCATATGCGCACGAATGAGGGTTGTGGGTGAGGCGAGGGCGGCGCGCGGGGATCACCTAGACGACGGCGGCCATGGCGAAAATTCCACCCGCCATCGACGACCATGCTCTCACGCTTCCGGGCGAAGGAAGAGGAGCGATGAGCGACGCGTGGAGATGCACAGCGAGGAAGGACGGGGCGGCGCCTAACCGGAATGGGCACCGGCGGTGAGCGCCGCTAACGGTGGCCCCGGCCACCGTGCCGCGCCCTGTTCGAAATGGATTCCCCACTATTTACGGTCCTGCCATCGCCTCCCTGCTTCTGTATTTTGCTCATAAAATTTAATTCTCTTGGATATTTTACAAATTAAATTTTTCTGGGGTTCCTTGTATTATGAGGAACCACTTTTATTAAAGGCCAAAGTATAGATTCGAAATGGAAAAATTTATAATAATTGATGAACATACGCTGTTTTTAATTGGGTTTGGATTTTTCTGTGAATTTGTGCCACTCCAAAAATTCAGGAAAAATGCCCTAAAATCTTGGCTTGATGTGCTCTACCAGATTGTGCAAAACTTTGGGGTTGCCACCATAGGAAATGTTGGAGATCTCACTAGCTAGGGTTTTGGGCAATAAAAACCCTAATAAATCCCTAATACATAATTTTATGTGGCATGACCAAATGATTATTATTTTGCACATGCAAATTCACATTTAGCACAGTAATATCATGAGTTTGTGACATGGGGTGTTACAGCCCTCCCCCTTAAAGAAATCACGTCCCGAGATTACGATCGGTAAAAAGGAGGGTTGAAAGGGGGGGAGGCGGGGGGGGGTGCGGTGTTACCTCGATTGCGAAGCCGGGAACTCGGGAAATGACTGTCCAGAAATTCCTCTTGTTCCCAAGTGGCTTCATTCTCGGTGTGATTTTTATCGAGAATTTGGACGGGAGTTTCCGGGTAAGATAGATCCTCTTGCAATTGCTTGGTGTCGGAGATGACGACATCTATGGGTGGTTTTAGACAGTTCTTGAGCTGAGATACATGAAACACGTTGTGCACACGTTCCAAATTTTCCGGCAATTGCAACCGGTATGCCACGGGGCTAAACTTCTCCACAATTGGGAATGGTCCAATATAATGGGGAGCAACTTTCCATTTTATTCCAAAACGTGACACACCTTTATTGGGAGAGACACGAAGGTAGACATTGTCATTGACCTCGAATTCCAGCGGGCGTCTCCTTTTATTTGCATAACTTATTTGGCGGGATTGAGCAGCTTTCATATTAGCCTGTATTTCTCTCACTTTTTCCTCGGCCTGCTCAACAATATCCGGACCAAATATTGTTCTTTCGCCCGATTCGGACCAATTTAACGGCGTACGGCAAGAATGTTCGTATAACGCCTCAAAGGGAGTGACTCCGGAGCTTTCTTGATAGCTGTTGTTATAGGAAAATTCAATGAATGGTAACTGATCATCCCAATTTCCTTTTTGCGTCAAAGCACAGGCTCTCAACATATCTTCCAGATATTGGATTAATCTTTCCGATTGTCTATCGGTTTGAGGATGATATGCAGAGCTCCGGATTAAGGTAGTACCAAGACTAGCATGCAATTGTTCTCAAAATCGAGAAACAAATTGCGGACCGCGATCTGAAATAATAGTCTTTGGCACACCATGCAAACATAGCACACGGGCAATATACAATTCAACATACTTCTTAGCACTGTAGGTGGTGTGCACCGGAATGAAGTGTGCTGATTTCGTCAACCTATTGACGATTACCCATATGGAATCTTGTTTCTTGGATGTGAGAGGTAACCCAACAACAAAATCCATAGCTATGTCTTCCCATTTCCAAGCAGGAATTTTCAATGGGTGCAGTAGCCCGGCTTTCTTAAGATGATCAGCCTTGACTCGTTGGCAAGTGTCACACTCGGCAACATAACGAGCCACTTCTCGCTTCATGTGAGTCCACCAAAATTTTTCTCTCAATCCACGGTACAGTTTGTTACTACCGGGGCGTATGGAGTATTTAGAAAGATGTGCTTCGTCAAGAATTTTCTTTCGTAGTTCCATATCCTTCGGAACAACGAGACGGTTATTAAACCACAGGACTCCATTTTCATCTTGACGGAAACATTTAGCTTTTTCGGTACCCAATTTTTATCGGATGTGTTCCATACCTTCATCTGTTTTCTGGGCAGCAACAATTTCTTCTCGGAGAGTAGGAACAAGAGCCAAAATGTGCAATGCACCATAAGGAATGATATGGAGGCAGGGATTAATTTCATTTTCAGATTTGCTGAAATTTTCCATAGAGCAGATTTCAACTTGGTTGCATTGGTGTTTGCGACTTAGTGCATCGGCAACCACATTAGCCTTTCCGGAATGTTAATGAATTTCCAATTCATAATCTTTTATTAATTCCAGCCACCTTCATTGCCTCATATTTAATTCTTGCTGAGTGAAAATATATTTGAGGCTTTTATGATCGGCGTAGAGATGCACAAGATTTCCTAGGAGATAATGCCTCCAAGTTTTGAGAGCAAGAACTACCGATGCCAATTGAAGATCATGAGTAGGATAGTGCTTTTCATGTTTGCGGAGTTGGCGGGATGCATAGGCGATGACTCGGCCTTCTTACATGAGAACACAACCCAACCCTATGCCGGACGCGTCACAATATACGTCGAACGGCTTGGTGATGTCGGGTTGAGCTAGAACTGGTGCGGTGGTTAAATGCTTCTTCAAGGTTTGGAAAGCACTTTCACACTTTGGGCTCCATTTGAAGGTAGAATCTTTCTCCAACAATTTTGTCATGGGCTTGGAGATGATAGAAAAATTTGGGATGAATTTCCGATAATACCCCGCAAGTCCGAGAAAACTACGGATGTGCTGGACGGTCTTAGGAGTCTTCCAATTCAGCACGTCGGCAAGTTTACTTGGATCGACTGAAATTCCATCAGCTGAAATGATATGACCCAGGAATGGAACTCGATCCAACCAAAATTCACACTTACTGAATTTTGCATAAAGTTGATGATCTCGTAGCCGTTGAAGCACAATGCGGAGGTGTTCAGCATGTTCTTCCTCCGACTTGGAATAAATGAGGATATCATCAATGAATACCACCACGAACTTGTCCAGCTCCGACATAAATACCGAGTTCATGAGGTACATGAAATAGGCAGGTGCATTTGTCGAGTCCAAAAGACATTACGAGATATTCAAAAAGTCCATATCTCGTAGAGAAAGCGGTTTTAGGAATATCCTCCGGCCGGATTTTAATTTGGTGATAGCCGGAGCGAAGATCAATTTTTGAGAATACCCTTACACCAACTAATTGATCAAACAACATGTCAATACGTGGGAGGGGGTATTTGTTTTTGATGGTTACCGCATTGAGAGATCGATAATCGACACACAACCTTAATGATTTATCTTTCTTTTTCATAAAAAGAGCGGGGCAGTCCCAAGGTGAAGCACTTGGGCGAATATACCCCTTGTCCATAAGGTCGTTGAGTTGCTCTTTAAGTTCAGCTAATTCATTTGGAGCCATTTTGTAAGGTCTTCTAGATATCGGCGCGGTACCGGGCTGAAGTTCAATTTTAAATTCCACTTCCCGATCAGGTGGCATGCCCGGTAAATCATCCGGGAACACATCGGGAAACTCACACACTACCGGTATGTCCTCTAATTTCTTTGCCTCTAGGTGCTGAATTTGGGTTCTCAAAATTTTTGGACATGGCAATGAGAGGATAGACGGGCCGCATAGAGGTGAATTTAAATGTACTTCCCGTGTATCTATGTGTAAGACGGCTTTATGTCGTTTCATCCGTTTCATTCCTAATATCACATCTATTCCTTGACCATTTAAAATAATTAGTCTAGAAGGATATATTTTTCCAGCCAGTTCAAGACGAGACGTTTCTCGCTTCCCGGTTTGTGTGAATGAGGCCACCGGGTGATGTGATAGTGTAGGGAGTTTGCAAGACGGTGGACGACAGATGCAATTTATCCACACATGCTTGACTAATAAAATCATGTGTGGCGCCGGAATTGAAAAGAATGAAATGGGATGTCCGGAAATGGAAAACATACCCGACAGGACCGGTTCTCCGGCTTGCACATCTTCGACCGTAGTAAAATTCACACGGCCGGTCTTGGTGGGGGTTTTGTTGTGGTGGTTGTTGTTGTTGTTGCCGCGGTTATTATTATTGCCATTATTACCGCGGTTGTGCTGATGCTGATTATTCCCACCGTTGTTGCCGTTGTTGCGGCGAGGATGTGGGCACTCTCCGATGATGTGACCAACGCCGCAGCAGTTAAAGCACGGCTGCTGCGGGGATGGTTTGGCACCTTGGTTGTGCTGCTGCGGAGAGTGTTGGTGACCACGGTGCTGATAGGAATTGTGGGGCGCACGATAAGGTTGCAGCGTATGATCAATTATACAAAATTAATGACTGTTCTTGCCCAAAATATAAACATGATCATGACATGCTTAAATGTACCATGTAAATGTGCAAAATATTTAGATATAACTGAAAATGAAAAATGCAAGATTGAGCTTAGCCATTTTTCAGCCGTTCTGTTTATCTAACTCTGGACTGATAAGCTTACCGCGAAGCCATCTTAAGGTGCTTAATTTTCACAATTTGGCTATAGAACTTAGGTGAATCATGTAGGGTCATGTAAAGTACGTGCTTCAAGGATTCCAACGGATGTGGATTTGCTTTATTTGAATTTGTATTTTAAAAGTTATTGAATTTCAAAAATGGCAAGTCGTCACGGGACCATAACAGATTTGTACTTTAGAGTACTCGTATCTTTATTTCTTTACACAGAAGGTACTTGGATTATGTTATCACGTCCACGTATGAATCATCTACTTTCCAACGAGCCTTTGCTCATGAAATTTGGATACAGGATATGGAAGTTACACGATTTTTAAACTACAATCTTGTTAATCAGCGTGGTCATGATAGCATCTTCAACTTGCTCAAAAATTTATTTTTACTACATAACCATATGTGTTCATGTTCTCCATGTTAAAGTACAAGTCACAAACTTTTCAACGCATTTTGAATCGTTCAAAACCATGGCGTATTTTCAAAGTTACGAATTTTTTTTAAATCCTTGATGTTTACAATTTTTCCAGTGCGATCCAAATTTTTGCCTAAGTGTGGCGCGCGGGGGTGGGGGCTCATCGGAGCGGCGGCGGGGCTCGCCGGCCTTGGGCTAGGTCTCGCCGCAGGGGCCGGGCTTGGCCGCCTATGCATGAATTTTGATGGCGCATCTTTTGTTGGTGGCGGTGAGGCGAGGACGCGAGCGGAGCCTAGCTCACGATGGTCAATGGTGGACACGGCAACTCGGCGTGGGAGCTCGAGCTCGCCATTGCACGAAAGAGGGGGTGGTCAAGGCGTAGAGCTGCACCTTAGCACGGAGAGGCGCGGCGGAGGGTTGGTGCAGGCTGGGGAGGTCCGGAGAGGGCCGGCGACGACGGGGTGGCGGGGCGTGGTGACCGGCGGTGAGGAAGAAGAGAAATTTCTTCACCGTTGCGGCTTGGTTGACCCGAGATGAAGCAAAGATGTGTGTTAGGGCCCGGCGCACCTACCGAGGCTGAGGTGGAGCATGAGCTCACCGAGCAGGGCGGATTCGAGCTCGCCGGCATTGGGGGGGAAACAGGGGCTCCTCGGTTCTCTTGGGAATTGAGGCTCGCGGAGAGGGAGGAAGAGTTGTGGCTGGGGGCTGGAGCTGCGCCGGAGGTCCGCAAAGCGTATGCGCGTGAATGAGGGTTGTGGGTGAGGCGAGGGGCGGCGCGCGGGGATCACCTAGACGACGGCGGCCATGGCGAACATTCCACCCCGCCATCGACGGCCATGCTCTCACGCTTCCGGGCGAAGGCGGAGGAGTGATGAGCGACGCGTGAAGACGCACAGCGAGGAAGGACGGGGCGGCGCCTCACCGGCATGGGCACCGGCGGTGAGCGCCGCCGACGGTGGCCCCGGCCACCGTGCCGCGCCCTGTTCGAAATGGATTCCCCACTATTTACCGTTCTGCCATCGCCTCCCTGCTTCTGTATTTTGCTCATAAAATTTAATTCTCTTGGAGATTTTGCAAACCAAATTTTTCTGGGGCTCCTTGTATTATGAGGAACAACTTTTATTAAAGGCCAAAGTTCAGATTCGAAATTGAAAAAATTATAATAATTGATGAACAGACACTGTTTTTAATTGGGTTTGGATTTTTCTGTGAATTTGTGCCACTCCAAAAATTCAGGAAAAATGCTCTAAAATCTTGGCTTGATTTGCTCTACCAGATTGTGCAAAAATTTGGGTTTGCCACCATAGGAAATGTTGGAGATCTCACTAGCTAGGGTTTTGGGCAATAAAAACCCTAATAAATCCCTAATACATAATTTTATGTGGCATGACCAAATGATTATTATTTTGCACATGCAAATTCTCATTTAGCACAGTAATATCATGAGTTTGTGACACGGGGTGTTACAGTCATCGCTTGGACTCCTTATATAGCCCCTCGACTTGGGCTCGGGGGCTAAGAATGGTTGGGACGATAGAAAGGACCAAAAGTGGACTTTGGGAAGTTTTTACTTGTTGGAGGGCCTAGGTTAAAGTTTACGTCGCTTTTAGCGATAGAAGATAAGTCTGCGTTATTTGATAATCACGGGGCTCTTTTGCAAATTGTGGCAACCGGTTTGAGTGTTTCATGCTCCGATTGTTAAGCATTTTTAGCAAACAATTTATGATTTACGAAGTGATTTATACAACAAACCAGTTTGGTTGAAGATGATGATCCGACAGATTAGATAGTATTGATTTGCCTAAGCCCTGGGTGTTAAGCATTCGGCTAATTATAGGCTTGAAAAACTCTAGTTTAATATGTGGAATTTGGCGACTAATTTGATCAGTCATGAATTTCGATTCTAGCGATATTCCATTAAGCGAAATATCGGTTATGACCGATTCAGCGGTGGTACTAGTTCCTGGTGCGAATCACTAGGAGTGTGAGATTTGAGACCGGTCGGAAAGTATGTTCTTGGCGGATATTGCTAAGAAGTTTGCAATTGGTGACCGAACCTGGTCGGGATTTTATGAAAATAAGCATAGACTCTTCCAAAAGACTCTTGCATTATTTGCCCTACTCAAATGATACAAGAGTCGGGGATATACCTAATTAGGTGCACTGACTGGTGCACTCGTGTTCAAAGAGCGGTTTGTAGAGATCGCGAGAAGTGGAAAGTCATGAAGAAAGGAAAAGAGCGGTCCGTACGGATCATTGAAGACGAGAGAATAATGAAATATTCTTCCGGTGGACTCTTGCATTATTTGAAGGCGCTCAAATGATACAAGAGTCGGGGCTATACCCAATCGGGTGCACTAGTGGGAAAATAGTTCAATTTTTACACACCTAATTATGTGTTATGGAGGATAAAAGACTAATTTTTTGGCATTTGGAAGCCAAATCGCAAGAAGTATTCCGGAAGATGGAGTTCTTTTTAATTTCACGCAGAAGACCGGTCGGTCGTATTCAAGGAAAAATAAAAAATTACTCGGGGCTGCTGTCGTATACTTACATGGGTACACATTACTCGGTAGATTATTCATGATGGACATGGTGGCATACCGAAGACAAATGACCGGTTGGGAGGGCTCACGAGTGGAGTTCGACCGTTACAAGATACCGGTGTATGGAAATATGTAATCCCTAAGGAAAGTACAAGACCGACCGAGTAGGACTCCGAATTGATAAATAAGCTTAGAGATAGAGTGTTCAAGTATGTAAATCTTGTAACCGACTAGGATTCTGCTTGTACCTTGCCTCCCGGATCTATAAGGTGGGGCAGGGATCCCTACGAGGACAAGTTCAACAATCTTACGCACTATAACTCATACGGGACGTAGGGTATTACTCTCAATTGAGGGGCCCGAACATGTCTAAATCCTGGTGTGTTCTTGTGTTGCACCATTGAGTTCCTGGTTCGTAGGGGGCTAGGTAGTTTATTGCGAGATAAAGACTCGACACTAAGGTTTCCTTTGGATATCCCACGAATATGCACTTGTCCAATTTGGGAGCTAAATTGTCCGATTGAAGTTTCTTTACAAAAACATCACATCCCCAAATTTTTAGAAAAGACAAGTTGGGACACTTCCCAGTCCATATCTCAAATGGTGTCTTCTTCACGGACTTAGATGGTACCATGTTAAGTGTGAAAGCTGCTGTTTCTAGAGCGTGTCCCAAGATTGATATCGACAGGTCCGAGTAGCTCATCATTGATTGAACCATGTCCAACAAAGTCTGATTACATCGCTTGGACACACCGTTTCTCCGAGGCTAAACTCGTGGCTCACATACTCGCATCCTCTATCGGATCTTAAGGCCTTAATTTTCTTGCCACGTTGATTTTCTACCTCATTCTTAAATTCCTTGAACTTTTCAAAGGTTTCAGACTTATGCTTCATCAAATAGACATATCCATATCTAATCAAATCATCAGTAAAAGTTATGGAGTATTGAAATCCTCCTGTAGCGATCGTGCTCATCGGACCGCACACATCACTATGTATGAGTTCTAATAAGTCTGAAGCTCTCTCAAGAAAACCTACAAATGGAGTCTTGGTCATCTTGCCTAGCAAACAAGCCTCGCATGTCTCGTATGATTCAAAATCAAACGAAGTTAGAAGTCCAACGAAATGGAGCTTCTTCATGGACTTCTCACTTATATGACCAAGGCCACAATGCCATAAATAAGTAGGACTCAAATTGTTGGGGCCCGATGCGAGCCAAGCTTTGCGCGGAGGCAACGCCGAGGACCCCGGACATATATTTCTCACACATATTTTGTCTTCAAACAGCAAGCATAGGCCGTCGAACGGCACGAGGCAGCTGAAGCGAAGGAGGTGCCTCGAGGCGAAGTCAAGGGAAGCCCGAGGAAAGGGCCAAGCCTCGAGTGCGAAGGGCCGTGACCCGCGAGGCTACCGTTTAGCGAGGTGAAGCGGCGCGGGCGCGGAGCACCGGAGCGAAGCGAAGGGTCGGAATGCGTCCCGGCTAAGCAGCCGGCTAAGCTACGGGCGACGCGGTTTCAGCCGGCTTTCCCGGAATGCCCTCGGGAGTTACCGCCTCATAACGGGATTAGGGCATTCGGCCAAGGGTAATATGGTCTTGTAAAATGTGGCTCCCCTGGACTATAAAGGGAGCCCAAGGGTCACTAGTAAAGACACATGTAATCAGCAAGTTAACTTCGCTTATACTAAGAGTTGTTATCTTACCACTTTGTTGTTCTATACTCGCATATCTCATTCTTGTGTTCGGCGTGCTAACCGGGCTTTACCTTCGCCACTTAGCACACCAACATTCGCATCCACCGTGCGTGACCTCGAAGATCAAGCTCACGATAAAAAGAAATACGAGAATAGCTGCAGCGGCTTTGCCTCTACAAGAGCTGCCTACAAGACCATCGACAACGGCCTCGACGCTCTCGGAACCAAACCGGAGACCACCACTTTAAGCCGAAGGGTCGCAGACACTTTGACTCGAACAACCTCCCGCCTCGGCCAATGGTGAAGGTACATGCAAAGGTCAAGACAACGACAACACAAGCAAATTGCCAACGATACAAGAAGACGAGCCCGAACACACCTACACCTCGGGGGACAGCGAGACACCACTCAGCCAAGTGCAAGAGCTATGAAGGCACAATTCAGCGCTCGAAGAAGTAAAGAGCAAACTCCTTCAAGAAGCAGAACCGTGGGACAAACTATTGCAAGAAAAGGAAGCTCTCTTAGAGGACAAGCGCAAGCACGAGTTTGCAAGGGAAATCAGAAGGCTAAGGGCAAAAGCAAATAAAAGCAGCCGATTGAAGCCATCAACCGCTACAATACAAAGCGACACGTAAACAGAGCCAACAGCAAGCAACAACGAAGGCAACAACGCAAGGCACGAAGCAATACCCTCCAGGAGGTCAAGGCTCGTAATCATAGAGAAAAATTCACTACTCTCAAAAGGATTGCAAAGGGCAAGTTACCCGAGAGAATTTTTGCATGGGAATCCTCCCGAGGTACGGAGGCGAAACAGACCCAAGATAATTCCTCATCAGCTATGAAGCAGCAGTAACCTCGGCAGTAGGAGACGAAGGAACTCGACAAAGGTCGTGGCTTGCGCACTCAAGGTGATGTGGACTAGGGTCCCGATCTTCCGAAAGGTTCAGATAACTCTTGATTTGGCGAAGATGTGACACACGTCGATCCGGCTCCTAAACAACACGTTCGAACCCCGCAATCGCAGCACCACGTCCTCTATGGTTATCAACCGGCGTTGCACGGTTGACCTCGCCAAGAAGGCTAATCCCTGCCTGCGAATAAAGAATACAAGCAAGAACAAGAAAGAACGCAACCAAATTTGTAGATGTATGATTAATCTCACGAGTTGGGGTCTCATAAACCGATGAACGGCGAAACTGTCTAAGCAGAATAATCTAAGCAAAACCCAACCCTAACATGGGTGACGGCTGCTGCTAATAAATACTTGGGGACATGCAAGAACCCCTGGACGCTCCCCTAATGGGCTCACACGAGATACACGGCCCAAAGGCCAAAAACGATGACGCAGCACCAAAACAGATTCTGGACGTTCCAATGTTTCGATGATTCCCTGTGACTCCGGATGAATTTTGACATGAGACTGGTTTCACTGGAAAGTTTATGAAATTATCTTTCCATCCATATGTAGAACGTCCAAATCCAACTTCGTATGCGATCTGGGCGTCTATTTTAATTCAGCCTGTTCCTGGACTTCAAAACAGACTCGAAGTCGACTTGATTTGGGCCTCCACAATGTCTTGCACCTCTTGCTGGACCTCCACGCCTCCAAGCCCTCTTCCATTCGTATTATGGTCCTCTCCTTGATTTCTAATCATAATAAAATCATTAGGTAGCAAACCTCTTCCATTCGTATTATGGTCCTCTCCTTGATTTCTAATCATAATAAAATCATTAGGTAGCAAACTATTCTCAAAATTATGAAAGGAAAGACTTAGGAACGAGCTCACCTCTAAAGTCAATTATCGGGCGCGAGCTCTAGTCATTGGTCCTTGAATGTTCAGCGGAGGAGTGTCATTTGTATCCAAAGGAGTGATGTCCTCGTCACAAGGGGCTGGCATCAACATGGTATTTCAGCTTGCAACCAAGGTCCATCTACAGCTGGGAAAATTTGAGGGCCAAAGTAATAGCAAACTTCGGAGGGTTTAAGGGAGCATCCAAAACACTAGAGAACTTGAGAAACATAGCACAACAGGCAAATGAATTGTTGGTAGATTATTACAAAAGGTTCCTCGCACTCAAATTCTAGTGCCCAAAGGCAGCCGAAGAGATGGGTATTGAATACGCAATCAAAGGGCTTCGCGCCAGTCCTCTAAGCTCAAAATTTGCAAAGAAATGGCCTCGCACGAGTGCAGTATATGTGCAGCAAGTTCGAAGAATACTGTAGATCGTAAACAGATTACAAAAGGCGCACAACAAACCAAAAGTAAGCACGCGAGTCGCAAAACAACTACGACAGATACTCAAAGAAAGCAAAACCCCAGGACAACACCCGAGCGAGTCGAAGTAAACAATATACCGAGCGTGTCGAGCGAAGACACCGATGAGCAAGTCCAACACGCTTCGCACAAAGAGAAGCAGCGAAGCAACAAGAAGAATGGAAACTACAACAATCAATGCCGGCGCAAGAAGTCATACTGCGTCTATTGCGAAGACCCTGCTGGACATAGAACCTTAGATTGCCCAAGAATGAAGGAAATCATCGGAAGGCTAGACTTCGAAAAGAAGCAGTCTCGAGCACCCAAGCACAAATAAACCACACTACAACAAGTCATTAGCATCAGCAGCAACCCCGGCGGCCAAACATCTAAAACCACCCAACTCAGCCTCCGCCCCAACACGGGCTGGGCACCTCGCATTACCTAAGGCAGGATAACGAGAATCGCTTACTCCGAACCTTTAACACTACCACTACCAAAAATCGAAGATGTAAGCAAGCAAGACGCCAAAGCGCAGCCTCTCCCGAGGATTCATTAGGATGATATCGGGCGGCTCAAGCATGGACATGGAAAACAAAAGGCAGCGCAGAGACTATATCGGGCTAGTAAATGCGGTGTTCGTCGAAGGCCCAATCGGGAGGACCAAGTGGTCTCACATCCCAATCACCTTCACCGAAGCCGATCTCGATCCGAAAAGCTATCCACACTCGGATGCCTTCGTTATCGAAGCACACATAGACAAGTGGAGAATTGATAAAGTACTCATTGACAATGGCAGCCGGACAAATATAATATTAAATGGAACACTCCTAAGGATGGGCTACATAGATCAAGACCTCGATCCATCTAACACGCCATTATATGGATTCGATGGAAAGAGAGTCGAACCAGGTGGAAAAATAAACCTGCCTGTAACATTCGGTGACGCCTCCAACCCAAGAACAAAATTCGTCACTTTCGACGTAGTAAGGCTTAACTACCCTTACTTCGCTATGTTGGGAAGACCAACAATCAACACATTCGAAGCAGCAATCCACAATGCATACCTTCGTATGAAAATCAAGGCGGCAAAAGGTGTCATAACAGTAAAAGGGGACCAGCAGTTGGCAAGAAATATCGAAAAAGGGTTCACACCTCGAATAGCAAACATTCACAGCATCCGGAGGATTGCCAAGGCACAGCTCGGAGCGAAGGCCAAAAAGAAAACCAGAATCCTCGGCCTCGACCCACCAAGCGCCGAAGTAGCGGACGAAGCGAGAGGCAATCATCCGGCACAAAATGAATGAAGACCTCGCAGCGGTACAAGACAAGATAGTAAAGAAACACTTAATCAAATAAAAGCAAGACCTTCGCAAAAGAGCGAGGGAACTCCACCAATCATGAACAAGCCTTGTAAAACAGCCCCTTCGCAAGCTATAAGCAAAGGAGTTGTCGTAGAATTCAACGCGAAGCAAAAACGAGACGATAATGGAAGTCCGAACATTCGACAATGAGGTAATGCCTCGGTAGGTAGCTGTACTCCGCTGGACACAAGCAATATACCCCGGAGTACTAGCTAACAAACTGCTCCGTCGAGCGAAAAACAAAATCCCCGAAAAAGCGGCTTGCAAAACAATCACTCCGTCGAGGCAAAAACAATATACCTCGGAGTACAAGCCACCAAACAAACATCGTATCTGATTGGGCGACAAACAAAAGCCCCGGAACGACAAAACAAAACGACCCGTGAAGCCGCTAACGGGCTAGCGTTCTCGTTCGAAGCAATTTTCACTTTGCCCCTAAACGACTAAGTGGGGGGGGGGTGGCGTTTTATTTAAACAAAACGTCGCGTGAAGCTGCTAAGGGGCTCACGTTCTCGTTTGAATTTTCACTTCGCCCCGAAACGACTAAGTGTGTGTGTGTGGGGGGGGGGGGGGATGGCGTTTTATTTAAACAAAATGACGCGTGAAGCCGCTAAGGGGCTCGCGTTTTCGTTCGAAGCAATTTTCACTTCGCCCCTAAACGACTAAGTGGAGGGGGGAGTGGTGTTTTATTTAAACAAAACGACGCGTGAAGCCGCTAAGGGGCTCGCGTTCTCGTTTGAAGCATTTTTCACTTTGCCCCTAAACGACTAAGTGGGGGGGAGGGGGTGGCGTTTTATTTAAACAAAACGACGTGTGAAGCTGCTAAGGGGCTCGCGTTCTTATTTGAATTTTTACTTCACCCTCCTAAATGACTAAGTGCGGAAGTGGCGTTTTATTTAAACATAAGGACACATGAAGCCGCTAATGGGCTCGTGTTCTCGTCCGAAGTAATTTTCACTTCGCCCCTCAACGAATAAGTGGGGAGGGGGAGTGGCGTTTTATTTAAACAAAACGACGCGTGAAGCCTCTAAGGAGCTCGAGGCCATGCCATCGTCCGCACGGAGTCATCGGGAAGACCCAACTCCAGAATTAACTCGGAAGCATCGCTTTTAGATTCCTGCGTAGGGCCTTCGCATGGAATCTGCGTAGTTTAAAAATATTTATTTACAAAGAATTGTCCTTGCACAACAAAGCCCGAAGCCCCAAACGAAGGGACGAAGAGCCTTTTTATTCGCTCCTAGACCTCTCGATCGGATCCAGCCCTCGCAGGCAAAGGCTCCACGTCGTGGCCGTCCACCGCCGGCGGAGCAGGGTTTTCCGTCTCCTGCGCCTCCGTCTCGTCCGCTTCCTCTTCCTCCTCTTCCTCGCCCTCCTCCTCGGTCGGCTCCGCATCCCGCACGACAAAGAGAAACTTAGCATTGCATCCAGCCGAAAAGTACAAGCCTCGTGGAGGGAAGAAAAAGAATTTACTCCTTGGACGCGCGCCATGGAATCCTTAAGCGCGGCCGGATGTCCGTGCGCAACCCAGTATTCCTGAATGACCCGCCGGGTGGCCACCCTAGCCGCCACGCTAGGATTATGGCAGGAGTCTGCTCCAATCGAAGTACCGAGGCTCGGCTAGGGCCCGGATGTTGTTGCAAGCCTGCCGTTCGAGCAAATTAAAGCCCACCTCGACGCAATACGTCGCAGCCAACTTGCAGCCTCGATCAAGCACCCCCGCCACGGCATCGATGGCTCCCAGGCAACCAGCGAAAGAAGGGCCGTTCGGGGCCTTCGTTGGTGGGCGCGACGAAGGGAGGCATGACGGCCCCCACACCCTCCATCGCCTTCACCGAGGCCCGAGTCGGCGTCCGCACTCTTTCGAGTGAAGAACCGGTCGCGGTGATTAAGGGTTTCCTTCAGCTCCGCCACCTTGCCCCGGGCCTTCCGAAGCCTCGCCTCGGCCCGATCCCGTTCCGAGCGGGCGGTCTCGACGCCTTCACCGTGGCCGGCGCGTGTAGATGGCCAACGGTTTCCTCCTTCGGATGCGCCACCTCGGACTCAAGGACGGCGTTAGCCTTCTTCGCCGCCGTCAATTCCGCGGCCACCTCCGGACGACGTGACAAGCGGCGTGTCGGATGGCCGATCGGCGTCGAAGCCAATTCCTGGTTTCACCGGAGTGCGCTCGCAACTCTGCCGTCGGCTCGTCCTCGAGCCGCCCCTCCGAATGGGCCCCGAGCGAAGGCGCGGCGGAAACAATTTGTTTCCCGAGTGCGGCGGATGCGGTGGAGTAAGCCTCAACTGCAAAAAGAAACAAATCTCGAAGCACCTTCAAACTTCATTTCACAAAAAAAAAGAACAAGAGAAGAGAGTGGGAGCGATGAGAAAAAAAGTTACCTCGGCCGAGCATCGGGTCCCTCCGTCGAAGCAGCTGGAACACGGAGGGCTCCTCGAAGCAGCTGTGGGAGTAACGGGAGTCGTATCTACGAGGCAAAAAAAACAAAAAGTTAAGTTGAGAATAACCCGGAAATGAGGAAAAGTACCTAGCGTCGAAGCAACCCGCCTCACCTCTCCACGGGGAAACGGCCCTGCTTTGAACCTCAAGGCGAGGTTTCTTCGTCTTCTTCTTCTTCTTCTTCTCCCCGTCAAGAGACGGGAGTGGGTCATCTAGCACGTCGTGCATCACGACCATCCGGAACGCCTCGTTCGGGGGTGGCGCCCTTTGACCGCCGGTCGGCGGAGGGGTCGGATCCTCATTGGGCGAGGAGCTAGGGCTAATGCTAATGGCGGTAAGCCCTTTTAGCGGTGATACTTAGAGCTTGCCCCACCCTTGGAGCCTCGCTTCCTCTTCCTCTTCCCACCGGCAGAGGTCCCTAAGCCGGCCCACGGCGAGGCGCTTCGCGGGGAGAATATGGAATCCCCGTAGCGCAAGGACCCGGTTGAACCGACCGTTCATGACGGTGTGATCGATGACGAGCTTGTGCTCATCCATCGAGTAAGTGCCACAAAACAGATTCGCCCGCTGCTCGACATCACGGACGAAGGACCTCGCCCGTGCCTTTCATGGGCGAGGTCAAAAATCGGGCAAATAGTTGCCCCCTTGACCCCTGTGACCCCGAGGTCGGTCGGGGACAGACTGATCGTTGCCAATCCCGAACCCGGCCCTTAGAGGGCGGACGCCCGCGGCACAAAACTCCTCCACTAAGTCGCGGTTGCTTGGAGGTGTAGTACGCCCGGTAATAGACGACCTCGCCCGCCTCGCGCCCGCGGCGCTCGAAGTGAGGCGTCCGGATCGGGTCCGAGGGCGCCGGGCGCGAAGCAAGCCGATAAGCTGTCCTCGCCTCGCCCGCTTCGCTCGTCTCGGTGACGCCGGATACCTTTGCATAGAAAAAGTACTGGTGCCGGTTCCGGCTCCACTTGTTCATGCTTCGGTGCATGACGCCCTTGTTCTCATTCCGGCGGGGCATAAAGGTACACGACTTGTACCGGCGGTCGTGCTCCACGTCGTCAATGATGATGTGGCGCTGCTAATTGTGTAGCATAAAGTGTCGGGAAAACACCTCGATGTCAAGGTTGCCTCCGTAGCTTGCCATCGCCCAAATAAATTTGCTCAAATGAGCGAAGATGCTTGAGGGATAGCTCGTGCGGTTGGATCTCGTAGCGCTCCAAGACAGCTGCACGAACCGATGGCGGGGGATCACCAATCCTACGACGAAGTAGTCCCGGAACACGACCACCTCGTCCGCCTCGGGCCACGGCTCCACTTCGTCCGTAGGGAGGCGGTATCCCTGAATATAGCCCAAGTCAACCATCTCCTTTGCCAACACATCGGTGATCACAAATGGCTCAATGCGAAGGGTCTTGGGGTTGACAACCTTCGGGGCCTTTGGGCGATGGCGGCACGGAGCAGCCGTGCCCTAGCTCGCACCGGCAGCGGTGCCGGCATCGGGCGAAGCATTGCCTTCTTAATCTTCCTCCCGATCGTCCTTGCCACCCCCACCGACTTCACTCTCGTCATCGGTAGCCTCGCTGGCCGCCTCATCCTCCTTCTCCTCTTCCGCGCTCGAAGCCCCGCTACCCTTAGAGGAGGTAGGCAAAGGCTCGCACACGGTCCGGTCTTCGGGCGAAGCACGGAAGCTCCCGGATCCTCGGGGCACACAGGCGATGTCATGGTAGCGAGTAAAAGGGGGAGGGAAGTGAGGCGGTGAAAAGCAAAGTAAACTCGCTCGGAACAGCAGGCGAAGGTAAGAAAATATGGAAGCAAGATCGTCCTTCTCGAAAGTAGTAGCTAACCTTTCACACCACCCGAGCCTTTTATAGGCGGGGAAAAAATCTAGGCCACCAACGATAAAAAGCGGCGGCGTAAGAAGTGAAAAGGCCAACCGCAGGCCACGACGAGCGAAGCGGGCCATCCATTGAACAGAAAAGAAACCAGCCTGCCGGATCCCATCGGAGCAAAAGCACCGAAAAGCCCACCCACTCAATAGAATCAATAAGGCATCGGGCATCGGAATCGAGGAGTGTCAAAACCAACGATAACACCACATACAAAGACGACACAACCAACAACCAAGAGCACAAAAGAGCACTTCTATGTTCGAAGCAAAAACGGCGAAGCGATAGTCATGGGGAGTGGCGTTCCCCAAGCACTCGCCTACAAACGCGAGGCGAAGTTCCGATCGACCGTGCTCAAACTACACGTAATTCGACCTCGCCCATCGAGGGGCTACTGTTGGGGACCCGACACGAGCCAGGCTTTGCGCGGAGGCAACGCGAAGGATCCTCGGCACATATTTCTCACACTAACACGAGTTTTTTCTTCAAGCAGCATGCACAAATCGCCGAACGGCCCGAGGCACCCGAAGCGAAGGAGGTGCCTCGAGGCGAAGTCAAGGGAAGCCCGAGGAAGGGGCCAAGCCCCAGTGCAAAGGGTCGCGACCCGCGAGGCTACCGTCTAGCGAAGCGAAGCGGCGCGGGCACGGAGCACCGGAGTGAAGCGAAGCAAAGGGCCGGAATGCATCCCAGCTAAGCCGCGGGCGACGCGGTTTCAGCCGGCTTTCCCAAAATGCCCTCGAGAGTTATCGCCTCATAGCGAGGATTAGGGAATTTGGCCAAGGGTAATATGGTCTTGTAAAATGTGGCTCCCTGGACTATAAAGGGAGCTCAAGGGTTACTTGTAAAGACACATGTAATCAGCAAGTTAACTTCGCTTATACTAAGAGTTGTTATCTTGCCACTTTGTTCTTCTATACTCCGCATATCTCATTCTTGTGTTCGGCGTGCTAAGTGGGCTTTACCTTCGCCGCTTAGCACACCAACACAAATCATTAGGAATTATGTTATAGATATGAGAATCATCAAGATTTAATATAAACAACCCATTCTTAATAGGTGCCGAAGCCACAAATGTATTATTCCTAGAAATCAAACAACCATTGTCTTGACTCACAAAAGAATGATCGTCCCTCCTCAAACATGAGGGAGGTATAATGTTTCGGCACAAACTAGGAATAAAATAACAATTATTTAATTCCACTATTAATCCCGATGGGAGGTGGAGCTCCATCGTGCCGACTCTCAACGCAGCAACTCTTGCATTGTTTCCGACACGGAAGTCCACTTCTCCTTTTGCCACGCATCTACTTCTTTTTCAGTCCCTACATCGAATTGCAAATATGAGTAACCGATCCGGGATCTAATACCCAGGAATCAACTAAAGAATTAGCAAGCAAAATATCCATAATGTAAACTTCAAGAGTATGTGAAGTACCGTTACTTCGTGACTCTTCATAGAAGCCAAGTACTCCTTGCGGTTTCTCTTCCAATAAACCTTTGGCTACCTAGTCCGTAGCCGATCCAGATTTGGCAACCTCGGGTGGATGAGTTTGGCTTAGGGTTCTCAACATTAGACTTGGCCTTCTTC
Organism: Chloris gayana; assembly: GCA_031894775.1. Lineage (NCBI taxonomy): Eukaryota > Viridiplantae > Streptophyta > Magnoliopsida > Poales > Poaceae > Chloris > Chloris gayana. The sequence continues at coordinate 331,671 of JAUNZO010000731.1, forward strand.
TTCTTTCGAGAACTCTTTCTTTTGAAGTTGGGCTTATTCTCGGACATCCATCACATGGCTGCCACTTTTCTTGATACTACTCTCTGTTGTTTTGAGCATGTCGCACATCTCATTCAAGCCCTTTTCAGCCCCATGCATATGTGGTAGTTCGAGATGAAGTTCCCATAGCTTGGCGGCAAAGAGGCAAGTATGAAATCTATGGCCAACTCTTGGCCGAGTGGAAAGCCTGGCTTCTTCAACCTCTACGTGTAATCAACCATCTTGATTACGTGCAGCCCTACTGCTGCACCTTTTGCAAGCTTTGTCTCATGAAAGGCCTTAGAAACATTGAACCCTCCGGTTCGGCTTGTGTCGAAACATATCGTTTAGCGCCACGATCATATCGTGTGCCTCATGATTGGTCTCGATTTGCATATGCAGCTAGGGCTCCATATAAGCAAGCATAAGGCAACTCACTTCAAGATTGCCATCACATGCCTTCTTGTAAGCGTTCCTTTCATCAGCAAGTGTGTCATCGGCAGGTTCTTCTTAGGACAATCCGAACATCCTTCTTTTTCTTAGCCGTGAGAACAATTCTCGGTTTGCGGATCCAATCCGCATAGTTGTTCTCGTTCAACTTGTCCTTCTCAAGGACAGAACGCAAGGTAAAATTAATGGTATTGTTGGGTGCCATTGATCTATACTAAAATAATAATGCAAAAATACTAAGACAAAAGTATTCATGAAAGAGAAAATCACATTAAACAGCTTAACATAATCTACTCCCACTACAATCAATATCCTACGAGTTAACACTTAGTTATTCAAGACCCACAACTATCACGACGACTAGTGAGCATTAGCATCACCGCTAGAAGACGAGTAGATTGGTAAGCAACTCCTTGCTAATCATATCACATGTGACTCTTGTTGTTGGGTGACATCTCTATGTCTCGACACCAACCTTTATTCCTCAAGGTCCTTAACGGTTAAGATGACCTTATTCAAGTTAACCAATCCTTTGTGCGTGTAAGTATCCAATACAAACTCATCTATTCAATGAAACTAATGGCACTCTAATTTCATAGACCCACCACCAATCATACAAGACTTGTGATGAAACACGGTTTAGTTGGGAGGGCATTTAACTCAAATATTTAAGAGGGATCAAATGTTTTATTTGTACGGTATGCAAAAACTATTAACGCATATAGAAGCAAAATGTTGAAAACAACAACATATATGAACACGGTATGGCCCAAATTTACATGTTGATCTCCATCGCAATGCTTCTTGACATGCCAATGTCCATCGCCATGCTTCTTTACATGTCGATGTCCATCGCTATGCTCCTTTTCATGCCAATCTCGATCGACATGGTCCCTTGTGAGTCGTTCTTCAAGTGATGAAGCATCCATGTGTAACTAAATTACATGTAGGACTTAGATCATCACTCATTGGCACGGAAGCCATTACAACAAATTGGTAATACATCCGGCTCCTGCCGTATTACCATCCACATGATACGTAGATCATGAATCAATTGCACATATGTATCACATACACATAAGTTACATACCGATTCTGCAAAAACAAGTCGGGCGGTCTAACCTCTAAACTTTAATCGCAAAAAACCCTATCCTTCCAGGCTGAAGTTGAGAAATCTAATTTCACCGACATTGGTGAAGCTCGTGACATTCTGGTGTAACTTTTTCTGTAGACAAATTTTCATATAAAAATTGTCTCAATCCGAGGTCGTATGCAAAAGTTATGGCCGTTTTACCGAATGCCATGTTTTCACATCAATCAACCCGGCGGTAGATCATATCTACCTTGCCTTTGCATCACATGTCCACGGCGTTTGATCATGGCTTCGGTTCGATCAATCCAATTGATCTCCTTCTCGTTGTGGTTGGGTTTACGTGTGTCACTTAACTCCGATGGCGGTAGGAGTAGTTCATCACATAACCATCACAAGCAACAATACGAAAACAGATCGAAGATGTGTCTACGTATTCGCATATCTCCATATGCACACATCCGAATCTATAACAAAACATTATCCGTTAGCTGTTATAATCGTGCAGTTTTTTTCTCTCAAAAAGGTAGGAGAGTCGCGCTTCATTATATTAAGAAGAAAACGGGATAAGAGCCCGCACGGTCCCACGATTACACAACACAACATGCACGACACACCCACACGACCACAACACAACACACACACACGACGCACAACCAGCACACGACATGGATACCGCAGAGATAAGGGGTTGCCACAGATTGATGCCTCAAGGAAGGTCATGGCGCTTCAACACCACCGCCGAGCTTTCGCCCAAGAAGCCACGGAGATGACAAGAACCTCGAGAAAGCCTTCAATAAAGTATGATGCAGGATTTCTCCCGGTTCTCCGTTTCGTCGTCTCCGAACTAGCACACAACCCCATCCCACGCACCACATCGGCCAACCGCTCACCATGCCAACCGCATCACCGACGCTCGCAGCAACAACAAGGAGCGCACGCCACAACCCTACACCGTGCCCATATTTAGCACTTCACCGTCGAGCGCGAAGACCAAGAGCCAGTCAACCGGCTTCGTGTGACCACCCTCGGCGCCGCGCCAACAACTGTCGTCGCGTGTGCTGCTTCTTGGCGCACAACCACACCGATAGCGTGGCCTCCACTCCACTGACGCCTGCACTCTCGTCACCACGGCACTAGACCATCGGCACCGACGACACACCGCCCGCCGGCCTGACACCATGCCGCTCTAGCTTGCTGATGCCTAGCGCGCCAGCGTCGTCGCCGCGTCTCCCGCCGGCGCTGTAGCCGTCACCGCCAGCTCGCCGGTGCGCGCTGCTCGCTCGTCGGCGCCTCGCCTTGCAAATCCAGCGCACCAGCGCCATCGCCGCTCCATCCGCTCGCTCGCTGGCACCTCGTCGGGCGTCACCAGCGCGCTAGCGCCTGCACCGCGTCCCCTGCCGCTTCCGCGTCGCCCGCCCCGTGGGAGCCATCGCCAGACGCGTAGATCCGGGCGCCTAGGCCCCGGATCCGGCCTCGCCGGCGACGTGCTCCTCGCCGCCGTTTCGGGGAGAGCAGCAGGTGGGGAAAAAGTGGTCTGCATGTTCAAGTAAAAAAGTTATTATTCTGGTCTAACAAAAGCTAAATATCTGCGTCCTAGGAGGCTACTTGTGCTCGTCTCTGAATCACCGATACGCGCAGGAGGCTGCCGTACCTGTTTAGATACGGCCCGATACGATACGGCGATACTCGGATACTCCTATAAATCCCCTGTTTTGATCTGAAACTCACGTATCGCTGTATACCTGTATCGTATCGCCGTACCAGTGTCTCCGTATCAGAGATTCCTAGGTGATCGTGAAGGATAGGAGATTTCTGTGAATGGCCATTGTTCATATATCTTCTATGTACAAAATATGTTTCAGTGTCTTCGGTTTCCAATTCTGTCTGTTCACACATGTAGGATGAATTGAGGGATGGAGACAGGGCGTCTTCTCTTGAATTTCACCAAGTAGAAGTGTGGACTTGAACCTCTGTGAGTTAGGCGGAACTACTCTTGCCCTAACCTCTAGAACCCATGATAGTCCTGGCATATGTCACATGAGTACTTGATAGTGGAATTAGTGCATTAACCTGTAGTCATCTTGTACATATGCTGTTTATAGTGAATTTAGTGCTCTGTTGTCAATTTCACATTCATTTTTGGGTGGTCCTTATAGTTGGGGTTATATGTACACCTGCAAAAGTGGAACATAACTAAAACAGCTGGCATCTGTGGTTTGCAATTTAATTAGATCATGGTACAACTTGCTTTTACAAGAAAACAGAACCAGACCACATTTGCTCTTGTAAATTTTCCTGGGTATTGATTTTGAGTTTTTGTTCAGAGCTCTCGAAAGAAGGCTTTGGTAAGAATTCAGAATTTTTAATGTAACCTATGCATTCAGTTCTATTTCAGTTGCTGTCAAACATCTTGACATATACTAGCGTATTAGAAGATGTGATAGGCAAATGATAACTAACCATTCAGTATTTTATATTATGAACTATGCATATAACCCATGCTGTACACATATTGAGGTTGCTACTTGCTAGCAGCCTAACACTTGTTCTAATATAAAGGCTTTTACTGTGCATTGAGTTTATTAACTTTTTGGATTAAGCATAACATCTAAGAGTTCTGTGTAGGTCAATGTTCCCTGGCCTCATCCCCTGGTCAAAATTGTTTTTTTTTTTTTTTTGGCATTTTGCAACTGTCTTTTGCATATGTCATTTTCAGACGAGGAAGAATAGGAATCATTTCAAGGGCTTGGATTTGTTCTGTTAAGTTCCCTTTCCCTTTCTCTTCAAGGAAAGCGACGTCTCTAGTTGAAGAAAATGTACTGCAGCAACCATTATTTACATACATGTATTTCTGATAGTGCGGGAGCAAACAACCTAATTCTGCATGGAATGGTATTTTATCGTTCTAGTTCTGTGCATTAGTAATTCCTTGGTTTGGATTGCCATAACAGTGTTCTCACCGACATGTTTGGCTGTGATTCCAATGAACTTCAACAACCGGACACGACGGTAGTGTGGAAATAAGAAGCCAGATGACTTGAGAGTGAATAAATTGCCAATTTTGGTTTGTATCTGATTGGCGTCCTTTGCAATTCTTGCATCTGCTGTAAAGAGTACTAGCTGTTTGCTTCTCCGGATCACATGCGTGAACAGTGAGGCAATTTCCTTGTTGGATCACGGGACTTGTTCACTTTCAAAGGTGACAGCATGTTTGGTCTGACGACCCTTTCCCGTATACCATGACTCATGGATTGAGATTTTGCGAGGCAGCAGTGTTGAGCGTGCATTCCCATGTTGTTAGTTAGGTGCTCGCGATCACATGCGTGCACAAGAGTGTCGTCTCAGAGTTAAGCAAGCCCTTGACTGGAACAGGTCGAGGAGCAGTAGCCTTTCATCCGGACCATCGTTGGTGCCGCGTCATAATTGTTCCGGGTCTAAGCATGCTTTGTGTAGGCCGCTAAATCCTTTTTGTAGGCAGTTCCCCCCGCCTTTAAAGGATGGCGGCATGCTAATAACGTCTGGAGCCACATTTAATATGATTGTAAGCTCCAACCGCACCGCGATTATGTTGTTCATCCATGTGGACGTTTCTCTGCTCCAGTTTGACCTAGATGTGGAATCGTTTTTCCTCTTCTTCATCAGGTCCGGAGGAGAGCTTTTTGACAGGCCCTTTCGACCACCCCTCTGTGACCGATGAATTTACGAATCTACTGCAGCGGCGCCCGTGCTGATCTCCATCGCGCGTTGCTCTCGGCGGAGTAATGGCGATGTGGGACTTGACAGGGCACTGATAACCAGCCAATCATGGACTCAGTTGTACCTCGCGTCATCAAGCTTGGCCCATGAAGGTCTCACGTGGATGGGATCCACCTCCACTGTTGGGTCCCGAGGTACGCTTGCCCCTGGACCAGTCGTTCATCGCAGCCCGACCGACGCTGCAATTTTCCTTTTTACCCTGGTTAACTACGCCGCGGTTGGGTTCGCCGTCGCGGCGTGTCGGAGGCGGTCATGTGGCGGTCACGTGGGCCGCCGCGCCGAGCTGGCGTCGGCGCCGTCGCCCTCCCTCTCGTTGGACAGCGACGCCGTATTCACTCCCCGGCGTCGCTGTCGCGGCCAGCGAGATGTTCGCACACGGGAGCGAGGCCCTTGTGCTCGGTCAGTCTCGCGGCAGAGGGGATCATCATCATTGCTGGCTGCTGTACGTACGCGTTTGGCCGCGCGCGGCCATAGGGTTCCAACGCGGGCTGCTATTTTCATGGTTCATTGCTGGTGCTGTACCGTGTCGTGTCATTGTTGTGAGACGTTCTCGTGATTTTCCAGGTGTCGAGGAAGCCGCCTTTGTCTTTGTGCTGCTGTTCTGGCACGTTCGCGTCACCGTATCGCCTCGTGGCAACAGGCGCGCGACTCAGCTTCATGTTGGATGATAGGTCAGAAAGGGAGTGCATGAACCTTGCATCAGTGAAAAGGAATGTCTCTCGATCCATTGCTGTTGAAGCACCTGCTATGTGCACAGCAACCTTGACGTGATGAGGTCCATTTGGACCACTTGGGCGGCCGGTGTGATTAGTGATATGATGCTTGGCACAGTGGAAGTCGGATCCAGGTGGATGCAAGGAAGCTCTTATTGATTGTTACTACTAGCCACCATAGTGAGTGCGCATATAACAGAGAACTGGATGGAGGTATCTTTCTTGGTGTCATGAAACCTGATACGACGTACAGTACTAGGACTCCGTAGGGAGGAGACATGGGTTCCTATCCGTCTTGTACGGACAGACGCACATGACCCATCTCATCTCATGTTCCAAGAAAAAGTACATATGGCAGTGGCAATGGCAGGGCTTTGTCGTCCTGACAGTGGGCGAGGAACCTTCGCAAGCTGACTTCGATCGGAATGGGCACGTATAATACTGGATATCCCTCTCTCGTCGGGGTAGGCGGCGACAAAGAGAGGAGAGGCCGCGTGTGGTCGATCGAACCCAACCCCACTTAAGTAAGGATCATAAAAAAACCCAGCCCCACTTGACGCCATTTGCAGAGAACACAATTCTGTTAAGCAACCTGAGTTTGACATGGAACATACCCTGTTCACTTGATGAGCCCAACTGCCACTGGGTGTGCATCTATACATTGTACATGCCCCAAGCTAAGTATGGTCTACGGATGTCACGTATGTATATCCAGCCGCGGAATCGGAGCTCGCCGAATTGAATTGCTACAGCTAAGGTGTTGATTGGTTGGAAAATGACGCCACTCCCCGTGCATCAGTGACCCCGTGGCCACCGAGAGCGACCCACCCGGAGATGGGAGAAGGGGGCGCCTCCGCACGTCTGGTTTCAATGCCCCGGACAGATCGTTTTCCTGTGAACGTTCCCGCAAGGTCGACTGCCATAATGCTTGATAGATGGCTTCAGGCTTGATGGGTGATCTGCTCGCCCGTCAGGCTCGCGCGATTCATTTCTTCTTCAAGTATACATCACAATATGCCCAAACCGGGATCCTTACAACAGCAGTGGTTTTTCTACTAGTATCGTGTATTTCGTTTCGTTTGGGGAAACCTACCTTCAAGACAGATTCTCAATTGCAGCCTTTGCAGGAAACGAAATTAACAAAAAAAATTCTGGATATTTGACTCTTGGTTGCACGATGGAGGTTGCGACAGTGACCAGTTGGTCATGACGATCCGTAGCTCAGTTGGATCAAGATCAAGCAACAGTAATTGCTGGAGACCAGGAAGGAAGCTGGCACGGGGCATTGGGGAGTTGCCGGAAAGTGACCAAGGAATGGTGGTAAGTGGAGGGGAGAAGGTAAAAATAATTACGATAGAGAGTTAAGTGAGATTGTTACAAGGAAAATGTTAGAACAAATGCAGGACTGATCAACTCTGTTTGACCCCTGCAATTTTAGATCATCTTACTTATGGGGAAAACATCCCGACGATATATATGCACCCATTTTGAAAGTAGGAGCTTTCTAGTCCAAAATAATTGTCATTAGTTGTATGTAACGGTGCAGATTTAATTTCATAAATTTACAGCTAATGGCTATTACTTAGGGTAACATGTTCAAAATAATATATTTATAATAAATATTATTCATCATTATAATAAATTAGTCAAATTTTATATAGAACTTTCATAATATATTTATAATAATCTAACATATCATTATTGCTAAGTTAGTCAATTTTTAGTGTAACTAATAAAAAATTAATTAAATAAAAATGTTATTAATTTTTATGTAATTACTAAACTACCCTCCAACTAATGGCCATTAGTTGAGAGAAAATAATGGTCATTATTTTGGACCAGAAAACTCCTCGTTCAAAATAGGGTTTTGAAAATGCTTTTCAGTAATTGTGAATGAGGCATCTTCTATTGGAGCTGAAGTTGTAGGAATCAACCTTTTGCAGATGAAGTGCCCACCATAATTTCAATGAACATCAGCCCCACAAGGTAATGCCATAAGAGTACTCCTAGTCTGGACTGTATGGTGACTAGTATTGAAAATTATTCGGCACAACCCCCATGCTAATCAATTATGGCTCATGCTTTATCATAGGTTTGTTTTGTAGATCTTTCCTTCTAATATTAATGGAGAGACTGCGATATTGAATCCAAAGCTTACTTTTGCCACCATGGAGTCGAAAACTGCAACCAAAGGTTTCCACCGCAATGATGCTGATATTCCTTCGCCATGACAAAGACAGAGGTAAGTCCAGGCATTATTTGGATAACATATATCAATGGGTTTATTTGGGGCCGGCTGTTATAATCTGTGAACTTTTTTATTAGTGGGAGAGGCTGGACTGCCACCCGTTAAAATAATGTACAAAAATAAACAAAAAGCTTACCGGTCAGCCCCATTTTCAATGGAGAAACATTGGTTGTTACAGTACGCAGAAATATCATTTGAAAATTCTTACAGGATTCTATGCCCTATTACTTGGTGGTCTCTTTTCTCGAAAGTCGTTAACTTTCACATTAATATCTAAAAGAGATAGACATCTGCCAAACACACAAAGGTTTCGTGCAAATTGAAGTTAGGAATCACATTAGTTACATATATGCTTTTGAGTGCTCAAAATATTACGAGATAATGTATTTATCAATCACTCTCTGTTGTTCTATTCAACATTAGCGAAAGGTGCTGATTTCCAATACAGCTGTGTACATATGAAAATCGAAACAGTTTCAGATTCCTTTACATATCTAGATCGTTTTCCTTTTAAACAGGGGAACTGCTCGGCATGGGGTATTTAAATGAAAATGGAACCGCTGAATATCATTCATTTGCATGGGGTACCCAAAATGAAAAATGCTAAGCGAAAATTATGCATCACCCCTCTTCTTTCAGCAGAATAAGTAGGGAAGCATATTTTCAGTAGATGTAGAAGTAGTACAAGTTTACTCGTTTATAAAGTTCATTAATAGAATAAGTCAAAGTACATTAACTCCGTGCGTAATAAACACCATGCACTGAAAGTACAGATGCATGTCAACTCTAACACTTTATACCAACCATTAGATGCACTATACATAACATAACTACATAGCATTATGTACATATACATAAGGGCCCATGGGTACAGCAAAATCTGGGCTCTACTTGATGCACACAATCTGGCCTCCACACCCTGTACGAAGCATCCATGACACTTGAATTTTGCAGCACATCGCTGGATCTCCCCGAACCTTGATGTTTCTCCTCTGTTTCTTTGGACCCAGGAACCATGCATCATCTCCTAGAATTTCCTAGGTGACTGACCATCTTGCTCGCATGTTATGCTTGGGTGAATCTTTGCCAAATCGCATGTACCAAGTGTTATTGGACATGCACCGTTTCGATGACAAGATATGCGAAGTTAGCAACTCCATCATCATCAGAAGGTTAATGATCGTCATCAGCAAGTTAAAAATCAGAGTTGTTGAGTTGCATGAATCGATCATCTTGAGGATGTTTGCTGCTCCCATGCCATGGCAATGTCCTGTGCAACCTTGACTGCATCAGAGGAAACGCCGGAGAGACCCCTCCTGGTGAAGCCAACAGAGTAGAGCCCTGACTCGCCCTTCCAGCCGTCTGGGAATGGAACCCTTGGGTAGCCTTCCTGGGTGAAGAAGTCAGTTCCCTGCGCATCATAAAAATTTAAGACTTAGATCGCAAGCTTTTAATTTAATTAGAATATAAAACATGGGGGGAATGGAGGACGGCACTTTTAGTACTACCTAACTACTTTCGAACTGTCAAATTAAACGTTAGAAACGCCCTACTTTGTTAGGCATCATTATCCGACCTTTTTCAGAGGCCTTTTTCGGTACAATACACCTTTCTTTGTCCTCTTATCAAGCGATCATAAAAAAGGCTTTCAAGTCACTTAGCAGCTAGTATCTATATATTTATTTTGTACGCTCATCAGAATTTTCCTTTTTTTCACAACCTCTTTTCTGAGTTTGGCTTTAATTAAGAATTATTGTTCCCAAATTAAATAAAAAGGTGAGATGTAGTACCTTGAGCCACTGAGGGACGTTGCTGTGGTACCCGGTGGCCATGATTACCGCGTCAGCGGCAACGCGCCGGCCGTCCACGAGCTCGGCGCCACCACGGTAGAACCTTTTGATAGCGGGCACGACCTCGATGGCACCGGACCGGATCCTGTCCAGCGCGCCGATGTCGAGCACCGGCGTCCGGCCCCTGGAGTTCTTGAGGTCCAGCGGGCCCCTGGACGGCCGCCTGATTCCGAGCTTCTCGAGGTCACCGAGGAACACCCTGGCCAGGAGCACGAGGATCTTGTCCACCAGCCAGAGCGGCAGGAAGCGGAGGAGGAAGACGGCCACGGAGAAGGTTGCGACGCCGAGCATCTCCCGCGGAAGGACGTGCACCTTCTTGTGGAGAAGGAGGAAGATCAAGTCAGCGTGCGTGCGTGCGTGCGTTTATATCCAAGGAAATTAAACGTTCACGGCCGGCGACATACTAGCTAGCTAGTATTTATATATATATATGTATGGTGCCGTGCAGTGACAGTGAGCCTGTGATTGGTGTGCTCACCGAGTCCCTGACGACCATGGCGGGGAGGGCATTGTGGTCGCAGAGGTCGAGGCAGACCTCCATCCCCGAGTTGCCGCAGCCGACGACGAGCACGCGCTTGCCGCGGTACGCGTCGCCGGACTTGTACTCGGAGACGTGCGACACCGGGCCGGCGAACTCGTCCATGCCGTCCAGCTCCGGCACGACGCACTCGGCGTTCTCGCCCGTGGCCACCACGAGCCACCGGCCGATGTACTCGGCGGCGTCCTCGGTGCGCACGCGCCACAGGCCCGCCGCGGCGTCGTAGCGGGCCGACGTGACGGCCTGGTTGAACCTGGGCTCGATGCCGAACTTGGTGGCGTAGGCCTCCAGGTAGTCCACGAACTGGCGCTTGGTCGGGTACTCCGGGTACTCGTCCGGGAAGGGCATCCCCGGGAGCTCGCAGAACTGCCGCGGCAGGTGCAGGCGGAGGCGGTCGTAGGTGCGCCGCTGCCACAGCGAGGCCACGCAGTCGGCGCGGTCCAGGACCACCGAGGGCACGCCGCGGGCCCGGAGGCAGGCCGCCACCGAGAGGCCCGCCGGCCCGGCGCCCACCACGATCGGCCCGTTCACCCACACCACCTTGCTCGCCATGATCTCTCCCTAATCTGTCTCTGTATGAGGGGGATAGAGAGAGGAAGATGCTAGTGAGGAGGAGGGGTTGCACTCACGGGGTTTAAATAGGCGTTCCGAGGACGAAGTTGACATATGCGCGCATGGTGTGTATTGGGTCGGATTTTGTGATTTCCCGCGCCGCGGCAAAAAGTCGAATCCGGTTCTCATGCCAAGCTTATTACTATATACTGCTTCAGTCATCATACCAAGCATTATCACGAGTACAGCAACATTATATATATATATATATATATATTACCTAACAAGGTTACAATAGTAGGCACAGGGACGTGCCAACCCGTACGGCAGATATGTCTTTGATCTTGTGCTATGTATTTGAGGATTTCACTGGATTTAATGCTATTTATTTGGGATGATAAATCTCTCGTATTCTTCTTCTCCTCTTTACAATGCTTTAATTATTCATCCTGTGAGGCGTTTTCTGTCTGTCTTTGTTGACACTTTTTTTAAGGAACACAGTACACATGCAGACACTCGTAATACGAGCACTCTGAAAGACTAGGCCGGCTGATGTTGAGATTCACCAAGTCACCGCAGGTGCATCGCTGTCGATGAGGATATCGCCTACCGCTTAAAGAATAATTAGCCGTAAATGTAACATCGATGCCAAATATGATATTTGAACTCATGTGGGTTGGTTCCACCACAAAGGAACTTAACTAACTCAGTTTGCAAGATCTATACAGATATCCTTTCTTAATACATTTTTTGAGTTTGATCACTATAATTTCCTTGAGATCATTTTCAGAACATCACTTATAAAATATCAAAAAAAGGTTCCCCCAAATAAATCAACTCGGCTACTAGAGAACTCCTAGTTAAATTAAACCGAGTCATCAAGTGTGGCATGGAGCGTGTATAAGCATGCTATAAAGCGGTTGCATGGGCAGCCATGCATGAGAGTATTCCTTCCCGACCTGACCTTACCTATGGAAATCGGCAGGAAAGCCACCTCCCAACTTGTTAATTCATATTCCCCATCTTTTGGAGGAGCACGCGCTGCCATGCATGCATACACACTTGTTTCCTCAAGACACGATGCGATTAGCGTGTGCCGCCGTTCCCGCTTTATTAGTCTAATCTTTGGTTATCTATCTCTGGTGGCTATAAACATGGCGATCCACCAAAATCAACGGTTGCATATATATGACGCGTTCCTTATATAGCTTGTGTCGGTGACCTATTAGTGTTCATCGTCACTGACGCACACACACTGCGATGAGTGATGGCCGGGGCCGGGGATAGACATCACGGAGCATATACATGATCGATCCAACACTACTAGCCCGTTGTTTCTTTTGTCGCGAGCTGCTTAGTTGCACCTGCGCCAACTTTTTTAGATATATATACGTGGATGGAAGTTTCCAAGATTGCCTGAAAAATAATGCAAGTGGGGATGGCTTCTCTTCGTATATAAAACTTGATCCATTTTGCAAAGTGGATGTTTTTCATTCGCCCATCATCTCTTCGGTCTTCCTTTCTTCACTGTTCGTCCTCATCACTGTTTGTACCTACTGTTCCTATTTCATTTTGGTCGTCTGTCTTAAACTCCGAGTTGGACTCATTTAGGTACGTAAGTTGCATTGTCGCGAAAAATACTTGTCTGTCACCCAGTCCTTTGTAGTTGTCACTTGAATATATGTTGTTGATGTGGCTACACCGTCAAGTGATGAACTTTACAAGAATAAAAGGATAACATCTCCATTTTTTTAGAGTTCCAGAAAACTTTATCAAAAATATATGCCGTCGCATCCCACGCTTACATAAACTCGTCGTTAAGCAAACTTCTTTTTGCATCAGAACAAATTAGGTATCTTAGCCAACACGACGGGGCCGGGGGAGCAGTAGTTAAGTTGAGGGAATATGAACTTTTGAATGAACCCCTTGAGATCGGCTGGAAAGCCAATGCTGCATGCATGCCACATCAGGCCTCCACAAGGGTACCGATTCAAAGGACTGCATACGCGTGGCTGATTCTCTCAAGTGGACAGCAGTTTCAGACCCTATTTATTCTTGCATTATCCAAATTTAAGAATAACCCGTACTCTACTAGACATATTTGTACATACATCCTAAAGGACAATTAATACTTCTCTGTGGCTTTCTAGTAGCAAATCACATTTTCTTACATCTCATTTTAATATAATATGTTCATAATTATTTTTTATTTGGAAACACAATACAACCGTAAACACTCGCTCTTATGAACACACACACGAACACAATGCATGAAGTGAGGCTGTACACTGACTTACAACCGTAAACTCTTATGCGAACACTCATTCTTATGAACACACACGGACAGCATTGATGAAGTGAGGCTGGACACTGACTTCAAGCCTTCTGAAACCAAAAGACAGTTTAGCACCTCTAGCAAGTTAAGGCCAGTCTCAATGGGAGTGTCATGGTAGAGTCATGAGCATTAAATTTGCTGACATGGCATGAGAGAGAAGAGGGAGAGTGTCATAGAATGAGAGATGAGTGTCATCACCATGACCCTCCACCGGCACGGTTCTTAAAAAATTCTTTTTGGTAACTGTGTGATGACACTCTCCATTGAGACTGGCCTAAGAGGAGATTCTTGCCAGTTGGTAGGTTTTGATGTTTGAAGTCGTTTCTCCAATTTTCATATTAATCGTGCCTCCTGAATTCCTGGACAGATTTGAATGCATTGCCAAAAGCAGTCCAACACATGCCGTGCTAATTGTTTGAACTTCTCCTATTTTACAATTATCATGACAGATTGGAGTAGCAAGGTAAGTCTTTCCAACTGAATAATGGCCAACAGGTCTGATTCTGGGAGGATAGATGGGACCGGGAGCTTCATTTTCAAATATCAGCATCCCTCTCAATATAATATTACAAGGAAGAAGTGTATTACAGTAGCCAATGTTTCTGATAGAATTCCTCTAAATATTTCTTTTAGAAGGGCATGTCAGCGACTTCAAGTGTTGACAATGCAGATCTTCACACAATCTGTATGGAGATTTACTCACAGGATAGGTCCTTGATGTGTCATCCATCTGAACTTTAAATTGTTACGTGAGTTTGTTTCAAACATTTGAGTGCAGACGGATGTGCTGCTTCTGTAATAATAGGCTGTAACCTTGAACAAGGTGAAGGCCGGGTTCCTTTTCCCATTATCTAAAAATATATGTATGTCATGCTTCTAGAATCCTAGTAGCTGTCCTTAGGTTTTGTCGAGCTACAACTTTTTAAGAGTAGCCGAGTAAGTGAAAGACAAGCTTTTTACTGAAGCATGCCAAGCACCCCATAATTACACTGAGCGCTATGAACTGACATTTTGCTGGATTTACCCTGCTAGCTAGTTAGCAAAGAGAGAAACGAGTTACAGGCCAAGTAGTCTTGGTAATAGTGTACTAGTTTATTGTTTAGTGAGTGGCCTTTCGGCAATGAAAGGAGCACTAGCAATATATTATAGCTGACGGCGGCCGGCGCCGTCGCGTTTGCTTTGGTGAGAAGAGATGGATCAAAACTCGCCTACCAGGCACCAGCAACTGCAAATTTGCAAGTGGTACAGAAAATTCGGCTATGGGAAACCCAAAGTACATTCAGCATGGAATGAACTCCAACTTTTCTGGGGTGTTATGAAACATAGAGGAGGAAACAAAAAGTGAATTTGGAATTGGATCTGCTTATTTTCTTGGTTGCCAAAAATTTTACAGATAGTGTTTTGTTACCGTGTTGCTTCCTTTATCGATTATAGGTCATCAGTGCCCAAGCCCTGAAGCGGTGGTAGCACCGACTGGCGGTGATAGAAGCACTGACTTTTCTCTTTATTGGCATGAGACGAACATCAGCCCAAAGTACAGTCTAAGGGCTAGCAAAAAATATAGAGCAAATTACTTTTAAACCATCAAAAGCTATAGAGTTCTCTTATGAACCATAAAAAAAATACAAGTTCCGTTCTCAACCATCGATTTAGATTTGTTGTCCCTTATAAACCACTACTTAGTATAGTTAAACACCGCGGTTAAACCCTTTCTAAATGTCTACCTTTTCACGTGTTGATCATTTTACTCCTGGTTACCCATCACCATCCCGTTTTGACGTGTTCCTAATAACAATTTTTATTTTTTTCTCCAATATATGTCTAAACCCTACTCTATAACTTTGGATGATTTAAAACAAATTTGCTCATGCCACCACCTCTAAAAATCATGAACAGGTGTAAACGGTGAGCAAGCTGCTAGGCGTGAGCAGTGTTCGCTTGTGCCTTTTTCCGCGGGGTCACCACTCCCAATGATGATCCCTCCATGAATGTTTCGCAACATGATGCACCAACAGTCAACACCTTGGAAGCAAACCAATGGACGAACCCCAAAACGCAACAATGTTTTGATCATTGGTTGCTCCATGAACGAAGGAGAACGGACGATCCGGCACTGATCGCTGCAGTTGCAACTGTTGACTCATGCTCATGAATATATAGTACAAGATCATTGGAGGCAGTGGAGGTGTCACTGGTACAAGATGCATAGACATTTAGCCACCGTCTTCTCTTTTCTCTTGCAAAATGTTTAGTAATAACACAGACATTCAAATATACGCATGATTAATGATCCTTATGAATACAGCTGCTGTGAGTGCTTCTTAACTAATGACAGCATCACAAATAGGCAAAATACCTATGTCTTCAAATGCATGTCTTGAGAAGAGAACACATGAGGACCATATAAAAGTAATCACATTTTAGAGGTAGTCCTTGTAAATACACCACCTCTAAATATAAACTTTCAGAACGCTTCTATAGTGTTATATATGGACCACCATATTCTCCCTGCTGCGTAGGTGTGTGGTTCGCCTTATGGACGGCCTACACCGGCAACACAGTAGAACTGAGTAGTCTCCCGGCCACGCGATGGAGGGATGGAGCTACCGCACAATGATTGATGCTTCACAGGTCATTTTCGGATCTCGCAGGGCAATTGGAATTATCGTCGATCTGTTTCTGATCAAACGACAGTGATACCTTTGCATTGCGTAAGCCAAGGAATATTATTTATAGGAGATGTTTTCCAGTGTTTGCGAGGTACCTAGAGGTACGAGAAAATATTTTGATCTGGACCGTTGATTGAGTGAGGGGCAAGGTATGGAATAAAAATAATCATTACCAATAGCATGGGTAAGGAAACCTTAGCAAAATATGGAAAAAAGTGATATCACGTACAAGCTCAACAAGCAATCCAAACCTTAATAAGGAAAGAATAAGTTCAGTAAAGCAAGAAATATGTGTTTTCACAATCGAACTTCATATTTGACAGGCCATCATCTTCTTCGATGATTCTTTTATTCACTTTATGAACTGAAGAGCTTATCACGTCAATAATGGTGGCACAAGCAATAGAAGAAGATTCACTAGACAGTATGTGCTCAAATATTATCGTTGATGATATTTTATTTAAATAATTCGTGCACAAGAACCCATATCAGTCACAATATAATGAGTAAATCTAAATCAAATCAGGCAATGTAAATCTGATCTGAAAGGATGCACTGCCATGACCTGAGTCTTCATATTTGTTATCGCGACATGGTCCATATCCTATGTAGCATACGTTCCTAGCTGCTTGATGGGTCCATGTAAATCAGACCAAACAATGTAAATTACATGTTTCCTGTCTACTTGACGGAATCGGCTCACCTCATCTCGGACTGGTTCAATAATCCTAAGTAAATTAGACCAAACAATGTAAATTACATCTTTCCTTTCATTGCTCTCGCGATCTATTTTGGTCACCATATAAAATTACTTTTCTATCCTTAATACCTAAGTACTTCCATCAATATTGAAGTACCTTTTGGTTAGTACCTTCTATCATGGACCATTGGATCGAAGCCAACCGACGGTTCACATTCTTTGCAAACACCGGAAAACATCTCTATTTATAGAGGAATATATACACAGCAGCCGGATGTTGACTGCTGGATCATCGGGGAAATCTATCAGTGTTGTCAAAAACAGTACACGCGCATGCTGCTTGTACCTTTATGCATGTGCTGATTGAATTACGATTAATGTAAAATGGGAAAAAATATAAACTATCTAAATATCTAACAGTATACAAAAGGTGCTCTCTCTGTAGAAAATAGAGAATAAAATGGCTTCTTTGCTCGATCCTATATATACAAGATTCATCTAAAGCTAGACAGTTACCCTATAAGCCTCTCGATCGAGATAGGCATGAGCAGAGTGGGGGAGCTAGCTTGACCCAAGCACGCATAGACGCCTGCCAGTGGGGAGTCATGCACGGAATGGCAGCTGATACTCGCCATTCATTCGGTCGTCTGAAGACGATGGAACGATCGATATGACTGGTCATTTTCATATCGTTGTGGGCAGTTGATCTGTTCCGGATTATTGTTGTGGGGCAATTGATTCTTCCCGTTCTACTAACTGAATGTATCTTTCAGCTTGATCTGCGACACATTTTTTCAGCTTGATCTGAATGTATACATATGAAAGTTTCCCTAATATTAATGGGATCTTATTAGCAACAAATTAGGTTCCCAGCTTTTACAGCATCACAGTTCGCACAATTAACTAGACAACTGATTTGCGTCATTTCCGGAAAATTATTAGAATCACGCCAGTTCCAGTTTGAATTTGTAGGCCAGGTTTCAATTATTTTTCGTTTCTTAGAGATATCTACGTCTGCTGATCCGCGGTGCTGCCGTCAAGCTGCAGCTTTCAACTTCACTGCAGTAGCGCACAGAGCTGCGACCAAGCGTACAAATTGCAAGCGACATTCCTCTCCTCAATCTCATCATCGGTATTATCCACCAACGCAACATATATACGCTCGAGCTAATTTTTTTATTTGATTTTGTTTTGTGGCTGCTCTCACGCGTCCTGCACACTTGGCTGTCCATGTCAACCGCCGTCCTTGTCAAGCCCACAGCAACAAGCTAACCCGGTGGACGGTGGTTATGGGGAAGTTATGTTGCTCTGCTGCTCGGATAGCGACGTATTCCAACATATTCAAATTTGTCATTTGAGAATACTTTTAAACTATTATCGAAATACCATTAGTATGTTCTAGTTATGTGTTGATAGATAAACAATTTTTCAACTTTGCCGTCAACAAATAATATTCAATTGCGAGTGGAATGATCAAACTCTTACAAGAGTAGCCAAGATTTATATAACGTTTAAAGGTGGAAAAAAGGCTGTGATTGAAGAGTTGGAAACTTGAGACGATCTGCCATGATTTTGGTACCAACAATATATACTTTGAGGACTCATGAAGCTTTTTGAAGCACAGAGATATCCTCATCTGAAAATGTAGTGCGTGGCACTATGCTACCAACCAAAGCAGAGTGCAAACTTCGACGCGACATAGTTTATCAACTTTTGTGATCATAATATAGTGTGCTTCTAATCAAGGGATTGCCAACTTTGACCACTGATCACGCGTGTTAATAAAGGTGGCACGGAAACAATGCATATTGTAAACTTGGCGCCAAAAGCATAACTTGCATCAGTAGAAAATACTATAGCTATTCAAAACGATGAAGAATAAATCATGGCCGTCACTGCCTTTTGTGTGTTGGTTGCAAGTCACAGCCAACGACTTTCACTGCCTCTCCTAACTGAATTTATTTATAGTGCTATTTTGCTGTGCTCCAATAAGACGTGAGTTCCAGCCTGTGCACATATAGTATTTTCAGAAACATATTAGCTCATTAGTGTTATCGCAAAAGATGTGCATATGTAGGAAAATATGTCCATTCTCAATTGATAGAGCAGATCATGTGGATCCGGGGTATATTGAACAGTTGTATGGTATTTTGCAGCTTGGTCATCTTTGAGATATGATCTGAGAATTATTACACTGACCAGATGAAACTGACATGTTAACACATATTCTGTGATTGTTCTATTTTTTTTGACTGCATATTCTCTGATTGTTCTAATAAGAGTTAGTAATAATTGATAAGAATGATGGGCAAAACAAATTTTATGATCACAAGTTTTTCATCATAGAGACTGCTGGAGCAAAACGGCATACAGCTGCCTGCCTCCTGCTTTTTCTCTCCGAAAATTGTCTATTGAACTCATGACAGCAAAGTAAAAGATCAGCTCCCAAACAAGTCAAATGAAGCTCGTGGTTGTGGATGTTGACCAGATATGGGCAACACTTACTTATTTCGATGCTTCTGGCGGTCCATCTATTGAAATGTCATAGTCCTGCGTCCTTCCTGTCTTGGGTCTATAACAAGTGTTTGGCTGAGAACGTGTTGACTGCTACAGTTCAAGTAGGAAGGGAGATCGAAACAAAAACACTCAAGCAATATATATGACAAAAAAGCTGAAACACAAAATAATCTCTTTGAGTTTTCTTCATCCGCAGAAAATAATGTTATTTTAAATGTTGAATACTTGGCTAGCTGTTCCTTTTGTTTTAAGTCATGAACTCCATCGTTCTCTGGATCTGAATGAAAGAACTGCTGGAAACGATGGAAAATTAGTTGATTTTTGTTTTAAAAAACTTAATAATAACTGGAACAGGTCGGCCTCTCTGAGATCCAGAATAGAATTCCTGATTTCCTAATAATAGATGAGATGGCCATTCTAGCTAGATCGATGGATAAAGATTGTAGAAGAGTAATTTTCTAACATTAAATGGAATTCTAATCTTGATGCTCTGCTATAGTTATCTCGATAGCGTCAACTCAGAGATCCGGGAAAACCAGTGGAGATAGGAGGCCTTTCAAGGTCAAGTTCGACTGCTAAGCTTAAGAGACAGCTATTTATAGAGTATAAACCGTGACTCAGTTGTGGTGATGAGTACCATACTGCTTTAATGTTTCTCCATGTGACCGAAACAGTGACTCGAGGTGTTGTCAACGTTTGAGACTTTTCCTCTTTTGAATTTAGTCGAGAGATATGCATAGAAATAGCAATTTTTAAGGAATTCTATTTTTGGCCAGAGACTTAATCGTAGAGGAAAACAAAATTAAATAATGGCTTCTGACCTTGAGGACTCTTTGCCTTTGACGGGGCTGGGCCGGATGAATTCTTGTACACATACATCAACTCATCGATCACTTTGCTCCATCTAGCTAATAAATAAGGTCAACCTGGTAAGAATATGACTACTTGTGAACGTGGATCTCTGGATAGTATATTAGGCTAGTCCTAATGCATGGTTTCCATGAGTGATATGTCCCTAAAATCATTTTGAAATGAAATGTAATGAAATCACAAATGAAACAGCCTCTAAAATGCATGGATTCATTTAATTGTTTCATAGCACTTAGTTCTATGTTGTTTAATTAGTTTGTCTATAATATGAAATGAAACTCCTCTCCTCCAATGCTAAGTTTTGTAGTGTGTCAAATCTACGAAACCGTTTATACCTAGTTTCATCTAGATAAACTATATCTCTTCATAACTCTTTTGTCATTTTGTCAAAATTACCTACATGACACTCTATAAATGAAAATGAAACTCCCGTTAGAAGGAGCCTTATTTGAATTTCATATAGCACTACAGATAACTAACATGTGAGGTAAAATTGATACACTGCTATGTACAACCATTTTTCTACGGTAAACATCGGCTTGGTGATATACACGCTGATGTAACTCACTGGAAATTCTTTATGAACAAAACATTACTTTACAGATAAAAGTATTTGGAAATTAAAGCTTGAATAGCAGTACATACTTACCTGACCTTTTTCTAGATAACTGGAAGATCGTATTAATCCTAGCTTTGGCTCTCAAAAAAGAGAGTTATAGCCAATTACAATCATCGAGTAACTCGGCAATCACCAGCGATGTGTTTGGTTCAACAATGGTAACACAATCGCAATGTTTAACAGAAAACGCTGGTATCGTAAACAATGTATCCGAATACTGAGATTGTTTGTTTCCATGCTGTAATGGAATTGGAAACAAAAAAATTGTGAGTGCCGCCGTTGGAAGAAGACAGGAGATGGAGATGGGACGGAGCAATAGCTCGAGCGCCATCTATTGCTCTGAGTAGCTCACGCGTGCAGCTAGAGATTTTGCTCGCGATCAGCACCATTGGCAAGCTCCAAAACGTTGCAAATTGCATCCTCTCCAGCACCATCAATCCAATGGTGCCTCCGCCAGTCCAAATCCGACAAGATCGTCCATGGGCACTCTCCGGTCTCCACCGGCGAGGAGGCAGAGGGGATGTGCTGGAGGAGAATCGAGAGGGACAAGTAGCGTTGTGGTGGTTGAGATGCTCGGCTACTGCGGTTGTTCATGGCCACCGCGGGCCTGATGGACGGAGGCGTGGACCGCCGTCGTGGTGCAAGGATGTCAGCATCGTCGGCTGGATTGTTCGTCGCCGACGAGCGAATTTCACGAGTCTCGAAGATTCGAAGCATATCACAGAGATGCGGCAGCAGGGAGCGGAAGCACGGAGAAGATCGGTGCGGCCGCGCGGGTGATTAGACGAAGCGATTCCGGCCTGGAGAGAAGATCGGTGCGGCCGCGCGGGTGATTAGACGAAGCGATTCCGGCCTGGAGAGGAGGGAGTGAGATTTGTGTTAGCTGTAATCGGATTGCAGGGTATCGGAATACAAAGTATCTCCAAACAAACGGTTGTAACAGATTCGCTTTCCTTCTGCAGTTTGATTACGATACAAATTAGCGAACCAAACACGTCCCAGATGTTTACAGAATGTCTAAATGATTACAAAGAAGAGTATACACTCTCTACATCTTAATTTATTTCTCCCAATGCAAATAGGCTTGAAAGCATCATTAAAATGACTCCAGAGATCAACAACAACCTGGCACCACATATACAATGCAAAACTCCATATAAGGGATGATGTAAGTTGGTGAATGACTCCAGAGATCAACAACAACCTGGCACCACATATACAATGCAAAACTCCATATAAGGGATGATGTAAGTTGGTGATGAGAATATGACCGACAAGTTCATGCTCTACAACCATGCATTGGAACTAGAGGCTAGATAATACATGATGGCGAGGAGAAGTCACACATGTATGAATTGAGCCCATCGCTGGTTGGTTTGGAGAAATCACCATTCATAGTCGTATGTGCAGTAGATCATTGTCATCGTTGTCCACGAGCCATCGCCACATGCTGGTCACCAATTCTACAATGGAAGAGGAGCGAGGAAGAGCCAACCGAAGAGAAGATCGATCTAACTGTCCCTGCTGGTGTAGAGATGGATGGAATGAAACCGATGGTGTGCCTCATCCTTTTGTGGTTGTGATTGTGCCGCCGATGACAGATCACACATCACCGTTGCCCTTGGTGGCCGAAAGCTATGACCGCCATGAGCCCAACGACACCACCCATCATTGCAGGACAAGTAGCAAAGGATGCATCTCGCACGAGAAGGCAAGAATTCTACCGTGGATGATCATGCATGCCGCTGATACGGTCGCATCGAACGCAGCCACAAGATATGCCGAACAAGCTAGAAACCACCACAAGCACACCGCTCTACCCCACCAATATACGGAGATCCTGTGAGCATGAGCCTAGAGACCATCATTACCAATGGGAAGTGATGGGAGCTAAAGGACAGACGTGGGTGGACAGTTCCATTGGGTGCCACCGCTAGCCGCCACCATCGCTATTAGCACTTTCTAAGTGCACGTTTTACATATGAATATCACCCCAATTAGAGCATAATTAACACCCTTATAGGCCATTTACCTATGATAATAGCTATATAGTTGTATATGTATTGTTCGGAGCATTAAGCGTAAATGAAGGCATCATAGAGGATATGGGCTGACACCAGAAAAAGAACACCCATGTGTCGATTGGCACATCCCTGTGCCGATCAGCACATGGAAGATTTGGCCCAATAAGGATTGACCCATGATCTATTCTACAAAGAAGGAAGTTACTTGCACGAGATATTTGAAGATATTCATCTAGAAAAGATAAATGAAATTTGAAGACTCAAATATGAAATGCAAAGCGATATTTCAAAGAATACGATGAAGAAGGCCCACATGAAAGCTGTGGAAGGTTGAGGAACCGACTCGAAGAGGAGATGGACAAAGACATGAGTGGTGCCTATCGACACCAACATTGTGCCAATCGGCACATTCCTAGATTATCTAGTTTCGGACTCCTCTACGTGTACAACCCATATAAATACAATCTTGTGAGTTAAAGCCACCAAGGCTTTGCATTGTCATAATAGAGTTGTTCCTAGTTGAATTTGAAGAACCATCGGCGTTAGAGTTGATCCATCGGGGTAGGCCATTTAGATGGTGATGAATCCTCTCCAAGATGATTGAATATGTGGATGATGGTTTTGGTTCTTTGTTAATCTTAATTCAATGATCTTGCATATGCTTGTTCCAATTGCTTACTTCTAGGCTAAGTATTTAGATGCTATCTTAATCGTGGTGATTAGGTTAGTACTCAGATCTTATATAGATCATGGTTATTTGATGATGCTAGTTGTGTGGTATGGTTGTGACAGGGCTAAGCTAGCGCAACATGTATAGATAGCTAAGTCGGGTAAGATGCTTGTGCGATTAGTGGATTGATCTCGGATGGGATACATTGGGGTCCTCCATGGAAATATCGAAGATGCAATTAGGGCTCCCTAATGGGTTTTTGTGATAAATGACAAAGACGTAAAATGTTTAATGTGCTATTGAGCTAATGTGCATGATATTTAAGTTATTTCACTCACGTCGTAAGAATGTTGGCCCCTCTTTCAAAAGAAATAAACTTATACTCATTTGAAGCATATTAGAAATATTTATAATTATTTGAGTCTTGGTATGCCAAACTATCAAGAGGGGTGAAACGATCATACATGCAGAAAATATGTGCTTAAGAAACCACACCGTGACACCCCTACCTTGCAAAGAAAGAGGGATTGTCGCACAAGATCATATCGGGAGACATTCGATGAAGCGAACGTACATTGCACATACATCAACGATACATTTACAATTTACATAACATAATTAAGTGCGTAGGAAACAAATTTTACATCTGATATTCAAGTTATTACAAGCCACGAGTTCTGAATTCAGATTACAATACCACTTGAAGTTCAATTTCAGACATTACTTTAATGTACAATGTGCGGAAGCGTAACATCTCGACGATAAATATATACAACTTATTAGGAGACCGTATCAGCCCATACGAAATGGCTTCACTCTTGGTTTGGTGATGACGGAACCCGCTCCACGGTCCAATCCTCGGGCTCCTCACCTGGCCACACAAACTACCCGCAGCAATCACAGTAGTCGGGCTGCGGGACGCCTTAAATTAATTTAAACGCAGATCCTGAGTATGTAATATACTTCACAAGGCTTACCCGTCAAAAATGGTTCTAAGAACCGACCCTAATATGCAAGGGGCTTGACCGGGCTTGCTGAAAATGCCAAAAACAGCACCTATATGATTCTGAATTTTTCATGTTTTAGCCATTTTAAGAGGGTTGGAACATGAATATAAATTTAGTGAGCATTTCTAACAAAACATGGTTACAATACATGAAGTAATTCTTCAAAAACAGCAAGCTTATTCATCATCTTCACTTTGTTACTACGATGTAATCTGCTCGAGACAAGTGGTACTCATCACCGCGAGGGATGACGGTATATATCGATTTACATCTTGCAGGAGAAACATAAATGCACGACATACGCATCATTTAAGAACACGTATAGCCACCTTTCACAAGATCACCATAGATATGAGCCGGGTCCACCCTCCGAGTATGCGTTCCACATGCAACCACGGTAGCGTCGGGTCTAAGGGTAAACAACACACCCTCCGTCTACTCACAAACCCGTGCATCCACCGTGACCAACAGTTGCACAAAGGGTGGAGAGACCGTCCAACACTATGACTCTCAAGCTACATCGGTTTACCAACTCTCATACGAAGGTATGCGTTTGGTACACAACTCAATACTTGCTCGCGGAGTCACAACAAACAGTCCTCAACCGACACGCACGGGGCTATGGCAAACAAAGGCCAACCTTGTCGCCGCATCCTACACATGCACTTCTCCGTACGGTATCCAATTTAATAATGTGAGGGTAACAATATTTGAATTCCTAGACTGGGTGGTCTCCAAACCACTCGGTGTTGCTACCGATGACTTCATTAAGCGTAGCATCTAACGAACAGGATTATACCTAGCCAAAACTAGGGGAATAGGGATTTAATGAAGCTAAGATCACCATAGGATTGAGCACCGAAGCAAATAAATCTCCTTTTATCATTTTCTTAAAATAAACATTTCCCTACCTTGTGCATCACTAGGCATGGCAATCATACTCTAGAACATGACACCCTTCAAGTAATGTAACATGGCAGATCAATTAAACATAAAATTAATGTAAAAACTTATTCATCTCATGATTGAGCACCCTAAGCAATATCAAGAGAAAATTATGTAAGTTTGCCCTAATGCAAAAATAGGGCAAGTGTAGCTCACTTAAACAAAAATGTCCAAAATAACATGAACATGTCCAAATGCATCAGAATGATGTATGATATGATGAAACATGCCAATGGAAATGATGTGCCCAAATTTGGTGAAGACTTATTTACAAAAGTATTCTGTTTACGACCATTTCGGTGCTTAACGTGATGCGTTTTTAACTTGCATAAAACTCAACTTTTCACCACAAAATCTTGGTAAAGCAAATAGGGTCATGTAAAGTACACTTCCCAAGGATTCCAAAAGAGTGCTTATTTACATCGTTCGATCTTGGTAGAGAAAGTTATGTAATTTCCAAAATTCAATGTTGTCAAGCTTCTTTAACGTGATAGCACTTTAAAGTACTTGAAACTTTCGTTTTTACCACAGAAAGTACTTGGCAAATGGATTCATGGCAAAATACACTTCTCAAGCTTTCCAACAAGTATCTAGTCGAGTACTTCGATCTCCCTAGAGAATATTATGCAATTTACAAACATCAATCTTGTTAAGCCATGTTAATGTGATTGCAACTTAAGGTCCATGAAACTTTTATTTTTGCCACAAAAAATGTATGGCCAGTGAGTACATTGTAAAATACATGTTGCAAGGTTGCCTAAAAGTTCTTATTTGCCCATATCCGAGATTTCTAACGCAACTTATTTAATTTCTAATTTGCTTGAAATTTAATAGATTTTATAGAAATGCCATCCCGTGTTGGAGCGTGCGACGTGAACCGGCCACGCCGTGGCGCGCGGCGCGCTCGGCCACGGGCGGTGGCGCGGCTGCCGGCGGCGTGGGAAGGCCGAGAGGAGGGAAAAGGCCGGGTCGGGGAGCACCAGGGAGGCACCGGGAACACGCCATTGGGGAACATGTCCGGAGGGGCTCGGTGGTGTGGCGTGTCATCGTGGAGGTGGGAGGCGATGGCGGGCGGCCGTGGACGGCGGTGGTGTTCCGGGCGGCGACCTGCACGGAAGTGGGCGCCAAGCATCGGGGGCATGCGTAAGTGCAAGTAGAGGCTACCGACGGAAGCACAAAGGGAGGGGCTCACCGGGCGAGGGGAATTATCGGAAATGGTGCGCGCCGGTCTTGGGGAAGATGCGTGCAATTAAGCCTGGAGACGGGGAGATGGTGCGACGCGTGTTCGGGGGAGCTTGCTAGGGTTAGGGCGGAGCTCGTGACGCGCCGGGAAAGTGGGGAGACGGCCTCGAAGAGGCGGCGCGGCGGGAGTGCTGGCTCGGGCGACGACGGCTAGGGGAGGAGATTAAATGGAGGCCATAAACGGTCCGTGTTTCTACGTGAGAACGACGCAACCCCGATGATCCTCAACGCGTGGGGAAGCTCCTGTGGCGGCAGGACAGCGGACGTCGGACGGCATGGGCACGAACGCCGGGAACGATGTCTGGCGGGTGGCCCCTGCTACTGTGCGTTCGCTGTTCAACTAAGGTTCCCTCTATTTACCATTTTGCCACTGCACGCTGCTACTGTTTTTACTCCAAAACCCTACTTCTGCTTGGAAATTTTAGGTGCCGATTTTTGTAGCTGTCTAGTAAAACATAAGGAACAACTTTTGTTATTGGCAAAAGTTTTGATTTGGGTTGTGAAAATTTATAAAAAATCAAGAACAGATGTTGTTTTCTGATCTTAGATGATTTTTCTAGGACAATGTGCCAACCTAAAAATTTGGGAAAAATTTCCTAAATTCTCCGATTGATGTGTACTACCAGAATACGTAAAAAATATGGAGGCACTACCATGGAAGATCATCAAGATTTTTGAGGGCTAGGGTTTGGGCCAATTAAGACTCGAATTAAACCCTAGGCTTATATTTCATGTGAGAGCCAACCCTAATTAGATTTTGCACATGCAAATTGATATTTAGCACAGTGCATTCGCCAAATTGTGACACGGGATGTCACAGCCCTCCCCCTTAAAGAAATCTCGTCCCTAGATTAAAATCGGTGAAATAGCGATTTTGGGGGGGGGGGCTGTGCGGCGTTACCTCAATTGCGAAGCGAGGAACTCGGGAAAATGGTTGTTCAGAAATTCCTCTTGTTCCCAAGTGGCCTCATCTTCAGTATGGTTTGTCCATTGCACTTTATAGAAGGTGATAGTGCGGTTGTGAGTAACACGATCCTTTTGATCGAGAATCCGGACGGGAGTTTCGGGATAAGAGAGATCCTCTTGCAATTGCTCGGTGTCGGAAATGACAACATCGATGGGTGACTTTAAACATTTCTTGAGTTGAGATACGTGAAACACATTGTGCACACGTTCCAAATTTTCCGACAATTGCAAACGATATGCCACGGGGCTACACTTCTCCACAATTAGATATGGTCCAATATACCGTGAAGCAAGTTTTCCTTTTATGCCAAAACGTGACACACCCTTATTCGGTAGAGACACGGAGATAGACATGATCATTTACTTCGAATTCCAGCGGGCGTCTCCTTTTATTTGCATAACTTATTTGGTGAGATTGAGCAGCCTTCATATTAGCTTGTATTTCTCTCACTTTTTCCTCGGCTTGCTCAACAAGATCAGGACCAAATATTGTTCGTTCGCCCGATTCGGACCAATTTAAAGGCGTACGACAAGAATGTCCGTACAAGGCCTCAAAAGGAGTAACTCCGGAACTTTCTTGATAACTATTGTTGTAGGAAAATTCAATGAAAGGCAATTGATCATCCCAATTTCCCTTTTGTGTTAACGCACACGCTCTCAACATATCCTCCAAATATTGAATCAATCTTTCCGATTGTCCGTCGGTTTGTGGGTGATATGCAGAGCTTCGGGTTAAGGTAGTACCAAGACTAGCATGCTATTGTTCCCAAAATCAAGAAACAAATTGCAGACCTCGATCTGAAATAATAGTCTCCGGCACACCGTGCAAACATATCACACGGGCAATATACAATTCGGCATACTTTTTAGCACTATAGGTGGTATGGACTGGAATAAAGTGTGCTAATTTTGTCAATCTATCGACGATTACCCATATGGAATCATGTTTCTTGGATGTGAGAGGTAATCCAACAACAAAATCCATTGCTATGTCCTCCCATTTCCAAGCAGTAATTTTTAATGGGTGCAATAGGCCTGCTTTCTTTAGATGATTGGCCTTGACTCGTTGGCAATTGTCACACTCGGCAACATAACGATCCACTTCTCGCCTCATGCGAGTCCACCAAATTTTTTCTCTCAACCCACAGTACATTTTATTACTACCAGGGTGTATGGAATATTGAGACAAATGTGCTTCGTCAAGAATTTTCCTCCGTAGTTCCATATCTTTTGGAACAACGAGCCGGTTGTTAAACCATAAAACTCCATTCTATTCTTGGCGAAAACATTTAGCCTTTTCCGTACCCAAATTCTGCTGGATGTGTTCCATACCCTCATCCTTTTTCTAGGGTTAAATAATTTCTTCTCGCGAGTAGGAACAAGAGCGAAATTGTGCAAAGCACCATACGGAATGATGTGAAGGCACGGATTATTTTTATTTTCAGATTTGCCGGCACTTTCCATAGAGCAGATTTCTAATTGATTGCATTGGTGTTTGCGGTTCAATGCATCGGCAACTACATTAGCCTTTCCGGGATGATAATGAATTTCCAATTCATAATCTTTTATTAATTCCAGCCATCTCCTTTGCCTCATATTCTGTTCTTGTTGAGTGAAAATATATTTGAGGCTTTTGTGATCGGTGTAGAGATGCACAAGATTTCCTAGAAGATAATGTCTCCATGTTTTGAGAGCAAGAATCACCAATGCTAATTCTAGGTCATGAGTAGGATAATGTTTTTCATGTTTACGGAGCTGACGAGATGCATAGGCAATAACTCCGCCTTGTTGCATAAGAACACAACCCAATCCTGTGCGGAACGCATCACAATATACGTCGAACGACTTGGTAATGTCGGGTTGAGCCAAAACCCGAGCGGTGGTTAAATGCTTCTTCAAGGTTTGGAATGCATTCTCATACTCGGGACTCCATTTAAATGTAGAATCCTTCTCCAATAATTTTATCATGGGCTTGGAGATGATAGAAAAATTTGAAATGAATTTCCGATAATATCCGGCAAGTCCGAGAAAACTACGGATGTGCTTGACGGTTCTAGGAGTCTTCAAATTCAGCACTTCATCAACTTTACTAGGGTCAACTGAAATTCCCTCTCGCTGAAATAATGTGAGCTAAGAATGGAACTTGATCTAGCCAAAAACACTTGCGGAATTTTGCATAAAGTTGATGATCCCGTAGTCGTTCAAGCGACAACGCGGAGGTGTTCGGCACGTTCTTCCTCCGACTTGGAATAAATTAGGATATCATCGATGAATACCACCACAAACTTGTCCAATTCCGGCATGAATACCGAGTTCATGAGGTACATGAAATAAGTCGGGGCATTTGTCGATCCAAAAGACATCTCGTAGAGAAAGCGGTTTTAGGAATATCCTCCGGCTGAATTATAATTTGGTGATAGCCGGAGCGAAGATCAATTTTAGAGAAAACCCTTGCACCAACTAATTGATCGAACAACATATCAATTCGTGGGAGGGGATATTTATTTTTGATGGTTACTGCATTGAGTGGCCGATAATCAACACACAACCTTAGTGATTTGTCTTTTTTTCACAAAAAGAGCGGGGCAGCCCCAAGGTGATGAGCTTGGGCGAATGTACCCCTTATCCATAAGATCTTTGAGCTGCTCTTTTAATTTCTGCTAATTCATTCCGAGCCAATTTATATGGTCTTCTAGAGATTGGTGTGGTACCGGGTTGAAGTTCAATTTTAAATTCAACTTTCCGATCTGCAAATTTAGCCTTCTTGGCGAGGTCAACCGTGCAACGCCGGTTGATAACCATAGAGGACGTGGTGCTGCGATTGCGGGGCTCAAACGTGTTGTTCAGGAGCCGGATCGACGTATGTCACAACTTCGCAAAATCAAGAGTTATCTGAACCTTTCGAAAGATTGGGACCCTAGTCCACATCAAATGAGGTGCCAAAGGATCTAACATAATATAAGTAAGAAGAACGGTGCAAAAACAAAAGGAACTAGACCTTACAACGAGAAACAGGTAACCAAAATTTTTGCCTTTGGTATGAACAATAAAAATTACAAAAACCTTAACAAAAGGCTAGAGAACTTTATAAGCTTTCCAACGCATCCTAAAACACGTAAAAAGCTTAAGCGGATAAAAAATTACAACGCTTTACGGCTCTACCGGGTTACGTCGGGGATTCGGCAGCTCCGGCAACTCAAATGGCTGTTTGTTTTCGTATATTTGACCATCTTAATATTAGATGAGTTGTGGGGAATAACATGAGATTTCCAGAATGGGGTAGATCACTTGATTTGGATAAATAAAGCAAAAGTTAGGGCGATTTTGGTAAAACACCCGAAATCTGCCAATCCGACAACTCGGGCAAACTACGGCAACGCTTGCTAGGGTCTCGGGTAAGGCTATTTTAGCTTATTTAGACTCCTTTTTCATCCTGGTTATGATTACAGGGTGGTAGCATATGTCACAAGCTTTCCAGATTAGGGTGGATCGTCCCGTTTGGATCGGTGACCTAAAAGTTGCAACCGTTTTCGTAAATTCAACAATCGGGTGGGGTTTTGAGTGCCGACAGGGGTATTTTCCCGCCCGATTTCACGTTTTCTTGCTATCGTTGATTCCAAACCTTGTAAGTTAATTAGGATCAAAATTTTGATGTTTTTGACATGTGTGGGATACAAATGTTATGAATGGCATGGATGATGACATGAAATATCGTTTGACCTATGTCCTTCCAAAAATAAAAAGGGTGTGACCGGTATATAACCGGCCAGTCTTTGTTGTGGCAACACACACACGATCTCCACACGAAAATTACATGATCTATGGTTCGTGATTAGCGTACCTGCAGAAGCTTATTTCAGAAACATTACATCAAATTCAAAAGAAACTATGAAAAGAATCACAGTTCTACCATAATTCGCATAGTAACGATCCATGGAAAGAACCGTCCCATGGATTGCCACGAGCCAACGAGTGTCTCGTATTATTACTTAAGCGGGCACAGAGCGCTAATTTAAATTACAAATATACCTGAGCTGAGCTGAGATAGACCGGCCCACGGATCGAAGATCCCGAGGTGCTGTTTAAGCGAGACACAAGATAATACAACAACTAACGGAGTTCAAATATGACATAGCGGAAATTAACATCATTTTACACCAGAGTTTAGTGCAGCGGAAAATTAAACAAGTTCAGTTCTGAAAATGCGGAAGCGGAAGCGATAATTAACGTCTAACAAATATACATCTCGACGATACATGTGGTGGTGATTAATCCGAGCCCATACGGATAACCACGTAGCCAAACACAAGCAGCGGCAAGGCTAGGCTTCCCGGTGAGAAGACCAGCCCTGCGGGATCTGCAAGTCCCGGGGCAGTACACCAACGAGCAACTCATATGCATCCGTATTACCTGAAAAGCAATATAGGAACAAAGCCCGAGCAACTAAAGCTCAACAAGACCGACCCGTCAAATGGTTCACGGAACCGACTCTTAGACATGCAAGGCTCGGAGGAGTGTACCGATTTTCAGGATATAAAACAGCGACTAAGCAATGGATCCTTACTTTCAATATTATTGCCAAGTTTAATCTTAGATAAATAAATTTAGTGATCATGCAAGAGAAACATAAATACAAGTGTAGCATGAATATATCAAAGTAACCTCACCAACAACAATAATTGAGCAAGTACCATTAGCATTTAGAATTTAAATTCAAGTTATTTCTACGATGTGACTCGGTGAACAAGCGGGTACTCATTACTGCGAGGGACGGTGATACGTATCAATTTTACACCAGCTGGGAAAAACCCGAAGCACACGACATACGCATCATTTAAGAACACGTATCTCAACCTTTCACAAAGGTGTCATTCAAGCGGGAAGGGTACCAGATCTCCAAAGTGGCCAGCAGCTCATCGGTAATGTCGTGAGCCTACTACCCACTCCTTTCGCGGGCTCAACGACCGAAGACCAGGGTTATCTTCCATAGTACAACATCCAGTGCTACATAAGCTTACTAGTCCCCAATAAAACTAGCATGTACTCGGTACAGTTCAAAACTTGTCCGAAGGGGCCAACAACAATACGGTCCTCAACCGACACGAGACGGGGCTACAACCGTGCAAACCATGCCCTCGCAAGGCACATGTGCTTGCCCTTTCCTCTATCGGCACGTCCACGTCTCAACTTTTAGTTGTTTACACGAACGGTCTGCCACCTTGCGAGACAAGCCCTATCCAGGCCCTTGCCTTCGCTCTTTTCAAAACAGACTCGTTCGGTTCCATTTACTTAAACATGTGATTAACAACTTGTTCTACTAACATTTGAGTAATTGACCTTTTGTACCGTTGATCCTAGAATTAAGCATAGCAAATATTCTAGTAGGCTAACTATACCGAGTATAACATCTACATAGCATTCATCCGGGGACAATGCAAGTGGATTTTCAGCCAAATACCTAGACTTAATGCACAATACATTCTAGACAGTCTAGCAATTGTGATACTGAAAATAAAAATTTTAAAACTAGGAGGATGCACCGGGGCTTGCACTGGAGTTACTACAACAGAGTTAGGGTTTTCAGATGTCGGTCTTGATTCGGAGAGATATCCTTCTGAAGATCCTGAACCGACACTTCAACGTTTCCTAAATTAACGAGATGTCAATATCGATGAATGCAAAGACATGCAAACAATATGGATGACGTCGATGTATGAATGATACATTCAAAAACAGAATTGATATGTTACGTAAGATGGTTCTTGAAGACATGTGCTTAAATATAAATTTATTTTAAAGTATCCTTTCATTATCACAAGTAATAATAAAGTAATTAATCATAATAATTAAATAGGATTTCTAGATAAAAAGATATTAATTAAATAGGGTTTACAAACTTATAATTATTCTGGAAACATTATGCAGCAAAAATGAGTTTTATCAGTATCAATAAATAGTACTTGTTGTAAGGAATCCAACAAAAGTGGTTTCACTCGATTTGGAGGTGTAAATCTCAAGTTATGATTTTTCTAAATTTATTCAATTTTCAGAGGACAATTGGATAATTATGAAATTGCCATCACCGTCTTCAAGCACAGCAGATCGCATCCATGGTGGCTCTGATGGCCGGAGACGGCGGGGAAACGGCCGGGGATGGGCCAAGGGGCCAGGGAAAAGTGCGGAAGCGCAGCACACGAGCTGGAGGAACCCTCGGGCTGGCCCAAGTGGACGGAGGCTCACCGGAGATAGCTCATCCGCGGGCAACGACGGACGGGCGACATTCGGCGGCGGCGTGAGCTCGAACGGATGGACGGATCGACATGATTCTTGGCCGTGGAGCTTCACCAGAGCAAGGAGAACACCGGCACGGGGTTCATCGTCGAGGACAACGGCCCGA
The DNA here is from genome assembly GCA_031894775.1 of Chloris gayana. Classification (NCBI taxonomy): domain Eukaryota; kingdom Viridiplantae; phylum Streptophyta; class Magnoliopsida; order Poales; family Poaceae; genus Chloris; species Chloris gayana. The sequence goes on from JAUNZO010000731.1 coordinate 365,850, forward strand.
GGTAGCTTCTCACCGTGTGGGTAACGGTGGCCGGCGAACGTGGTAGGGAAAGAATGATTTCCGGCCTGCGCGGAGGGGAAACAAAGGGGAAAATGGTTTGGCAAGAGCTGTAGGTTGACGCGCATCCAATGGAGGGATAATCTTGCGTCGAGACTCACCGTGGAGAATCAATTTCAGGGTGGCACCATGGACGTTCGGAAGTGGCCTCGTCGGAGAGATTTGCGAAATACTTGCTGCTCCAAGTACGGATGGGATTTCATTGTATAACCGGTGAGCCCCTCCGGACATGTATAACCAGTGAGTTCATTGTAAAATACATGTTGCAAAGTTTCCTAAAAGTTCTTATTTTCCCAAATATGAGATTTCTAACGCAACTTATTTAATTTCTAATTTGCTTGAATTTTTACTAATTTTACGTGAAATGCCATCGCGCGTTTGAAATTTATTTAGGTGTTCGAGCGCGCGACGTGAACCGGCCACGCCGTGGCGTGCGCGGCGCGCTCCGGCCACGAGCGGTGGCGCGGCTGCCGGCGGCGAGGGAAGGCCGGAGGAGGGAAAAGGTCGGGTCGGGGAGCACCGGGGAAGCACCGGGAACACGCCGCAGGAGAACATGTCCGGAGGGGCTCACCGGTGTGGCGTGTCGTCGTGGAGGTGTGAGGCGATGGTGGGCGGCCGTGGATGGCGGTGGTGTTCCGAGCGGCGACCTGCACGGAAGTGGGCGCGAAGCATCGGTGGCGTTCGTAAGAGCTAGCGGAGGCTATCGTCGAAAGCACAAAGGGAGGGGCTCACCAGGAAAGGGGAATTGCCGGCAATAATGCTCACCGGTCTTGGGGAAGATGCGTGCAATGCAGCCTGGAGATGGTGCGGTGCATGTTCGGGGAGCTTGATAGGGTTAGGGCGGAGCTCGTGACGCGCCGGGAAAGTGGGGAGACGGTCTATAGAGGCGGGGCGGCAGGGTGGTGGCTCGGATGACGGCGGCCACGGGAGGAGATTAAATGGCGGCCATCAACGGTCCGTGCTTCGCATGAGAACGACGCAACCCCGACGATCCTCGACACGTGGGGAAGCTCCTGTGTCGGCAAGCTGGCGGACGGCGGACGGCATGGGCACGAACGCCGGAATGACGCCGGCGGGTGGCCCCGCTACCGTGTTCGCTGTTCAGCTAAGGTTCCCTCTATTTACCATTTTGCCACCGCATGCTGTTACTATTTTTACTCCAAAACCCTACTTCTGCTTGGAAATTTTAGGTGCCAAGTTTTTTACATGTCTAGTAAAACATAAGGAACAACTTTTGTTATTGGCAAAAGTTTTCATTTGGCTTACAAAAATTTATAAAAATTCAAGAATAGATGCTATTTTTTATTTTAGATGATTTTTCTAGGACAATGTGCCAACCTAAAAATTTGGGAAAAATGTCGTAAATTCTCCTTTTGATGTGTACTACCAGAATATGTAAAAAACATGGAGGCACTACCACGGAAGATCATCAAGATTTTTGAGGGCTATGGTTTGGCCCAATTAAAACCTTAATTAAACCCTAGGCTTATATTTCTTGTGAGAGCCAACCCTAATTAGATTTTGCACATGTAAATTGATATTTAGCACGAGTGCATTCGCCAAATTGTGACACGGGATGTCACAATACCCAAGCTTGCATGATAGCCAAATACATCAAAAAGCCAAAAAGTCCAAAAAGTCTAAGTGACCATTTCACAATCAAAATGGTAGTTCCATTACCAATGTCGAGGAATCATCTCGGCACTAATACTACCTAGCCCCTCACGAGCGTGGAATTCGATGGTGCAACACACAGAATACACAAGAACCTTCTACGATTCTATACCGGTCGGGCACCACTCGTGGGCTCTCCCGACGGGTAAGAGCATAACATACCCATAACATACCCATAAGGTAAGTATAGATGTTGGTGCACTAAGCGACGAGGCTAATGCGCACTTAGCACACCGAACACAAATGAACAGATATGCGAAGTAAATGAACAGGGTGGTGGGGTAACAACTCTTAATACAAGCGAGGTTGCCCCCAGATTACATATGTTTTCACGAGTGACTCTTAGGCTCCCTTTATAGTCCGAGGGAGCCACAGTTTACAAGACCATTCTACCCCCGGCCACCGCCCTCGGTTCTACTCGGAAGGTGGTAACCACCGAGGGCAGTCCGGAAAACCGGCCAAACATGCGTGATTCGTGGCTTAGTTGGCCCTTGGCCGGTGAGCACTCCTGTCGAGTCTTAAACTCGACACTAGAATTACCCGATCCGTCACGAGCGTGGAATTCGATGGTGCAACACACGGAACACACAAGAACGCGATATTTTAGATCGGTTCGGACCTCTCAAAAGAGAGTAATACCCTAGGTCCTGTGTGTTATGTATTGCCTTTAGCGGATTGCTAATTGCGAGTTGTGAGAGTGTAGGAACTTGTCCTAACTTGTGAGAACTGGTAAGAACTTGTCTTTCTAGGAGTCCATGCCCCCGCCTTAGATGTCCGGGGAGATAAGGTTACATGTAGAATCCTAGTCGGTTACAAGATATACATACTTAGAAACTCTATCTCTAAGCTTCGTTACCAATTCGTAGTCCTACTCGGTCGGTCTTGTACTTTCCTTGGGGATTAATCCCGTCTTGTTGTTCGCCTCTGTTTTCATACCGGTCTTATGGAACCTTCCGGATCCTATACCGGTCGGACACCACTCCGCGGGCCCGCCCCACCGGTCTTATGTCTTCAATACGCCACCATGTCCTTGATAAATCATTCTTCCGATCAATGTATACATGTAAGGTATGTCTACGATAAGTCCGGCTCGGCGCTTTGTGACATCCCTTCCGGGACACTCGGGAATCGGCATAGGGGAACACTCGACGAAGCGAGTTACAACAGTTCATCATCTCATACAAGCCGGAGTATATACATCATGGTATAATACAACCAGGTTTTCAAAATATAAACAATGTGCAATGGGACTTATTACAATACCGAAGTTTGTAACAACTAAAAGTCCGACAACGGAAGTTATTCTCTTAAAACAAAATATAACTTAGGATAACTTAGGACGACTAACGTGATCTACTCGAGCCCGTCATACACCACGATCCTCGCCCTTCACGGCGTCGAGATCCGTTCCCACCGGAGGGAACCACCCTCGGGCACCTGCTCCTCCTCCGGGAAGCTACCGTACGAGTTGTAGTAGTACGACTCGTGGCCCGAAAACATAATGAACAAACCCCGAGTAATCTAATACTCAGCAAGACCGACCCGTCAACGAGCACGCTAAGGCCGACGCCTAGGATGCGAAGGCTTTATGGCTGTGGGTTTGACTTTCTTGCGAAAACAACGCTAACGGCGGATCCTTACTTTCAAGTTTTAGCTCCATAGTAAGTTCATTACCTAACTTCTGTTTGCAGCCTATAACCAGTGCAATCAAGTTTGCAAGAAAAGATTATCTTTGACCAACAGCTCTTCTTTCTCTTCTCTTCACATTCCACTTGATTAACTACGCTGCGACTCACCGAACCAGCGAGCACTCATTTTTGCGAGTGACAAGCAATACGAATCAATTTTATACCAGCTGGCCAAAACCAGACTACACGACGTATACGCACCACACGGGTCGTATACGACAACTTTTCCCACCAACCCCGGCGGAAGAATAGCCGTTTCCAACTCCCCGAGAATATGGAGACCCCACGCGATACATTCTCCGCCGTCATCCGTGGGCGACCCATTTCCCTCCCGTGAGACTCCGATCTCACTAACAGCCAGACAAAGAGAGTTGGCTACGACACATCACTAGGGTGGTAGGGTACATCGACTTGCTGGGCCCGTTACACCAGCATGTAGTACGGTACGTTCAATACTTGTTCAACTGGGCCGACAACGGTATGGTCCTTGACCGACACGGACGGGGCTAACACCTTAGAATACCTCGACATTGTCTTGCCCTTTCTCCTATGGGGCCCGTCCGGTCTCAATTTTAGTAACGCTCTTTTCGAATTAACGACAACAACAACAATCACTTAAAGCCTCCATGCTTTAAGATCACCTAAAACAACTACCGTTGCGACTACAAATTAAACATAGCGTCTATTGAGCTACATGTACCAAGTATATCACGAGTAAAAGGAATCCTAACTCATGCATCTAGGGTGCCAATCAACCCTATCACCTAGTGCACAAACATAACCTAACTATTGTGATAAAAAGTAAAAGACTTTAAAACATAGGTAGGATGCATTAGGGCTTGCCTCGATTCACGCCGACATTCGGTTCCTCTATGGTTGGGTCGACGTCGATGTTCACGTCTCCCGCTTCGCCTCGCACGGAACGTCGATCACATCTGGACCTATGTCGATCATCAATACGTATAGAATCAGTAACATGCATGCATGAATGCGTATGATAGGACATGTAATGCTTTCATAACCGACAGTTAATAGTTATAATATCGATATGCAACGACACAGAAATGAAAAACTATGATCACATGAAATGACGATGTTTATGCTTAATTTTGGGAAACGACTTCGACAAAAACTTTCGTCTGCAGTATCTCCTTCTTTTAAACAAATTCTTTTCTTAAAAATAAACAATAAATAGCATAAAATAATAACTTATCTTAATCAAAAGAATGCATTTAATTAAAACTTATGAAATTAAAATTCTCAAAATACATATTTTTGAACATAATCAAATAGAGAATAATATTATGAATCCAATGAACTTTATTTGGCATTTTTCTGATTTTTCTTGAATTTTCTATGAATTTTTAAAAATGTGGAATAGGTTCCGTGCCACACCCACGGCACAGGGTTGGCCGCATGGGATCCGAGCGTGGCCACACGGAATCCAGCCCGTGTGGCGCCGTCGCGGCGGCCGGGGACGGCGGTGCGGTCGTCGGGGTTGGCTAGAGAACGGCCAAAGCTCGCCATGACTACTTGTACACCTACTACTCGACACGACGTGCGAAGTGGTGGGGTGGGTTCCGCCGGAGACCGGCCGGATGGGGGTCGGCGGCGAGGTGCGGCCATGGCGGAACTCCGGCGAGCTGCGAGCTCGCCTTGATGCTCGGAAATTAGGGAAAAACACACCATGAGCATGAGATAGACATGAGCAAGCACGGCAAGAGGATGAATCACCTCGGGAGCGGCCGGAAAGGGGTGCGCAATGGGAAGGGGGTAGGCGGCGGACATCGAAGCATCGGGAAACGACGTAATTCCATCCGCCCTGCAAGTACACCGTGACGGTGAGTGCACTCGGAGCGAAGAGGGAGATGCTGCGCACATCTAGGAAGAAGAACGGGGTGAAACGGATCACCGTGGAGGAGGAATTTTGAAGTTTCACGGCGGTCGACGGGGGTGACTCGTCCGTGTGGAACGGCCTCGATTCCTCGCGCTAGGACGGCTCTAGGGCCGATCGAGGCGAAAGGAGAGGTGAGGTGGAGCCTTGTGAATGTTTTGGTGGTGGCGGCTTGGATGGCGAGTGGCCGGAGCGGCCGGCCGACGTTGGCGCAGGGAGGCGATGGTGACGGGGTGCTCCGGTGACTCGAACGGAGGAGGGAGAGGGAGAGGCACACGGCTTGCGCTTATCCGAATGGGAGCGGGAGTGAAGCGAGGCAGAGCAGCTGCTCACGTGGCAAGTGCGCACGCGGGACACGCGGGTGGAGAAACTCCCGGACGGAGGCGGGCGGTGCAGAGAGAGAAGGAAGAAGAGAGACCGGCCCCGGGCCCTGTTTTGGCATTTTTGCAAAAAGCCCCCATCTTTTGTTTAATTGAAAAACGTATTTCGGGCACTCAAAAAATTCTGTGAAATATTAGGGATGAAAATGAAGACATTTTAAATCTTTTTCCTTATTGGCCGAAGTCCAATTTCTGAACGGATTTTGGGGTAAAAAAATCAAGCGTAATTAAAAACTAGCATTTAATGAATTTCTTTATACGCGTTTTGACAATGGAATTATTTTGGACAAAAAGCTCATAAATTCTTTAAGTTTATGTCTGACCAAGATAAGTTGTCAAACACCTTAATTTATTTTTATTTGCATTCTTTTTAAAGAAAGTAAATCGACTTAGGTCAAAACGACATTTCATGTGCATTTTTGACATAAAATCGAACGGTTTCAAAAATGCAGTGTGATGCCATGGTGCTCAATGACATGAAATGCACGTTTCTTTATTAAAGTTGTTACACGCTTTGCTAGATCCCCGATGCTTCGCCCGGGTGCGGCTTCGCTCGCTCGGCTTGGTGGTCACCCCGCTAGTCACAAGGATTCTCGTCGAGGGCCCTTCTCCTCGGCTAGGCCCCCTATTCGCTCCGCCCGAGGGTACCTCCTTCGCCTCCGGCTCTTCGCTTCATTCGTAGACCTGCACGTTCACCTGGAGACTCGGGGTCGGTTACATAAGTTAGACATAGGGGGCCGTGGCGTTTGCTCTGCGTGACGCTCGCTCCGCGCCGGGCCCCCAACAGTAGCTCCTCGATGGATGAGCTCTTTCGCTTCGCGGATTTGAGCTCGCCGATCGAAATTCCGCCCCATGCACGTGGGCGAGCACGTGGGAAACGCCACACCCCGTGCTTCTTGCCTTGTTGCCTCTTGCCTCGACTTTGCGCTCGTTCTTGTTCTCTGCGTTTGTCGTGATTTTCCTAGGCTGAAATTGGGCCTAGGCTTTGCCATGGGTGCAGCGCCTGCTTTTGGCGGCGGCGATACTTCCTCTCCCGGCTCTTTTAGGTTTTATCGCGGCCTATAAAAAGCTGGGCTTGTGTGAAAATTTTCTACCTCGGTGTTTGAAGCTTGCTTTTTGACCCGATTCCGCTGCTTTCTTCGTTGTGCTTGTCAATAGCCTTTTGGTCCTTCGCTACGGAGTTAGCGTTGCTTACTTTTATTTGCTTCGCCTCTTTTGGGGTTGCTTTTCCCGAGGTTCGGGTGCTTTGACAAGTGTAAGACCCTATTTTCCAAAACCTAAAATTTCCAAGAATAGTCGTCATTTCATGTGGAACAACCGTCATTTCATGTGATCATCTAGACTAGGAATAAACCTTTTCTAAATAAATTAATGCACGCATTTCATGTCATGGCATATAGGCATGTTGGTCGAGTATATTTTTGTACTATTCATTTGGTATATTTTATCTGCTATTTAATTAAGTTTTACTAATGTTTTGAAGCATAGAATATAAAAAGAAAACCAACCACTCGGGCTCTTTTCTAACAAACAAGCCTAGTTTCTTTATTGTTTCTTACTTTTCTTCTTTCTCTCCACCCAAACGGCCTAGCAGGCCGGCCTAGGCCGCGGCCCACCCAACTCCACCTTCGTCTTCCTCCTCTGGAACTGTCACACCCATTTCCGAGAGACGAAATGGATGCATTCGCTCGTGTGCCGGGATTAGTTTAACACACACATACACAACGTCATTAATGGTAAACAAGTATAAATATCCATCGAGTATTACATTGTATCATTATCCTTTACTACAGCACGACCCGTAGGTCTAACGAGAAAAGTACATCAAAGTGGGAACTAAACAGCATAGACGCCCACATCTCCACCGGCATCGACCGGTGGATCGCCCGCCTAGTACTCCCGGTCCCGACCCTCGTACGACTCCCAACCATCTCCAGGAGCTGAGCAACAATGTAGGATATGGCAAGTTTGAGTACATGTCATACCCGGCAAGTGTGGGAAAAGAAGGACATGTGGCTATAGATAAGGAAGGCCAACATCGGGTTTAAAGTAGAAAGTACCTATCTAATCTTGTTTTAATTAAGCATCCTAATTACTAAATATAGTGAGGTCTTTCAAAAGCATCAAGGGTACATCCTATCATCATTCACCATTCCACCCTTTGCCCCGTAATCAAGTCGGGGTCCATGCCGCTCCCGACCGTGAGTATGACTTGTCGTGACAGTTTACACTCAACGAGAGGTTGTACACCTTTCCCCACGAGGAAGTGATTACGTCCCCTGTTGCCGGGTGGACTAAAGTCTCCATTATGCCGGTGCCATCGGACACATAAGACACTTCCGGGGTGTGTGGCCAAGAGATCACCTCCAAGGCGGTTCACGGTGTCCTCCAGCTTTGTACGCATTCACTAAGAGATCGCTAACATGGAGGAGTAAACCCTCCACTCGGATAGCCTCATTCCCTTGTGCCGGATGGCTCGGAGACCTTGTCTCTTCGCCACAGCTCCTCCGGGACCTGTCGGTATTCCCCAGCCATAGCCCACTCTCCTTCGTGTGTACTCCATCGGCATCTACCGCATACTACGCCAAGCCGCGTCCATACCCGGCTCGTGGCTGTACGGTTTAACATGGATTACCGCTCCGAGAATCGGTCCTTACGTTTCAGGTGATAACAAACATGGGACTACCGGTACACCCGGACATAGCCCCCCAACCAATCACCCAAAATCCTAAGCCATGTTTCTAATTATCAAGTTCATCATGTGGGAAAGTAAAACAAGTAGCATTTAAGATGAAAATTTACCTAGAGCATAATAAAGTAGCATGCTAAGCATTTCTACCCATTCATCCCAACATCTACGTCCATGGTGACAAGGATGCATGAGCAATCAAAAGTAGTAAGTCCTAACATAGGCATCCATCAATTAACATAAGGATGCATTTACTACGCTATGTGACAGAATAATCGAAAAGGGCGCAAAATGCGTCAAGGGCACTTGCCTTGGTCGTACTAGGGTCACTGCTCAAACTCCTCAAACTCTTGATTCTCGCAGGTCCTCGTACTCCCGTGGCTCCGGGACGTTATCAACTATACGCGCATTGATGTCGGCACATACAAAGCAATACAATAAATTCAATATGGAGCATGGAGAAAGGTATAAAATAGTGTGATAATGCCCTAGATGCAAAGTACATGTTCCTACGAGAATTTTGGTGCAAGAAACACTAAATTTGGAGCTACGGATCAAAAGATATGCTAAAAACAATGTTCCGGGGATTAAACGTAATTAACTATATATACGGAGAGGTAGCAAGTAATTATTTCTATATACGAGAGGTTCACGTGCGTGAAATTAACAAAATAGAGGGGCTAGCACATAAAAGTTACCGTCCTATCATAAACCAGGGGCTATTTTGCATAAAACAAGATCTATAAGTAATTAAAATCTTAAACATGGCTATTATGTGAGTTTTTCCTAGAAACAGAAATATGCAAGCACAATATTAAACAACGACCGGGGCTAATCTAGAAAAACATCCTTATCCAGAGAATTTACGAATTAAAATAAATCGAGAATTTTCGTGGACCGGGCGTATCGCCTCGTGGACCCGTGGTCCACTAGTCCACGGTGGACCGATTACACACCCATGAATGGCTATGTAATCCTGGCGCTTGGTGGCTGATCCAATGGTGCAGGGCACATCCGGTCGGTGGTGGCTGCAGCCGACGCAGCACACGGTGGCACCATTGGCGAGCTCGCTTGACCTCGTTGGAAAGACGCTCCGGGGTTCAGATCCGAGCGGCGAGAGACGGAAAGTGATGCGGAGAGCGCGTGGAAACTTACCGGGCTATCACGCACCGATGGGAGTGACCGGAGCGGGGTCCGTGACGGTGAGCTCGGGGCGGCAATGTACGATAGGGCGGCTCGTGCTCGTGCGGAGCCCTTTCTTCATCTCGTTGGTCCTGCTGGGGGCGGTGGGCAATGGAGAAGCCTGTCCGGGGCTCGGACGAGGGTGGAGGCGGCCGGAGGCGGACTCGCGTCGGAGGGTGTGAAAGTGCATCTAGGCCCCTCATTAGATTTTGGATGATTGATATCAATACAATTTAATTTGGACTACTCGTTTCCATGAGAATGTGTGTAGTGAAGATCCAAAGAACATGAAAGCATAGCAAGTATGATCAAAAAGAAGAAAAGAAAATGAGAAAAGCAATAAACAAGAAAATGGAGAAGACCTATCTCAAAGCTTGAGCTTCTTGTTTTATCTTTGCTTTGAGTCATAGGGATGCCGTACTATAAAGAGGGATACAAATCACAATCTTGGGAAATAATGAAGAGCTCACCTATTCTTTCGGGACTCACCGGAAGTTTCGGTGTGGTATCGAAAGTTTTGGTAGGCACTTAGAGAGCTTTGAGCTCTCCGGAATGCCATACCGGAAGTTCCGGTCCCCGGTACCGAAGTTCGGGTAGGGTAACGGAGTTTGAGCTCTATGGAATGCCATACCGGAAGTTTCGGTCTCTCGTATCGGAAGTTCCGGTAGGCTAACAAAGAGTTGTGAACTCTCCGGAATGCCATACCGGAAGTTCGGACACCGGAAGCTCCGGTGCTGCCCCATTTTCAAACCCTAAACCTACGTACCGGAAGTTCCGGTGCGGGCCACAAATCCAGATCTAACCCTAATCGACCACACCGGAAGTTCCGATATGCCATCGAAGTTCCGGTGCTGGTCGTTCGAACAGAGCTAACGACTCTTTTTGGAGCTGTGGTATATAAGCCACACTCCACCCCTCACTCATTCTCTCTTGCACATTCCGAACTCCAACACACTTGAGCCACACTCCACTCACTCCAAATCCTCTCCAAAAGCAAAAATTCCATCCTTGAGCTAGGATTCGAGTGAGAGACTTTGAGCAAGAGATTGAGAGACTTGATTCCATTCTTGAGCGAGTATCTTCGTTAAAGCCTCACCGCTTGAAGATCAAAGATGACAAACCCCCAACAAAGCAAATATGCAACCGTTAGTGGTGAAGTTCCACCAAAACCAACCCATGAAATAGGTGATGAAAACTCACCGGACGAAGCAACTCTCAAGGCAAGAAATGAAAGGTTGATTTAGAGTGGAAAATGAATTGCTAAGGATGGAGATGTGTTCAACGCCTTGCCAGTACACTACAACAAGATGCCCTATGTTGGTATTTCTTACGTCACGAATGAATCCGCAAGCGCACGGAATACCGTTGTAGCACTTCACCGGGAGTATTCCAAGGTATCGTATTTATATCCGCAGAGGAACGGAGTATTTCTGCAACAAGGTTAGTTTACCCAAGGACAACCAAGACAACGTAGCAAAATAGGGTCAAGAGGGTGACTCTTATCTATTTATCCTTTAAAGGTAGACGAACGCAAGCTAGACTTGTTCACTTCGGGCACCGTCTTAGGCTTGGTCCGCCAAGCCACTCCGGTCTACGAAAGCTCTACTATGTACCCGAACGTGGAGGGTTCCTTTGGATGACAGAGGCTGTCACTTCCTGCCACCTACCTCTACAAACCGTGGGGCACACAGCAAACAAAGGCGATCTCCGGCCTAGACACCACGTCTATGCTATTGACCACTACTCTAGCCTCGGCCTAGAACCGAGTTCGAAAGCTAGAGCACTTCTTGCGAAGCGATGATCCCGTAAACAAGTATAACAAGAATTACGTCTAACACAAAGATATGTCACGATAGATAAGTAGATCACCACGTATAAATCACCAAAAAGAGTGTTTACACGCCAAGGTAAAAGAAAAGGAAATACTACTCCACTTTAAAAGGGAGGAACACTCCTTCCTCTTCCTTGCCCTCTCTCCTATTCTACTAAAATACAAGAGGCCCTTGGCCTAAGGATGAGAGTTTTGTCTTGTATCTTGATGTTGGTGGTGTGTTGAGAGAGGGGGTGTAGCCCTTTATTTATAGCCTTGGAAGGTCGGCAATTTGGAGGCGGTTCCGGACGTCGGTGGCATTAATTGCAGGTGGAACCGACCTCCGGACGTCGGTGACAAACCGCCGAGAGAAAGATGGGCCGGGGGGTCCACTAGCGGTTCGGCCGAACCCACTAGGGTGGTTCGGCGAACCGGCCCGGACTCCCCGGGCCCGGTTCTTCTCTCGGTGCCTTCCTCTGGTCGTGTAATGGCCCAATCCACTTGCTTGGTTTGATGTTGAGGCTCTGTTTTGTGGTTTTGGGCTTTTGGACTATATTCTTTAGTCCGGGGAAAATCCGTCGATTGCAAAGTCCATGTTTCGTGCATGTTTTCCCTGTTTTCATATGAATTGCACTCGCATTCATAATTTCACCAAGACTAGTGGAAATTGTTAGAAATAAACCCTATGTCTACTCTTGGTGATGGTGTTTGGTTCGGAAAGGTGCAATATGTTGACGGTAAAAATAGACCATAAGGACCGTCAACAAGACCCCCACACTTAGCTCTTTGCTCGTCCTCGAGTAAAGCTTGTGAGCATAAGGCGGGAGCATACTTCTCATGGTATGATGCTAGCATACAAGTTATTCCAAGCCATACACTGCACTGTGAACTTTGATGTGTCTACCATGTAATCTTGGGCGGTTTGAGGAATGGAACGGTCGTGATTCGAGTCATCGTAGCCACCTCTGCTGAGTCACTTGGTTTTTTTTTTTTTTTTTTTTTTTTTTTTTTTTGAATAATTTTCAAAAGTGAAAACATAGCTCATACTCCTCGAATGATAGCTCTCAAATTGCTCGATGTGTATGATTCCTCACCAAGGCATTGGAATTGCCTCTTTTTATCCTACTTCTACAAAAGGCTTTATGTGGAGCTTGGTAGGGAATGAAAGAGAGGCATACTTGCATCACATATTTTTGCCGAACCAAAAGAGTGGATCCATGGAGAATGCAAGTCATACAATCCTGATCAAGATGTGCATGTGTGTATAATGGTAGCGAGGTGGAAAGCATACTCCCTTCTCTCTCTCTCTTTTTTTCAGATTTTTGAGGAGGACATGGCTAGTATTTTTTTCTTTCTTTCTCTCTTTTTTTTTTTTTTTTCTTTTCTTTTTTTTTTTTTTTTTTAACATTATCCCTCTTTTCATTTTCAACATGCTCTACTTTTGTATGAGCAGGGATTATTCTTTCTCTTGCATAGCCATGTCTCCGATGATAACTTGAGAGAGGAAGGTAATAATGTGGAGTATTTATTTTGGTGGATGGATGGGCGTATTGCTTGACTTCCAGTGTAGAAGCTTAGTGTGAGGTGGAGTGTACGTGATCTTGATCATGAGAGTATAACAAGCTTCTCACTAGGGTCACACAATTTTGATAAAGCTCAATGCAATGACAAGCAGCATATTTGTGTAGGCTTTGCAATGTGATCAACATATGGCTTTGGTGGGAATATAAGATCATTGAGGAGCATGAAGCTATAAATTTTAAATTTTTCAAGATAAATACCCAATTACTCTATGCAGGAGGAGCAAGATTCATCTCATCCAACCATATCACATTCGCCAACAACTTAGATAAACATGGGTTCCTATGAGATTGGTGTTCACAAGCAACAGACATATGATGCGAGGAATAAAGAGTATGCGAGGCCAACCGTCTAGAAGCATGTAGTTTGAGGGAACAATAACGTTCATTTTATTCTTGAGTTAAATTTTAGTGATTGGCTCAAAAGGTTGGTTTAACTCATGAATTGGAGAGATAGAGTAGTGGGGTAGAATGCGCAAACCATCGCCTTGGGTGAAGTGGAGGCCAAGTGGACCATAGGATATTTGATCGAACCAAAGGTTCGGCCAAACCTTGCTTTCTTGTCCCGATGGCTCCACCTTCTTTTGTGTCGATTAGTGCGATGTTGTGCATCATGTTGGTGGGGGAGATCTCAAATGTGTGCGTGATGAAGAACTCAAGAGATCTCCCCCACACTTGTTCTTGTATCTGCTTTATTTATTCGAAACAAACAAAAACAAAGCGAAGACAAAGAGGACTCTACCGGGGTTAAAGACCGGGGAGCCTAGATTTATTGAATTAAACTTTAGGTGCCTTATGTGTTTGAAACAAAAGAGAGATGAAGCACCTTACTTATTATTTCTTTTTCAAGTGTTATTTGATTTTTCATTTTATAATTTTTATTTTATTTTGACATTTTCAAGGTGGAAGAAAAAGGATGCAAGTTGCGATACAAGTTACCTTTGTGGGGGAGGGAACCTCCCCACACTTGTTCTTTTGCTCATGGCGTTTGATTTGGGGTTGAACCCAATGTGATTGTGGAAGGCCTTTGTGCGAGTGTGGCTGTGATGTTGGTGCAATGTTTTGGTGGGGAGATCTCGAACATGTGCGTGATGAAAACTCGAGAGATCTCCCCCACACTTGTTCTCTGCACTCGAGAATCCTGCCAAAAACACTACTCCTGCAAGCAATTTCCTCCAACTCGGAGAGGCAAGGTTAGCTCTCGGAGCACATACAAACAAGGTCCCGGGTTAGATGACCGGACCTCATTTGTACAGCCGAGGAAGAAAGGCACAAGCATGTCATGTGGACCATGTTTGAGTGCGATCATGGGCAAGATATTCCTCGTTGATAAAAACAACTTGAGGCTTAGTGATATGAAAACTTGAAACAGTGTAAGCCCCAACTCTAGGAGTGATATGATAAAACAACGAGGTGCACTCAAGAAGTCCTAATTGCTTGGAAAGTTCTTAACCATTCATGCATTGCATAGGAGGGATTTTGATATCGTTAACCATGGCGAGAGGATTCTAAGCTCATTCCTCATACGAGATATGTCTATGATTGCTTTGAGGAACACAAGTCATAGCAAGCCAACCATGCATCAAGCACAAGAAGGAATATGATTCATTGCCAATGAGCATGCTTGTGAAGATCGGGAGTTTGTAGGCTCAAAGTTTGATAAGCAATGCTTATGAAAGCCTAGTAGATAGCAAGGATGTATGCATGAAGGGTGATACTCCCTATGGGAGAACCAAAGGGTAGTACCATTGTCTAACTACTACAAGGATGCATGGGAAATCATGTGGTAAGTAGGTGGGAGCCATACTCATCCACACGAATAAAAACCATATCACCCTTGGGCTCCCAATTATTAGCAAAGAATGTGGTCATACCTTTGTTGTGCGAGAGATATCGAATTGAAGTTGTAGGCTTGTTCCTTCATTTCGCACACCACGACAAGGTTGGTGTCGAAAAGGAGTCTTGACATGTTGTTTTCATCAAGGTCCTCCTCCATGGGATCTTCGTGAGGCTCTTCATGCCAACCTTCTCACATTAGGCATGAGCTCAATGGAGGGGACGAGTATGTGTCACGTCGGGGGTGACTTGTGCTTGAACTTGTCGCCTTTTTCAACGTGTTGATGAGCTGATTATTGGCCTTTCTCCTGGCTGCACATAAGAGCAAGAACACAAAAGCGAACTCGAGCACGGGTTATGTTAGTGAAAACCAAATGGATTTCCCGTCGGTTGCCTTTGCAAGGATTTTTTTTTTTCGCAACTTAATTTATTAAACAAATAGAAAAGAAGAGAAAGGGAAACCGTTTTCTTAACTTCCGGACGAAAAGCCAAAATGGTTTGTCTCAAAATTGTTTTTCTTTGAGAATAAATTTCTAAAAAAAAAAAAAGAAGAGTTGGAGACGATCGAAGATGGAAGAAGTTTATTTTTGAAGGACTCCAACTATGCAAATAAGAAAACCAAAGAGAAAATCTTTTTCTTAAACTTGAGACAAAATATCGTGGAAAATTGGGGAAATGCGAGAGCAAGAATTTAGCTTTTAAGGGTGCTTGAATGCAGAAGGGATGAAATTGAAGAATTCAAACACCCTTGCATCCAAAAAGAAATAAAGTTTAACTTGGTCAACAGCCCCATAATGGCTATAGGCTTTAAAGTCAAGGGGTTGTGCCAAAATTCCATCAAAACTTTTGCTCAAAGCATTTTCCAAAAGGTTGGGTCGAGTTAAATTTTACCAAACTTATTCTCTCAGATTTTATTTTTTTTTTTCAAGGAGAAAAAAAAAAGAACAAAATAGGAGTTGGAGAATGATTCCAACAAGGAGGGAGTTTATTTTGGAGAAACTCCAATTATTCAAATGGAAAAACCAAAAGGAGAAAGAGAAGGAAAAATCTTTTTCTTGAACTTGGGGCAAACAATAAAAATTCTCGGAAAATGCAAGAGTAAGAATTTTGGAAGAGAGTGCTTGAGTGGAGTGTAAGTGAAGGCACGAAGCACTCTTGAAAACCAATATAATGAAATGAAGTCCATTTTTGGTTGACAACCCCATGATGGCTATGTGTTAGAAAGCCGGAGGGAGTTGTGCCAAAATTCCTCCAAAATTTTGCTCAAAGCATTTTTCATAAAAAGATTGCCTCAAACTCATTTTCCAATACAAAAAGGTTTGAAGAATCCCAAAATGGTTTGGAACAATTCAAACATGCAGAAAGCAAATATGCAAGGAATGCGGTGTACTGGTGGGAAAACAAACATGCATGTGAAGAACAAATGGTTTGCATTTATATATATATATATATATATATATATATATATATTTTTTCACCAGTAAATCAGAAAAAATCCGAATATGCATGTTGAGGAGAAATTCAAATATGGAGGAAGCAAATATGAGATAACTACCGATTATCCTATCGGCAAGGGCATCATCATTTTAAGTCCGATGAGCAAGACTTTTCTCCATCATCATGATTTGTCAATAAAGTCCCGGAGAAGGACCTGCAAGGTTAGTGCCAACAATATACAAGCACGATATTTGCAATATTTATGATAAACAAAAGCATCTACAACCATCCTAAAGAACATATAGCAAAACAAGGGACCAAGGTGGTTGTGGGCAGCGAAGTGGTGTTGGCACTAACGAGGCATTGACCCTAGAGATTCATGATGTGAGCATGTGTCATATGGTTGTTCAAAGAAGAAGCTCCTATGCTCATTCAAAGATTCCTCTTTAGATTCTAGAGTCGATGCCTCATGAAATTCCATGGCCCAAGGTTTGTTTTCAAAAAGTTCTTGATCATCATCAAGAACGGTGCGTGAAAGGCCGAGAGGAAAAGGCTCAAATGGTGAAGAGGACCATTTGGGTTCATAGGCATAAAAGGTTTCGTCAAACTCATCCTCTTCATGGGTGGAAAACTTTGCATCCTCGTATAATGAAGGCTCGAGCAATTGGGTTCGGGATACGAACTTCACTTGCTCAAGTGGTTCATGATTGTGATGAGGATTCTCCAAAGGATTTTGAGTGGTGGTGGTGGTGAAAACGGTTTTCCCATGATTTTCCGTCATATCCTCCTTATGAAAAGGGTTTTTAGGAGGATCGGGAGGAGAAGGAGGTGGCGTCTTTACCCATGTGTAATTCGAGGTGTTTCCAAAATTTTCAAAAATTTCTTCCTCGAACTCAAAAGGGAACTCAAGAGGTTCATCTTCCTCTATCATTGCTCTTGTGTTAGATGAGGACTCGAGTGTTGGGTCTACCATTGTAGGCCCCAATTGTTGTGTTTCTTGCACAACGAGTTCCTCATCTTTTGACTCCGGCTCAACTGGTAAATCAGCGGAAAAAGGTGTGTTTTCCGCAATTCGATCCAAAAGCTCGTGTGCTTCCGCTATGGTATTATGAGAAAAAGATCCACCCGCGGCCGTGTCAAGATAAAGTGCGGTGTTGCTGCTCAATCCCGAATAAAAGTGTTGCAATAAAACTGGTTCGGGGAGCAACAATTCTGGTCCGGAGTCCGTTAGAGAACAGAACCGAATCCATGACGCACTTAAGGTTTCCTTTTCTTCTTGTCGAAAGCCTATTATTTCCGCTCGTAGAGAAGTGATATGAGATACGGGGAAGAATGCTAGACAAAATTTGTCTCGCAATTCTTTCCAATCACCGTTCACTCTCTTAGCGGTGTAAGTGTACCATTGCTTCGCCTTCTCATTGAGAGAGAAGGGAAACAACTTCCACTTCAATGTTTCTTGTGTCATGCCATGGATCAATCGGCATGAACACAAATGTTCAAACTCTCGCAAGTGTTCATAAGGATTTTCATGTTTAAAACCCGAAAAGGATAAACCTCTAATCATCGAAATGTAATCGGGGAGAACTCATAGCCAGGTGAAGAAATAGGTTGTGATGATGATGGTGGCTCTAAGAGTTCACCCCGTGGAGTGGAGAAAGATTGGATGGTTGGGTGTGACTCCATGATATGTTTTTGTGAAATTTTGAATGTAAGGAAAAAATAAAAACAGAACGGTAAGTAAGATAGATTACGAGGGCAAACCTGATTCGTTACAAAGATAACAACCGTTCCCGAGCAACGGCGCCAGAAATGCTTGTTGGTATTTCTTACGTCACGAATGAATCCGCAAGCGCACGGAATACCGTTGTAGCACTTCACCCGGGAGTATTCCAAGGTATCGTATTTATATCCGCAGGGAACGGAGTATTTCTGCAACAAGGTTAGTTTACCCAAGGACAACCAAGACAACGTAGCAAAATAGGGTCGAGAGGGTGACTCTTATCTATTTATCCTTTAAAGGTAGACGAACGCAAGCTAGACTTGTTCACTTCGGGCACCGTCTTAGGCTTGGTCCGCCAAGCCACTCCGATCTACGAAAGCTCTACTATGTACCCGAACGTGGAGGGTTCCTTTGGATGACAGGGCTGTCACTTCCTGCCACCTACCTCTACAAACCGTGGGGCACACAGCAAACAAAGGCGATCTCCGGCCTAGACACCACGTCTATGCTATTGACCACTACTCTAGCCTCGGCCTAGAGCCGAGTTCGAAAGCTAGAGCACTTCTTGCGAAGCGATGATCCCGTAAACAAGTATAACAAGAATTACGTCTAACACAAAGATATGTCACGATAGATAAGTAGATCACCACGTATAAATCACCAAAAAGAGTGTTTACACGCCAAGGTAAAAGAAAAGGAAATACTACTCCACTTTAAAAGGGAGGAACACTCCTTCCTCTTCCTTGCCCTCTCTCCTATTCTACTAAAATACAAGAGGCCCTTGGCCTAAGGATGAGAGTTTTGTCTTGTATCTTGATGTTGGTGGTGTGTTGAGAGAGGGGGTGTAGCCCTTTATTTATAGCCTTGGAAGGTCGGCAATTTGGAGGCGGTTCCGGACGTCGGTGGCATTAATTGCAGGTGGAACCGACCTCCGGACGTCGGTGACAAACCGCCGAGAGAAAGATGGGCCGGGGGGTCCACTGGCGGTTCGGCCGAACCCACTAGGGTGGTTCGGCCGAAGCGGCCCGGACTCCCCGGGCCTGGTTCTTCTCTCGGTGCCTTCCTCTGGCTGTGTAATGGCCCAATCCACTTGCTTGGTTTGATGTTGAGGCTCTGTTTTGTGGTTTTGGGCTTTTGGACTATATTCTTTAGTCCGGGGAAAATCCGTCGATTGCAAAGTCCATGTTTCGTGCATGTTTTCCCTGTTTTCATATGAATTGCACCTGCATTCATAATTTCACCAAGACTAGTGGAAATTGTTAGAAATAAACCCTATGTCTACTCTTGGTGATGGTGTTTGGTTCGGAAAGGTGCAATATGTTGACGGTAAAAATAGACCATAAGGACCGTCAACACCCTACACCTATAGTGATGCAAAGGATGAGCACATTGGACCCGGCTCCGGAAGACTTCCCTATTTCGATGGTCAATACTTTGATCATTGGAAAACAAATATGCTCCTACACTTGGATTCCATGCATCAAAATGTAAGGAATGTCACTCAAAATGGATTCTTGTGGGAATGTGGAAGCAAGCCAACCGCACAAAACTTGTTCAATGTAAGGTGCAATGTGACGGCGGCAAGTGCTCTCGTGTCCGCACTTAGCCCCGCCGAGTATGACAAGATAGCCGGATTGGAGGATGCTCATCAAATTTGGTTGAAGCTTGAGTTGGTTCATGAGGGTATTGATAGTGTAAAGGAGTCTAAGCTAGAAGGGCTTAGAGAAGAGTTCAACTACTTCGTAATAAGGTCGGAAGAAGGACCAAAGGAAGCACATGAAAGAATGATGAGGATAGTAAACAAGAGAAGGGCACTTGGAGAAAAAGTGTCGGATTTGGATGTCAATAGAAGATTGCTACAAGCCTTGCAATCATGAGATGCCAACATAGTGTCCAACATAAGAGATAAAGATGGCTTTAGACGTTTCACCACGAGATGAAGTGATTGGGAAAGTGCTATCCCAAAAACAGCAAATTGAGCAAGGCAATAGGATCAATGCTTTGCTTAGGGACAAGGAACGAGCTAGTGGGAGCAAAAATGATTTTGCTCTCAATGTCGAACAACAAAAGAAAAAGAACGTGGTTGAGGAGACCGATGATATAGTGATGATGATATGGCTCTCTTTGTAAAAAGGTTCAACAAGCTCATGTCAAAAAGAAGTTTTAAGAAGAATGATGAAGACAAGAGCAAATTGAGGAAAGCCAAAAACAAGTGCTACATTTGTGGAGACAAAGGTCACTTCATGGCGGAATGTCCGGAGAACTACAAGAACAAGCAAAACAAGAAGGGTGACAAGAAGTACAAGAAGCATAGAAAGTACCGTGGGGGTGAAGCATACATTGGGCAAGAATGGAACTCCGATGAATTATTCTCGCTCCTCCAAGTCGGAATCCGATGAAGAAAAGGGAGGCATTGCATCACTTGCCATTGGTCTCATGCCGACCAACACCTCCTTGTTTGGAAACTTAACGGATGTTGAAGATGACTCCGGGCACAAGTGCATGATGGCCAAAGGCTCCAAGGTAAATGTCAATGGAAGTTCTCAAATTCCTAACATGTTTGATTTATTGGACATCATTGAGCAGGAAAAGGAGACTAATGAGAGGTAGGGGGAGCTTCTTGAGAAATAAGAGGAAATGCTTGTTTAAGAGAAGCAAAGGGTGCTAGAACTTGAGAAGCTCCTAGAAGTTGAGAGGAAGAAAAATGAGGACTTGGTGAAGTCTCTCAAAGTGGTTGAAAAAGATAGTGAGACACTTAAAGTCACAAATGTGTCACTTCAAGAGAAGTGTGATGACTTGCAAAAGGCTCACAACTCTCTTAAAGTGCAATTTGAGGAAATTAAGTGTAACACTACTTCCTCCGAATCTTTGACTTTCCCCTCATCTAGCAATGAATGTGCTAGGTGCCACAAGATTGATATTGAAGCTTGCACAAGAAACGTCAAGATCATTGATGACTTGAAAAAGCAAGTATAAGTGCTTGAAGAATAAGCACAAAAGAAAGTGAAGGCCATTGATGATGCAAAGGCCGAGTATGCAAGAGGTGCATACACCAATGCAAGACGGCGACATGTGAAGGATGGTATTGGCTACAAGCGAGGTGACAAGCACAATGCAAGAATCAATAAAAATGGCACCGAATTCATCAATTTCACCAAGGAGGGTGAATACCAAAAGAAGCAAGTCAAGAAGGAGAAGCCAATCAAGAACACTAATAAATCTTCTCTTATTTGTGCTCTCTTTAATGATTTCAATGCAACCTATGTGCTGATGAGGAATAAGCATGGACGTGTCTATGTAAAATATGTTGGGCCACGCAACATGACCGACATGTCTTGTGTGTGGGTGCCCAAGGCACTTGTTACTAATGTGAGAGGACCCAAGCAAATTTTGGTACCTAAAAACAAAGCTTAAATTGTTTTGTAGGAATATTCCTCCGGTGGTTCATCTTGGGTGGTGGATAGTGGATGCACCAATCATATGACCAGGAGACAAGAATCGAATCATTTGAGCCAAGCAAAGAAAGAAATGATTATATCACTTTTGGAGACAATGGAAAAGGCTATGTGTTGGGTTATGTTTGTGGAATGGGCTACAATTGCTTGTTCAACGAAAAGGGTGTGATTGTCTCAAGGAGATGTGATGGCTCAATTGCGTTTGAGGGTGTGCTCAAAGGAAAGCTTTATGTTGTGAATTTTACCGCGGATAAAGCAAAACTTGACACATGCTTAGTTGCAAAGTCCGACATGGGATGGTTGTGGCATAGAAGACTAGCTCATGTCGGTATGAGAAATCTTCACAAACTCCAAAAGGGCGGTCACATCCTTGGACTAACGGATGTTTGCTTTGGGAAAAATAAAATTTGCAGCGCATGTCAAGCCGGAAAGCAAGTTGGAGCACCACATCCATCCAAGAACATTGTGACAACTACAAGACCATTGGAGATGCTACACACGGATCTCTTCGGTCCCATTGCCTACATTGGCATTGGCGATAACTCGTAACAACCCTAAAGAATGAACATGCATTTCATGTCATGTATCATCATGTCATCATGAGCATCCGTGAAAATTATTTATTTTTGTGTGAAGAAGATGCACATAAAATATCAAATTAACTAAAGAATAAAGTACGTGTTAAAAAGAAATAAAATGAGAAGAAAATTCAAGTTTAACATTTTCTATAGCTTAATTATCATAAATAAAGATTTATTAAAATTTCCTGAAAGCATTTTGTCATGTAAAAATATTTACGAGAAAATAAACAAAGTCTCTTTTATTAATTTAACTATGAAATTTTAATCCGAAAATGATTTGGAATTTCTACTTGGACATAATAGGAAATATGCCTAAGATACTTTCACTAATACCCCTGAATTTTCGCGGAGTTTTTGGAGCTCCGGAAGGTTGCTTTTTAATTAATCAAAAACCGAGGGGGTTTTATGTAAAACGACCACAACCCCACTGTCATTCTCTTCTCCCTCTCCCGCGCCTCGGCGCCGCCCGCGGCCGAACCGCCTCCGGCCGGGGCTGCCACGCCTCCCGCCACGCAGCTGCTTGCGCAGCTGCTCGGCTGCTTGCCGCACCGCCTCCCGGCGAAGATAAGGCCTCTCCCGCCCGCGTTTCTCTCTTCCTCTCCCCCATTCTCTCCCCACTCGCCACCACCCTCGCCGCCTCCGGAGCAACGCCGCCAATCTGCTCCAGCCCACTCCTCGTCCGAGCCAACACCGCCGTGAACTCCGCAACATCCTCGCTGTAGCTCCCCGTGGTCGGCAATTGACAACAACTCCGACGACTCTTCTCAATCCGGTCATCTTCTTCCTCGGGACGCCACCGTGATCCTCCGCCGCGGCTCAAGAATTCCTATTGCCCGGTGAGCCGCATGCCTCCTTTTCTCTTCCGGATGATGCGCAACTCACTCCGTTAGCTCCGGAGCAAGAGCTCATCCGGTTTCCTTCACGAGTTCGTCGGGATTTCGCTGTTTTCACCGGAGTTCTTCGTCGCCGCCGCACCCTCCACGGTGAGCACCCCTCCCGAGACTTGCTCATGTCCTTTTGATTCCACGACGAGCTTGCGCATGCTCGTAGTACGTGCCGGCGAGTTTTTCCCAATTTTTGTGCTCCGTGATGAGCTCGCGCCACCGCCGGAGGGTTCGCCCTGGCCGGACCTCGCCGCCGGCATGCTTCCGGCCGAGCTCATGCTCCATCGTTCACACCGGAGTGTTCCCCGTGTCGTGTAGGTGCTCTAGGTGGTCTCACGGCGAGCTTTGCTCCACGCCCGGCCAACTCCGGCCGTCGCGCCGCCGCGCCGTGGTGGTGCCACACCGCGGGCCACACGCCGTGGGATCGCGTGTGGCTACGCGAGATCGGGTGTGGCCAACCCCGTGGCCCTCCGTGTGGCACATAATTGATTTTAAATTTCCAAAATTCGTAGAAAATTCATTAAAAATCGGAAAAATACCAAACCAACTTTGTTAGACTCGAGAAAAATGAAATCTATTTATTTGTGAAATAAAATACTTATTTTGAGTAAATTTATTTTATAATTGGTAATTAATCACTTTCTTTGATTAAAGAAAAGCTATTATTTTATGTAAATAAAATGTTTAATTGTGAAAAATAATTTTATTTGATGAAGGAGATACTGCAGACGAAATTAATTATGAAATTTATTTTCCAAAAATTAAACTTAAACTATATTATTTTATGTGATCACAATCTATTAACCTTTAAAGTAATTATTTAGTCATTGCCTAATAAACCAGAATAATTAATTAATTATTAAACGTAAGTAATTAGTGACCTTAATTAAGTAATTAAGGAAACAAAACTAATTAATAATGATCTTGATTAAACATTTATTAATCAGCCTAATTAAATGTTAATTAATGCTTAAGGAACATACTTATCCCTAATTTGTTAATTAACTAAGGTGATTAAGCATTAATCATTAATTTTCTTTATGGAACTTAATTAACGAATCCTTGCATACTTTCATCATACGCATTCATGCATACATGATTGTGACTCGCGACGCATTGTCTGGTCGACTAGGTTCGAAGTGATCGAGGTTCCACCCGAGGGCGAACCGAAGCGGGAATCTCGACATCGACCCAGCCGCCGAGGAGACTAACTTCGAACAAACTCAAGGCAAGCCCCGGTGCATCCTACCTATGTTTTTAAATATTTTACTTTATCACATAGTATAGTTATGTTTGTGCATTAGGTGTTAGGGTTTGGTTGACACCCTAGATGCATTATGGTAGGTTTCCGTTTGTTTATTCTATACTTGGTACAGGTAGCTCAATAGAGGCTAAGCTTAATTCATAGTGGCAACGGTAGATGGTTAGGGCACTTAAAGCATGGAGGCTTTAAGAGTTTTTGTGCTGCCACGAAAGATGATGAGAGTGTTAATGAAGTGGAGACCGGACGGGCCCCGTTGGAGAAAGGGCAAGACGGAGATGAGGTCTTGCAAGGTGGTAGCCCCGTTTGAGTCTGGTCAAGGACCGTACCGTTGTCGGCTTAGTTGAACAAGTTTGAACGTACCGTACTACATGCTGGTATCATGGGCCCGAGCAATCGATGTACCCTATCGCCCCGGAGATGTAGCGTAGCCGGCTCCCTTTGCCGGCTGTCGGTGAGAGGATAGTCTCACGGGAGGGAGATGGGTCGATCACGAGGGAAGTCGTGGCTTCGCCATACTCCCGGGGAGTTGGAAATGGCTAGTCTGCTGTCAGGTGCTAGCGGGAAAGGTTGTCGTATACGATCGATGGGATGAGTATACGTCGTGTAGTCGGGTTTTGCCGACTGGTATAAAATCGATTCGAATCGCTGTCCCTCGCAGTAATGAGTACCGCTTGTTTAGCTCGTCACATCGTAGTAAGTTATATGGAAGATGAAGATGAGAGATGGAAGGATAAAGATCTGTTTTATCTTGAGTGAGAACTTGATTGAAATAAAGATAGGTTGCAAACACCAAGGCTAATGAACATAACCTCGAGCTAAAATACCGAAAGTTAGGACCCAACCTTTAATGCTGTTTTCCGCAAAGGAGTAAACCCCACAGCCGGAAAGCCTTTGCATACTAGGCGTCGGCCTTAGCGTGCCATGTTGACGGGTCAGTCTTGCCGAGTATTAGAATACTCGGGGTTTGTTCGTTACCTTTCAGGGAACGAGTCGTACTTCCACGACTTGTATGGCAACTTTCCCGAAGAGGAGCAATGATCCGGAGGGAGGTTCCCTTCGGTGGGAACGTATCCCCACACCGTGAAGAGAGAGGACCGTGATGTACGAAGGGCTCGGTGCATCACGTTGTTTCGTTTAAATCTTTGAGTTGTACAATCGAACAAGCTTCCGCTGAAGACTCGTAGGATGTTGACACTTCAATAATGTTATATTTTCCGCTGCACGAATGTTTGTATTTCAAAAAAAAAACTTGGTTGTATTATACCATGTTGTATATATTCTGTCTTGTATGAGATGATGTTTCGTTGTAACTCGCTTCATCGAGTGTCCCTCTATTCCGATTCCCGGGTGTCCCGGAGGGGATGTCACAGACTGGTATCGTAGCGGTTCGGAGGCAACAAGCACATCATTACAAGTCTATTTTCAAAATTTAACACGTTCATACGATAGACAACGAGAGAGTACGGAGCCTATAAGGATGTATAATAGTTAGATTTTTACTAACTGTTCGACGTTTGGGTTTTTGGGAAGTGCTAACTATTCGTCACAGTTTTTTTACTATGGTACATATAGTTAGTTCACGAGCATGCATCATGTCATATTATGCACTAAATAAATATTGGGTATGTACTTAGCTAGTTCGTAGTACTCTATAGGTTGTTCTGTTCGTTTTCTTCGTGGGAAGAAGTGTTTAACTTGTTTAAACATGTTCCCTGCAGATGCTGGTCACTCGTGGTAGGAAGCGCGCCCAGGAGGAGGAGGACGCACGAGCTGCACGTGTCACCGAGCTGGAGCAGCAGCTTCACAGCTTGGAATTGAGGACACAGAGCCGGGACCGACAGCTTGGGTCCTTGGAAGCACCGCCGTCGAGTGGACTGTCGGGAGGTCCGGAGGTCCCACGCCAGGATCGCGGAGCTGGAGGAGCAGCTAGTGGAGGTGACCCGCGCGCGTGACGAGTACCGTGAGGCGGTCATCGCCTTTGACGAGCAGCCGACTACGGTTACCGAGGAGCGAGACGCCACCCGTGCGGCGGACGACGCGCACGAGCTACGATCGAGAGATAGTGACGGCATAGCGGGACCACTTAGTGGAGATCCCGGTCACGAGAGAGGTCGAGCTGGGTCAGCTGCAGGCACAGTACAATGGGCTAGCCGAGGCACACCATGCACAGCTCCACGACCACGACGACCTGGTTGAGGAGTTCGAGAAGTTGCGAGCAGCAGCAGCCGCCGTAGGGTCCACCGCACGACGCCGAGGAGGTCTCCGGGATGGACTACGAGCCGCCACCCGCTTCACCAGCCGAGGACGTCGAGTCGGACGGTGACAGCCACGCGCCGTCGGCCTAGTTGGGTTGGGTTTTCACTAATGTAGGAGTAGCCACATTTTGCCGACGTAGGTCGGATGTGTATAGGGTACTAGCGGATGTTGGGAGCCGGGAGTGTATAAAAAGTGAGTTTGAGATGTACCAACAATAATAAATGGAAGGGAAGTGGTAGTAATATATATATATATATATATATATATATATATATATGCAGTTGCTAGAATAAAAAGATTTGCTGAAATATTAGGATTAGTTTCTATTTGTACTCGATGCTCTTACTTCTTCACGGAGATGGACAGACACAAGTACGGGTGTGAGTGAAGTAAGAGGATCAAGGGAGGATGTTCGTGTAGTCGGCCGGAGAGACAGCTGCAGGAAAAGGAGGAGTTGTTAGCACTTAGAGAGGCGCAGTTGCTAAACAAGGAGCAACAGATTCAATTTAAGGATCAGCAACTAGCAAACGCGCATGCACTAATCACTCGGTTAGAGCAAGATCTACTACAAGCACACAACGCTATAATGGATGAAGCAATAGGACAACAACCTCCAGAAGATGAACCAGTAGTGCAGGAACATCCTATGGAGGCCGAATCGAAGAAGAAGAAGAGGATCCCGAGGAGATAATGGACGTGGATTCAGTCATAGACTTCACGGAGATTCCACGACTAGAGGATGCAGAATCCGAGACAGGCAGTTCCATAAGCCAGGAGGTGACATCCAGGCGTCGCGAAGAATAGTAAAATGCTAGCTAGTAGCAAGTGAGAAAACTAGTATGTAAAATAGGCGCTAGTTAAATAATGAGCGTGATGTAACCACGCATGAGTGTATCATAGGAATCGTTGTAACGTGAGTGTAGAAATATGTGTTACTGGATTGGGTGGTGCTTTAATAAAGATGGATTGTTGCATAAGATTGGTTATCTACGGATTCCTGTTTCTTCCATTATTATGTTGGAATGAAGATGCCTAACGTAAACTTTTCTTGGACAGAATGGTTGGAACAAGGAGACGCGATGAGCCCGAGAGTTCTCAACGCGGGCGGGAACACCACCACCTCCCCGACCTTGGCACAGGCCATCGCTGCAGATCTTGGATTCTCGCGCGGAGCAGCGGGAATTATTGGAGCAATTGGTCCGCAACATCGCTCCGCAGGAACGTCACCAAGGCCGCAATGCACTAGAGGAAAGGGTGACCTTCTCGGACTTCTTATCGGTTCGCCCTCCGGTCTTCTCGGATGCGGGTGAACCCTTGGAAGCCGACAACCGGCTATGTACCATCGAGTCGAAGCTAGAGTTGTTCCCATGCACGGATCATCGAAGACCCTCTTCGCTTCCCAAGCAATTGCAAGGATTTGCCGGAGCCCGGTGGGCCAACTACAAAGCGATGTTTCCTCCAGGACATCAAATTTCATGGGCAGAGTTCACTAAAGCTTTCCGAGAGCATCATATCCCGAAGGCTTAATGAATCGAAGAGAAAGGAGTTCTTATCGCTGAAGCAAGGAGATATGAATGTGCACACCTACTCCAAGGTCTTTAACCGCCTTGCTCAGCACGCTCCCGAACATGTGGACACAGATGCCAAGAAAAAGAATTTGTTCAAGGAGGGATTGAGTACCAAGCTACGGCCTCGCTTGGTGTTGAACAAGACCGACAGCTTCACCGACTTTGTGAGTGACGCTATTGCACTCGGAAGACTATCCGTCTTCATCGGACGGAGAAGAACAAGAAGAGGCCGGCCACGGGACAAGGAAGTGGGGGACCATCAAAGTACAGGCTGGTCTACACCGCACCCTCGGGTCAGCGTTATCAGCATACACCCTCTCGTCCCAATTACTATCGGCAGAATCAGTCACCCCAGACAACCTCAGCAACAGCGGTCGAATCAATATCGTCCGCCCTATCAGCAACAGAACTTCCAGAATTCCCGACCGATGGGTCAAGCACCGCAGCAGAATGGACCGCCATGTTTCAATTGTGGCCGTTCAGGACATTATTACCGCAGTTGTCCATATCCTCGGAAGGCACCATATGCACCCCAACCTCAAGGACAGCCGCAGAACCAACAGAGAGCACCAGCCAAGAATACACCAACAAAGACGGGTCATGCGAACTTTACGACGGTTGAGGAGCTACCCGAAGGAGGACAAATCTTAGCGGGTATGTTTTCTATCGCTGAACATTCTGCTATGGTTTTATTTGATTCGGGAGCTACGCATAATTTCATCAGCAAGTCATATATTGCTAAGCATTGCATCATGCCATCCAAGTTGCTATGTGCTCATATTATTTCAACACCTGGGGGTAAAATCCTTACTAATGAAGAAGCTGCCAATATGTCATTAAGATTGGGTAGCAAGGTTTATCCTACTTCATTAATCATATTGGATGGGCAAGGGTTAGATGCAATTATTGGCATGCAATGGATGAATTTCCATAAGGCAAGTATTGGATATAGCATCTCGAGCCGTATATCCGAACTCCCCTGTTCGTGGTCGAGATTGCTTGCTCCTAGCTTTTCCTCAAGCTATGCTGCCAATGGTCAATAAGGTGGTAGGTAAGAGTCTGAAGGATATACCCATAGTCCGTGAGTATCCGGATGTCTTTCCGGACGACTTATCGGGACTACCGCCGGACCGAGCGGTGGAGTTTAAGATAGAGTTACAGCCTGGAACAAGCACCCATATCAAGAAGGCCGTATCGGATGCCGCCGAATGAGTTGGCAGAACTAAAGGTACAACTAAAGGAATTAATGGACAAAGGGTACATACGTCCTAGTTCATCGCCATGGGGATGCCCGACCTTGTTCGTAAAGAAGAAAGACAAGACATTGAGGCTATGTGTGGATTATAGACCTCTAAATTCGGTCACCATCAAGAATTAGTATCCTCTTCCGAGGATTGATATCTTGTTTGATCAACCGATGGGAGCTAAAGTTTTCTCTAAGATAGATCTTCGCTCGGGATACCATCAGATTAAGATCGGAGTCGAAGATATACCGAAGACTCGCATTTTCCACAAGGTATGGACTTTATGAGTATCCGGTGATGTCATTTGGATTGACCAACGCACCAGCACATTTCATGTACCTCATGAATTCGGTATTCATGCCCGAGCTGGACAAGTTTGTCGTGGTATTCATTGACGATATCTTGATCTACTCTAAGTCGGAAGAGGAACATGCCAACCACTTAAGAGTTGTGTTGCAACGACTAAAGGATCATCAGCTCTATGCTAAGTTCAGCAAGTGTGAATTTTGGCTGAAAGAAGTACCGTTCCTAGGTCACGTGATATCAGCCGAAGGAGTGGCCGTTGACCCGGGCAAGGTTCAAGAAGTGTTGGATTGGGAATCACCGAAATCTGTCTCACGGATCGGGAGTTTCTTGGGATTAGCTGGTTATTATAGAAGGTTTATCCCAAACTTCTCAAAGATTGCCAAGCCAATGACTAAGCTATTGGAGAAGGATAAGAAGTACGTGTGGAGCAAAGAATGTGAAGAAGCTTTCCAAACGTTGAAGAAGTTGTTGACTACAGCTCTCGTACTTGCTCGACCGGATCCGACGAAGCCTTTTGATGTGTATTGTGATGCATCAGGAACAGGACTCGGATGTGTTCTAATGCAGGAAGGTCGAGTGATCGCCTATGCTTCTCGACAACTAAGGCGTCATGAGGAACACTATCCTACCCATGATGCTGGAACTAGCAGCAGTGGTACTCGCATTGAAAGGTTGGAGACACTATCTCTTGGGTAACTTGGTACATTTATACACGGACCATAAGAGTCTCAAGTACATCTTCACTCAAGCAGATCTGAATATGCGACAGCGAAGATGGTTAGAACTGATCAAGGATTATGAGTTGGAAATTCATTACCACCCAGAAAAAGCAAACGTGGTAGCCGATGCATTAAGCCACAAGGCCCATTGCCATAATCTCACGGCTCAACTTTTAATTCAAGCACAAACATCCGAAGGTGAGGAGTCAAATCTTAGGATCATTCCGTATGGAACCTTGACTAATTTGGCTCCGATCCCTACCATTCGTGAAGAAGTGGTAGCAGCTCAACGGAAAAGCGTTGGTATAGGACACATAAAGAGACGACTCGAGAAGGGTGAAGTTAAATGCTTCAGGGAGGACGAAGCAGGAGTTATTTGGTTCAAGAATCGATTGGTAGTACCAAAAGATCTACCACTTCGCAAGAAGATATTGGATGAAGCCCATATGTCCAAATATTCTATTCATCCCGGAACCAACAAGATGTATCAAGATCTGAAGCAAAGATTTTGGTGGACGCGCATGAAGCGAGAAATAGCCAAGTATGTCAATGAATGTGATGTCCGTCGACGAGTCAAAGCCGAGCACTTGAAGCAAGCAGGACCCTTACAACCTCCGAGTATTCCCGAATGGAAGTGGGAAGACGTCGGTATGGATTTCATCGTGGTATTACCACTAAGTCCACGGAAACATGACTCCATCCGGGTTATTATGGACCGGTTGACGAAGTCTCGCTCACTTTATACCGGTACATACACGGTACACTACCGAGAAGTATGCGGAACTCTACATTGCTCGGATTCTCTGTTTGCATGGAGTGCCGAAGACCATTATATCGGACAGAGGAACACAATTTGTCTCCAGATTCGGGAACAACTACAAGAATCCTTGGGAACCAAGTTGATACGAAGCTCAAGCATATCATCCTCAAACGGATGGACAGACGTAAAGGATCAATCAATATCTCGAGGATATGCTTCGAGCATGTGTCTTGACCTATGGTAAAGATTGGGAGAAGTTTTTACCTTTGGCGAGTTCTCCTACAATAACAGCTACCAAGAGAGTACCGGAATGTCACCGTTCTAAGCTCTATATGGACGTAGTTGTCGTACACCCTTAAATTGGTCCGAAAGTGGAGAAAGGGTAATCTTCGGACCGGATCTAGTAAGAGATGCGAGAGGAACAAGTCCGTCTCATCCAACAGAACCTCAAGAAGCCTAAATCTCGACAGATCGGTTATACCGACAAAAGACGTCGAGAGTTAGTATTTCAGGTTGGAGATCAAGTTTATCTTCGAGTATCTCCAACCAAAGGTGTTCAAAGGTTCGGAATCAAGGGCAAGTTAGCACCACGATACATCGGACCTTTTCCTATCTTGGAAAGATGTGGAGCCGTGGCATATCGATTGGAATTGCCATCCCACTTGGCCGGAATCCATAACATATTTCATGTATCGCAACCGAAGAAATGTTTGAAACCACCAGTGGATATACCGACAGCTCGAGGTGGAACGAGTTACAGACGGACTTGACATATGACGAACGACCAATTAGAGTTCTCGACACCAAGGATAGAGTGACTCGCCATCGGACCATCAAATTCTACAAGGTCCAGTGGAGTAATCACTCGGAAACTGAAGCTACTTGGGAACAAGAAGAATTTCTTCGATCAAACTACCCCGAGTTCTTTAGTACTGTCGTCCGATCGTTTCGATCGTGAATCTCGGGACGAGATTCCTGTAAGGGGGAGGGCTGTAACAACCCTAAAGAATGAACATGCATTTCATGTCTTGTATCATCATGTCATCATGAGCATCTGTGAAAATTATTTATTTTTGTGTGAAGAAGATGCACATAAAATATCAAATTAACTAAAGAATAAAGTAAGTGTTAAAAAGAAATAAAATGAGAAGAAAATTCAAGTTTAACATTTTCTATAGCTTAATTATCATAAATAAAGATTTATTAAAATTTCCTGAAAGCATTTTGTCATGTAAAAATATTTACAAAAAATAAACAAAGTCTCTTTTATTAATTTAACTATGAAATTTTAATCCGAAAATGATTTGGAATTTCTACTTGGACTTAATAGGAAATATGCCTAAAATACTTTCACTAACACCCCTGAATTTTCGTGGAATTTTTGGAGCTCCGGAAGGTTGCTTTTTAATTAATCAAAAACCGAGGGGGTTTGATGTAAAACGACCACAGCCCCACTGTCGTTCTCTTCTCCCTCTCCCGCGCCTCAGCGGCATCGGCCTTAGCGTG
>JAUNZO010000732.1:0-67314 GCA_031894775.1 Chloris gayana
CAATTAAATTTGGAACTAATGCTTTCATGAGAATGTGTGTAGTGAATATCCAAAGCACATGAAAGTCTAGCAAGCACAATCAAAAAGGAGAAAAGAATTGCAAAATGCAATAAATGGAGAATTTGGAAAAGACCTCTCTCAAAGCTTGTGCCTCGCTTTATTTCTTTGCTTTGAGTCATAGGGATGCCGTACTATAAAGAGGGATGCAAATCACAAACGTGGCTAAGAATGGAGATGCTCACAAACTCAAGAAATCCCCTCCAAACCCATTCTTTACGAACCCATCGGAAGCTCCGGTGTGGTGCCGGAAGTTCCGGTAGGCTTACGAGAGAGTTTCGCTCTCGGGTAAGGCCATACCGGATGTTCCGGTCTCCAGTACCGGAAGTTCCGGTAGGCTTACGGAGAGTTTTGCTCTCGGGTAAGGCCATACCGGAAGTTCCGGTCCCTGATCCGGAAGTTCCGGTAGGCTTACGAGAGAGTTTTGCTCTCGGGTAAGGCCATACGGAAGTTCCGGTCCCGTACCGGAAGTTCCGGTAGGCTAACGAGAGCTTTGAGCTCTGCGGAATGCCATACCGGAAGTTCCGATACGGCACCGGAAGCTCCGGTGCGGTCCGATTTTCCAACCCTAAACCCACGTACGGAAGCTCCGGTACTCCACCGAAGTTCCGGTGTGGGCCAGAAGTCCGGATCTAACCCTAATTCGAACCATACCGGAAGTTCCGATACGCTATCGGAAGTTCCGGTGCGGGGTTTTCGAGACAGGCCAATGGCTCTTTTTGGGCTGTGGTATATAAGCCACACCCCCTCTCCATTCACTCTCTCTTGCACAACTCCGAACCAATACACACTTGAACTTCATTCCATCTACTCCAAATCCTCTCCAATAGCAAAAATTCCATCCTTGAGCTAGGATTTGAGTGAGAGACTTTGAGCAAGTGTTTGAGAGACTTGATTCCATTCTTGAGCATCTTCACTCCCGTCAAGCTTGTGATTTGGATTTGTTACTCTTGGAACTTTGAGCTCCTAGACGGCTAGACGTGCTCGTGAGCTCCCAACTTGTGTGGTGACGCTCGAGAAGTTTGTATTGCCCGTCCGGAAGGGACATTGATAGTGGAAAACTCAAGCTCAACCTTGGTGGTGACTTGAGGGAGAAATAGGGTTGAGAGAAACCCGGTCCTTGGTGGACTTTCTCAACGGAGACGTAGAGTCCTTGGTGGACTTGAACTTCGGTGAAAAATCCGTGTCTCTTGTGCTCTCTCCTTTTACTTGCGCGTTGTCGTTTATTTACTAGGTTGCTTGTTCGTTTTCCGTTGTGCCTTTAAATTCCTAGAATAGCATAGGGTTGTTCCTTTCGTTCTTGCAAACACTAGAATTGTGTAGGGTTTAATTCCGCATTTATCACCCTGCACCGGAAGTTCCGGTACCCTACCGGAAGTTCCGGTATTTGACGTTTTCGTCTTAGTGTTGTTTCGCAGAAAATTTTAGGTTCGCCTATTCACCCCCCTCTAGGCGACTTTCAATTGGTATCGAGAGCGGGTATCTTCGTTGAAGCCTCACCGCTTGAAGATCAAAGATGGCAAATGATAAAGAGGCAACGGGTAGTGGTGAAGCACCACCTAAGGTAGCCGGTGAAAGGGGTCATGAGACCGCACGGGGAATGCCGGAGATGGAAATGGAAAAGGGCCTGCCCAAGGTGGAGATGTGCTTAGTGCTTTGCCGATGAGCTACAACAGAACACCATATTCCTACAGTGATGGAAGAGATGAGCATATTGGACCCGACTCAGGAAGACTACCATACTTTGATGGTCAATACTTTGATCATTGGAAAACAAAGATGCTACTACATTTGGATTCAATGCATCAAAATGTGAGAAATGTGACTCAAAATGGATTCCTATGGGAATGTAGAAGCAAGCCAACCGCACAAGACTTGTTCAATGTTAGGTGCAATGTGGCGGCGGCTAGTGCTCTCGTATCCGCGCTTAGTCCCGCCGAGTATGAGAAGATAACCGGAATGGAGGATGCCCATCAAATTTGGTTGAAGCTTGAATTGGTTCATGAGGGCATTGATAGTGTGAAGGAGTCTAAGCTAGAAGGGCTTAGAGAAGATTTTAACTACTTTGTCATGAGGTCGGATGAAGGGCCAACGGAAGCCCATGATAGGATGATGAGGATAGTGAACATGAGAAGAGCACTTGGAGAAAAGGTGTTGGACTTGGATGTGAATAGAAGGTTGCTACAAGCCTTGCAAGCATGGGATGCCAACATAGTGTCCAACATAAGAGACAAAGATGGT
This sequence comes from Chloris gayana, assembly GCA_031894775.1. Classification (NCBI taxonomy): domain Eukaryota; kingdom Viridiplantae; phylum Streptophyta; class Magnoliopsida; order Poales; family Poaceae; genus Chloris; species Chloris gayana. Next base: position 2,299 of record JAUNZO010000732.1, read on the forward strand.
TTTAGATACTTCACAACCGATGAAGTGATTGGCAAGGTGCTCTCCCAAAAACAGCAAATTGACCAAGGGAATAGGATCAATGCATTGCTCAAGGACAAAGAAAAAGCTAGTGGGAGCAAGAATGATTTGGCTCTTAATGCCGAACAAGAAAAGAAGAAGAAGGTGATTGAGGAAAGTGATGATGATAGCGATGATGAAATGGCTCTCTTTGTGAAAAGATTCAACAAGCTTATGTCAAAAAGGAGCTCCAAGAAAAATGACCAAGACAAGAGCAAATTGAGGAAGGCCAAGAACACGTGCTATATTTGTGGAGACAAAGGTCACTTCATGACGGAGTGTCCAGGAGAACTACAAGAACAAGCAAAATAAGAAGGGAGACAAGAAATACAAGAAGCATAGAAAGTACCAGTCGGGGTGAAGCACACATTGGACAAGAATGGAACTCCGATGGATCATCTTCCTCCTCCGAGTCGGATTCCGATGAAGAGAAGGGATGCATTGCATCACTTGCTTTTGGGCTAACACCAACCAACTCCTCCTTGTTTGGAAGCTTGACCGATGATAAAGATGACGCCGGACACAAGTGCATGATGGCTAAAGGCTCTAAGGTAAATGCTAATGGAAGCTCTCAAATTCCTAACATGTTTGATTTGTTGGACATCATTGAGCAGGAAAAGGAGACCAATGAGAGGCAAGAGGAGCTTCTTGAGAAACAAGAGGAAATGCTTGTTCAAGAGAAGCAAAGGGTGCTTGAACTTGAAAAGCTCCTAGAAGTTGAGAGGAAGAAGAATGAGGACTTGGTAAAGTCTCTCAAAGTGGTTGAAGAAAATAGTGAGACACTTAAAGTCACAAATATGTCACTTCAAGAGAAGTGTGATGACTTGTAAAAGGATCACAATTCTCTCAAAGTGCAATTTGAGGAAATTAAGTGTAACACTACTTCCTCTCAATCTTCGTCTTGCCCCCATCTAGCAATGAATGTACTAGGTGCAACAAGATTGATGTTGAAGCTTGTACAAGAAACATCAAGACCATTGGTGACTTGAAGAAGCAAGTGCAAGAACTTCAACAACAAGCACAAAAGAAGATGAAGACCATTGATGAGGCCAAGGCCGAGTATGCAAGGGGTGCGTACACCAATGTGAGACGATCACATGTGAAGGATGGCATTGGATACAAGCAAGGTGACAAGCATAATGCAAGAATCAACAAGAACGGCACCGAATTCATCAAGTTCACCAAGGAGGGTGAATATCAAAAGAAGCAAGTCAAGAGGGAGAAGCAAATCAAGAACACTAACAAATCTTCTCTTATTTGTGATTTGCGTACTAACGTGCCTAACCCCTCTTGTGCTCTCTTTTATGATTTTAATGCGACCTATGTGCTAATGAGGAACAAGCATGGTCGTGTCTATGCAAAATATGTTGGGCCACGCAACAAGACCCACAAATCTTGTGTGTGGGTGCCCAAGACACTTGTTACTAATGTGAGAGGACCCAAGCAAATTTGGGTACCTAAAAACAAAGCATAAATTGTTTTGTAGGAATACTCCTCCGGTGGTTCATCATGGGTGGTCGATAGTGGATGCACCAATCATATGACCGGAGACAAGAAAATGTTTGAGTCATTCGAGCCAAGCAAAGAAAGAAATGAATATATCACTTTTGGAGACAACGGAAAAGGCTATGTGTTAGGTTATGGTAACATTCCTTTAACTTTTCCGCATTCACTTTCGAAGGTTATGCTTGTGGATAACGTTGACTTCAATTTGTTGTCTATCTCACAACTTTGTGGAATGGGCTACAATTGCTTGTTCAACGACAAGGGTGTGATTGTCTCAAGGAGAAGTGATGGCTCGATTGCTTTTGAGGGTGTGCTCAAAGAGAAGCTTTATGTTGTGGATTTCACCGCGGATAAAGCAAAACTTGACACATGCTTGGTTGCAAAGTCCGACATGGGATGGTTGTGGCATAGACGACTAGCCCATGTCGGTATGAGAAATCTTCATAAACTCCAAAAGGGCGGTCACATTCTTGGACTAACGAATGTTTGCTTTGAGAAAAATAAAATTTGCGGTGCATGCCAAGCCGGAAAACAAGTTGGAGCACCACATCCATCCAAGAACATAGTGACAACCACAAGGCCGTTGGAGATGCTTCACATGGACCTCTTCGGTCCCATTGCCTACATTAGCATCGGCGGTAACAAATATGGACTTGTTATTGTTGATGATTATTCTCGCTTCACGTGGGTATTCTTTTTGTGTGATAAAGGTGAAGTAAAGGATGTACTCAAGACATTCTTGAAAAGAGCACAAAATGAATTTGAAGTGAAGATCAAGGCCATAAGGAGTGACAATGGCACCGAGTTCAAGAATACTCAAGTTGAAGAGTACCTTGGTGAGGAGGGCATCAAGCATGAGTTTTCGGCACCCTACACACCTCAACAAAATGGGGTGGCCGAAAGAAAGAACCGCACACTCATAGAGATGGCAAGAACTATGCTTGATGAATACAAGACCTCCGATCGTTTTTGGGCCGAAGCAATCAATACCGCATGTCATGCCTCAAACCGGTTGTATCTTCATCGACTCTTGAGGAAAACACCATACGAGCTACTAAGCGATAAAAAGCCTAACATCTCGTACTTTCGAGTTTTTGGGAGCAAATGCTTCATGCTCAACAAGAAACCCAAGACTTCAAAGTTCTCCCCTAAGGTTGATGAAGGCTTCTTGCTTGGGTATGGTTCAAATTGTCACGCCTATCGTGTCTTCAACAAAACCACCGGTTGTGTTGAAGTTTCACGGGACGTGACGTTTGATGAATCTAACGGCTCTCAAGGGGAGCAAGTTGTTATCAATAATGCAGATGTTGAGGCTCCTAGGCAAGCAATCAAGAGAATGGCACTTGGTGATGTGAGACCGCAAGAACCACAAAGTAATCAAGATCAACCTCCTCCCTCAAGTCAAGACCAACAATGCGCAAATCATGATCAAGTTGATCAAGATCAAGAAGTTGGTGATGAAGATCATGCACAAGTACAAGATGATGAACCAACATCGCATGATCAAGAGGTTGAACAAGGCGGTGGTCAAACAAGCTCACATCCACCACACCCAAGAGTGCACCAAAGTGTGCAACGTGACCACCCCGTGGAACAAATCCTTGGAGACATAGAAAAGGGGGTAATCACTCGTTCTCGTGTTTGCAATTTTTGTGAACATTACTCTTTTGTCTCTTCTTTGGAGCCATTTAGAGTAGAAGAAGCACTCGAGGACTCGGATTGGGTGATGGCCATGCAAGAAGAATTGAACAACTTCACAAGAAATGAAGTTTGGACATTAGAAGAAAGACCAAGAAGCAAGAATGTTGTGGGCACCAAGTGGGTGTTCCGCAATAAGCAAAATGAAGACGGCGTTGTAACAAGGAACAAAGCAAGATTGGTGGCAAAAGGATATTCACAAGTAGAAGGATTGGACTTTGATGAAACCTATGCCCCCGTAGCAAGGCTTGAATCAATAAGAATACTACTTGCCTTTGCCACTCACCACAACTTCAAGTTGTACCAAATGGACGTCAAGAGTGCATTCCTAAACGGGCCAATCAAGGAAGAAGTATACGTGGAGCAACCACCGGGCTTTGAAGACCCCAAGTATCCTAATCACATATATAAACTCCATAAGGCGCTCTATGGGCTTAAGCAAGCACCAAGAGCATGGTATGAATGCCTTAGGGATTTCCTTTTGAAAAAGGGTTTTGAAATGGGCAAGGCCGATGCAACCCTCTTCACAAAGCGTTTTGATCATGATATATTTGTGTGCCAAATTTATGTCGATGACATAATATTTGGTTCTACTAACCAAATGTTTTGTGATGATTTTAGCAAGATAATGACCAAGAGGTTCGAGATGTCTATGATGGGTGAGTTGACATTCTTTCTAGGATTTCAAGTCAAGCAACTCAAGGAGGGCACCTTCCTATGTCAAGCCAAGTACACTCAAGACATATTGAAGAAGTTTGACATGGACAAGGCAAAGCCCGCCAAGACGCCCATGGCAACAAATGGCCATCTTGACCTCACCAAGAAAGACAAGCCGGTTGATCAAAAGGTTTTTCGCTCTATGATCGGCTCTTTGCTTTATCTTTGTGCATCTAGGCCCGATATCATGCTTAGTGTGTGTATGTGTCCACGTTTCCAAGCCGCTCCTATGGAGTGCCACATGGTGGCCGTTAAAAGAATCTTGAGATACTTAGTGCACACACCCAACCTAGGGCTTTGGTACCCCAAGGGTTCAAAGTTCAACCTAATAGGCTATTCCGATGCGGATTATGCCGGGGACAAAGTGGATAGAAAGAGTACCTCCGGGACTTGCCAATTCTTGGGTAGGTCCCTAGTGTCATGGTCATCCAAGAAACAAAATTCCGTTGCACTATCCACGGCCGAAGCGGAGTATGTGGCAGCCGGTAGTTGTTGTGAACAACTATTGTGGATGCGACAAACTCTAAGGGACTACGGTTACAAGTTGAACCGTGTTCCTCTCCTATGTGACAATGAGAGTGCCATAAAGCTAGCTTATAACCCCGTTGAGCATTCGCGCACAAAGCATATAGATATCCGCCATCATTTCTTGAGAGATCATTCTATAAAAGGGGATATTGAGGTGAGCCATGTGAAAACCGAAAATCAATTGGCCGACATTTTCACCAAGCCCTTAGATGAAAGCCGGTTTTGCTATCTAAGGAGTGAGCTAAATATACTTGACTCTAGCAACGTGGTGTAAAAGCGTGCACATTTGCTTGTTGCTTTATTCGCTTTGGATCTTAAGATGAAATGCATGCCTTCGAAAATTAACTAAGCTTTTTGAAAGCCTTTTTCTTGGTTCTTGACCAATAGGTCAAATCTTGTCAAAATATGATCATAGCTTTGTTTGTTGATTGTATACTGATCACATGATGTCAAGATGCCCCACTAGTCCATCAAAATTATTTTTGAAAACTCTTCTCAAAACTTCACCTCCTCCTCTCTGTTTTCCCCCTACGGAAGTTCCGGTAGGGTGCCGAAGTTACGGTACGGGGACCGGGGCTCGGCGTTTATTTCCCGGTCGGAAGTTCCGTGAGGGGACCGGAGGTTCCGGCGGAGGTCGAACGAGAGGACTTTCCCTCTCGGTCGAAAGTTCCGGTACCCGGTGCCGGATGCTCCGGCCGGGAGCTCACCCTCGGGTGTCATACCCACACCGGAAGTTCCGGTGCGGGTCGTTGACCTAGGGTTTGAGCCCGCACCGGAAGTTCCGGTAGGCTACCGGAAGTTCCGGTGCGGGGCGGCAGATATAAATAGGGGAGCCCGTCTCCTTGAAAGGGACGGCTCCCATTTGAAAAAGACTCCTCTTTTTCCTCTTCTCTCTTCGGATCTCCATCAACCGGAAGCTCCTCTCAACTTCCGGCGACGGTCTACGGCAAGCTTCTCCAAGCTCCTTCCTCCGGTCTTCTCCAAGCACCTAGCTAGAGGAGAAGGTATACCTTCATTGCCTTCACTTCTAGATCTAGGCTTAAATCCTTGAATCCCTAGGAATATTTGATGCTTAGATGTTTCTCTAGCGGTTCTAGAACACTAGCATGCTTCTAGGAAGTAATTCCATTGGCTAGATGTGAATTTTTCGCACTTGCTAGGGTTAGGGTTGACCCCTACCGGAAGTTCCGGTAGGCTACCGGAAGTTCCGGTATGGGTCAGCCACGACGGATATGGAACCCGTCGGAGGTTCCGGTACCTTGTACCGGAAGTTCCGGTATCTAGTACCGGAAGTTCCGACGAGAGGCCCATCCTGTTAGCATCTTCCTAGCATCTCAAAATTTCCACACTTGTGTATGTTGCTCCTTACACATGTTTTCTCTCTGTTAGATGACTCGTGGCGGGAAGCGAGACGGTGACCAAGCGTCCAGCACCCGCTCAAGGTCATGATGACTCGGACTCGGACTCGGACTTCGACGTGCCGAATCCACGCCTTGTCAAGAGGCGAGGCCACGGGAACCGGTCTTAAGCCTTCCTCCCGTGGTCTTGGCCCCGGTAAGGGCAAAGGTCTTGGAAGGGGCAAATGAAAGAGCACAGCTAGGAGACCTCCTCCCGCTCCCGTGTCGGATGATGAAGAAGAAAGTGAGGAGGAGGCTGGAAATGTGGGCGAGGATGAGTGGTTTCTCCCCATCGCCCGCAACTTGCGGGAGCACTACAAGTATGAAGCGAGGTCACCAGCTGTGAGTGGCGGTGCAGGCTATAATGTGCCTTTCTACGAGAGATGAGGTGCAGAAATATAGGAGCAAGTGCCCGTGGCTCAAGGCTAAGGAAAGGGGTGTGGAGGACATTCGCTTTTGGGACCACACCCAAGGCTGAGTGGTACAAGGAGGTGCTCAAGTTGAAGAAGAAGACTCATGAGATGAAGTGGAGCAAGTGGGATCTGGATGGATCGTCGGAATGATCCCGTCTTCACTCAAATCAAGGCTGAGTATACTAGGAGGGATTTGGTGGAGATTATGGGGCTTGAGCATGGGTGGAACACGAAGCTGGTGGTTCAATTCTATGCCACTCTTTGGCTTGAGTTCGATGATGACTCCCGGGAGGACTCCATCATGCACTTGGACGCTTGATGGAAACCGGTTCCAAGTCACATATGCTTGAGTTTGCATAGATTCTCGGATTTGGCCATGACGACGCTATGAAGAACAATGTGAACATGTTTGACCCTCCGGATGATGCAGCTTTGGAGTTCATGTATGACAGCCGCTACGCTCACCCCAAGACGATGATCATTGGGACACACTTCGGGCTGCACCCCTACTACCGTGTTACGAACAATATGTTCGGATGGACTTTGGATCCTAAGATAGGGGATGCATCTTCTTTGTTGGCGAGAATCCAAGACTTTACTTTGTGTCATGCGTCCGGGAGCTGAGCCGTTTTATGTTTTTGAGCATATTTGGACTTCCATCATCAACCACTCCTACACTCATAAGGCGAGCCTTCCCTTCGCTCCCTTTATTATGAAGATGATTGAGGCTCATCACTGGTATGCACTTTGTACATGATAAGGATCACCCCGGACTTCGTCCCAAGAGGTTCCAGCTCTTACCCTCTCCTCGGGGATCACCGGTGCGACGACGAGGCTCCTCCACCACCAGCTCGGCAAGGCTGGAGATGCTCCACCTACCTCTTCTCGCCGGACTCGCAGCAAGTCCGGATTCATCAGCTCGGTCCTCAAATCTATCTTTTGCATGTGCAAGGCTAATAGTGAGGACATCTATGAGATGAGAATGGAGCAGCGGCGCATAAATGAAGGACATCACCGATATCTCTCTCACCTAGCTCGGCAGCAGCAGCAACCACCACCTCCTCCCTTGGACCTTGCACCGATAGTACCTCGGCGGTGGGAGGACCCTTGGGCTCCATATCAGCAGGCCGCGGGAGTGGCGGCACGAGCGGCACGAGGCAGCAGCTCGGGGTGTGGAGGGCAATGGCACCGAGAGTGGAGAGGATGACAGCGCCGAGGATGTTCCGACCGCCTCGGCTCCCCGCTCGAGCACTCGGATCCCGCTCCATGAGAAGGGCAAGGGAGTGGCACGCCCACGGATGAGGAAGAAAGCGATGAAGAGGACGGCGGCGACGACGACGATGACGACGAGTGATCCTCTCTTGGGCGTTCTAGTTCTTTTCTCCTTTTTGGTGATGTGTTGCCAAAGGGGAGAAGAAATTTCTATCTTTTTATCTTTATCACGTTTTTATGATGTAATGAACTATGTGTGTGAGATGGACAAGTGGTTTGGAACTATGGATGATTGTAATAAGTTTAGACTTGTTTTTATTATCTATCTATGTGGTTTGCTTTATGATATGCTTGGTGATTTGTTGCTTCTCTCTTTTAGATGCATTTGTGTGATGATAAAATGCCATATTGCATTGTTTGTGGTTTTCTTTATTATGGATGCATAGATAAAGGGGGAGCTCCTCATGATTCTTATCTCTAATGTGCACTTGGTATTGTATAGGCCAACTCTTGAAATTCAATTTCATGCACATATAAAGGGGAGCTCATCTTTTATCTTTGCAAGTTGTGCTTTTCAATTCATCTTTTTAGAAATTTGATTGTATTGGCATCAATCACCAAAAAGGGGAGATTGAAAGTGCATCTAGGCCCCTCATTTTATTTTGGATGATTGATATCAATACAATTAAATTTGGAACTAATGCTTTCATGAGAATGTGTGTAGTGAATATCCAAAGCACATGAAAGTCTAGCAAGCACAATCAAAAAGGAGAAAAGAATTACAAAATGCAATAAATGGAGAATTTGGAAAAGACCTCTCTCAAAGCTTGTGTCTCGCTTTATTTCTTTGCTTTGAGTCATAGGGATGCCGTACTATAAAGAGGGATGCAAATCACAAACGTGGCTAAGAATGGAGATGCTCACAAACTCAAGAAATCCCCTCCAAACCCATTCTTTCTGAACCCATCGAAAGCTCCGGTGTGGTACCGAAAGTTCCGGTAGGCTTACGGAGAGTTTTGCTCTCGGGAAAAGCCATACCGGAAGTTCCGGTCCCTGGTACCGGAAGTTTCGGTAGGCTTACTGAGAGTTTTGCTCTCGGGTAAGGCCATACCGGAAGTTCCGGTAGGCTTACGAGAGTTTTGCTCTCGGATAAGGCCATACCGGAAGTTTCGGTCCCCGGTACCGGAAGTTCCGGTAGGCTAACAGAGAGCTTTGAGCTCTGCGGAATGCCATACCGGAAGTTCCGATACGGCACCGGAAGCTCCGGTGCGGTCCAGTTTTTCCAACCCTAAACCCACGTACCGGAAGCTCCGGTACTCCACCGAAGTTCCGGTGTGGGCCGAAAGTCCGGATCTAACCCTAATTCGAACCATACCGGAAGTTCCGATACGCTATCGGAAGTTCCGGTGCGGAGTTTTCAGACAGGCCAACGGCTCTTTTTGGGCTGTGGTATATAAGCCACACCCCCTCTCCATTCACTCTCTCTTGCACAACTCCGAACCAATACACACTTGAACTTCATTCCATCTACTCCAAATCCTCTCCAATAGCAAAAATTCTATCCTTGAGCTAGGATTTGAGTGAGAGACTTTGAGCAAGTGTTTGAGAGACTTGATTCCATTCTTGAGCATCTTCACTCCCGTCAAGCTTGTGATTTGGATTTGTTACTCTTGGAGCTTTGAGCTCCTAGACGGCTAGGCGTGCTCGTAAGCTCCCAACTTGTGTGGTGACGCTCGAGAAGTTTGTATTGCCCGTCCCGAAAGGGACATTGATAGTGGAAAACTCAAGCTCAACCTTGGTGGTGACTTGAGGGAGAAATAGGGTTGAGAGAAACTCGGTCCTTGGTGGACTTTCTCAACGGAAACGTAGAGTCCTTGGTGGACTTGAACTTCGGTGAAAAATCCGTGTCTCTTGTGCTCTCTCCTTTTACTTGCGCGTTGTCGTTTATTTACTAGGTTGCTTGTTAGTTTTCCGTTGTGTCTTTAAATTCCTAGAATATCATAGGGTTGTTCCTTTCGTTCTTGCAAACACTAGAATTGTATAGGGTTTAATTCCGCATTTATCAACCTGCACCGGAAGTTTCGGTACCCTACCGGAAGTTCCGGTATTTGATGTTTTCATCTTAGTGTTGTTTCGCAGAAAATTTTAGGTTCGCCTATTCACCCCCCCCTCTAGGTGACTTTCAGTCGTGCAAGAGGAAGGTGGGATCCTCTCGAAGTCGGCGGTGTCAACATCCTTGACACCAATCCCGAGAGGAAGAAGACTAGGCGGGCACCGTTTAGCCCTCTGTGATGGTCTATTTGAAATATGTGTGCACGAACAGATGTATTGAACTACCTGTGTGTTACGTTTTTACGTTTGAACTATGTCGGTGTGTTATGTTTGAACCATGTCTTGAGAATGTTATTTCAAATATTATGTGAACTATGTTTAGAACTATGTTTCGAATTCTATTAAATATCTTGTGTTTGGTAATGTTTCAATCCCGAAACCAAACATCAGGTGTAGAGACATTAATTATCACATTCCAAACTTTTCAAACACGAAGATTGGTGTTTTTGTGCATCCCCGGATCGGTCACACCACACGAACGGCGTGACCACCGACGGCATATGGCGCGACCCCTTGGTCGCACATGAGGCTGACGGCGGGCCTTGCCACTGGGTCGCGCCATACGGTATGGCGTGATATGGCGTGACCCACTGTTAGGTCGCGCCACGGACGCCCCGGTTCTAGGGGGTGCCGGTATCGTAGCCCCGGGTCGCGCCATATGAGCCCATTGGTCACGCCATAGGTTATGGTGCGACCCGGTGGCAAGGCCCACCGTCGGCCTCATGTGCGACCCCGGCCTCATGTGTGAGCTACAAATTTCTATCATGGCAAGGTCGGTGGCGGAGGAATCCGATCAAACTTGGACATTGTAGTCCCGTCTCATAATTGTGGTGACGGTGGAACGCCTTGTCACGAGCTTGTCACAATTATTGTGCTGTGCGAGAGGAATCCAATGGGAGCCGCAGACCATGCCCGTATGTGACACGGTCGGTGAAGGAATCCAATGCTAAGAATTTTCCCTATATAAGGACGGATGCGGCATCACATTCGGTCGTCATCACTTTCATATAGCAATGTCCGGTCCAAGGCGTGGCAGGAGAGGGAGAGCCACTAAGCATGAAGATCTCGTCACCTATGGTGACAACTCTCTCGGACCGGAATGGTTCGATTCGCCACTACCGAGTTTCCATTCGAGACAAGGAGTGAGTTCCAACGCGAAGGCAATCCATTGAGGGTGGATGGCCTTCCTCGGGGAATATGGCCCAAGTGTGAGCATGGTCGTGACTTGTGTTGTGCAACTCCTTCATCACGGTGGGGATATACACAGCGACCGTCGTTTCTTTCGCTGTCCAATAGGCGGGGTAAGCTAGTGCGTCATTCTGTCACTTAGATTATTTCATTTGAATATTGACAAATATTTACTCTCCCGAGCAGAGTTACGATGACGAAGGCAATTGCAAGTGGACACACTTGGTAGATCCACCCATCAATGGGATTGTGCAAGAGTATATCTCGCACCTGCAAAACAAAATCTTCGACTTACAGCGTGAAATAGAGGAACCTTCACTATTTGATGACAACGACGATGTTGTGGTCTCGTGAGAACCTTGAATGTCCATGTCCACACCATAAGCTAGGGCCTGCTCAACCACCACCAGCAGCACCAGCACCACCTCCGGGGCCACCAGCACCGCCACAGGCACCATATGGCTACTACAATGATTTCTACTCTCGGGGGTCGTCCAATTACATGTAGTTTTGAGACCTATCCTTGAACTACCGATTAGCATGCATATCAAAATAATGTGTCCCTATCTTCCTTCACTAGTCTTGTTGTTTATATTTAACCTATTCCGAGTATGTCCCTAAATAATGTGTAATTTTTAATTGGGACATTGGAGTGCATTTTAAACATGTTGTAATGTCATCAGTAGTCCCTTCTTTAATTAATGAGGAGCATTGGATTCCCGGATGACCATTTGTACCATTTATGAGTGCTATCACTTTGCTTCGATGAGTGCCAATCACTTTACAAGCGAGATCGGTTGATGGTGACGCCTCAGTACTCCCTATAGATGCCAACTAATATGTAGGCTTTACAGACGATGTAGACATCTCACTGCATGTCCACTAATACGTACCGATTACTACGATGATGGTAAACTAATTAAAAATTACCACATGAAAATGGTTACTTATTCCCACATGTTAAAAACTGAAACTTGGTATAATATGATATATCGTTTCCCAGATATTATAACGTGTTTTTTCACGATCGAAACAACCATGTAACGTTAATCACACCGAGTAAAGCATCCAATGCTGAGGGCCCGACAAAGAAATGGCTAAAGGTGAGAGCATCTTTCATCTGCTCCACCGGTAGTGCTCTTGTGCAGCGACTCCCACCGACTAAAGCATCTAATGTTGAGTGCCCGACAAAGAATTTGGTAAAGGAGAGAGCATCATTCATCTGGTCCGTCGGTACTGCTCTTGTGCAGCAACTCCCACCGACACGCAACATTCCTGGTGGCGTGACCGCGGCGTGACCAGGCTGGGAGTCAACGGGCCACGTCGCGCGCCTGAGCTGGCCCGCGAGCCTACGTGGCTATTGGTCACGCCATGTGCATGGGCGTGACTCTATTGTCCGGACGCGCCATATGACATGGCGGGACCAAAAGGGCCATAGGATGAAAATTTAGTTCGGGAGGACCATTTGTAAAAAATTAGAGGAAAAAGGGCTAAAATAAAAAAAAATCGAGCAGGGCTCCAAGTTCGTGCTCTGCTTCCTCTACGCCTCGCTTCCCGATCCGCCCATCAACGCCACCACCGCCCTCTCCGGCCTCCCCGGCCGCGACCCCTCCGGCGACGACCGCATCAGCGCCCTCCCGTTCGCGCTCCTCCGCAACATAGTCTCCCGCCTCCCCACCAAGGACGCCGCGCGCACCGCCGTGCTCTCCCGCCGCTGGCGCCCCGTATGGCGGTGCTCGCCGCTCGTCTTCGCCGACATTCAGCTCCTCCGGGGCCACCAGAAGCCCACGCGCGCCGACACGCCGCGGCTCGTCGCCGCCATCACCCGCGTCCTCGCCACGCACCCGGGCCCCTTCCGCACCGTCCACCTCGTCAGCGGTTACCTGGACGCGCACCGGCGGGAGCTCGGACGCTGGGTGCAGAGGCTCGCCGACAAGGGCGTGCAGGAGCTTGTCCTAGTCAATCGGCCCTTCCCACTCGATGTGCCCCTCCCCGCCGCGCTCTTCAACATCGGCACGCTCACCCGCCTCTACCTCGGCATCTGGAAGTTCCCGGACACGTCCGCTCTCCCACGCGGCGGCCGCGGCGCGGTGTTCCCACACCTGCGTGAGCTCGTCCTCTGCGCCGTCCAAATGGAGAACCGCGACCTGGAATTCCTCCTCGCAGGCAGCACTGTCCTCGAGACCCTCGGCATACTGGGGAGTAAGAAGGGGGTGCGTCTCCGTCTCACCTGCCAGCACCTCCGATGCGTGCAAATCTCCTTTTGCCCTGTGGAGAGCATTACGGTGGTGGACTGCCCAAACCTCGAGCGGCTCTTCCTGTGGGGATTCTGCGACGGGGGCGCGTGTGGCATCAGGTTCAAGGTTGGCCGTGCCCCAAAGCTGCACCAGCTTGGATTCTTGGAGCCGGGAGTTCACATGCTAGATATAAACAACACTGTAGTCAGACCTCTCACCAATGTACATGCGCATTCTTCACCTGTCTCTCTGATCATTCTTCCATTTCTTTACTTTGAGTTCATTTGCATCTTGAAGTGTTGTTAATCAACGGCAACTGATATAACTAGGTGACTTTATTAATTTTGCTAGTCAGGGATAAATGCAAGCCCAAACACCATGGCCTGTGCCGTTGGTGTGAAGATTCTCGGAATACACCTGCGTTTTGGAGTTCGCAATGATGCCAAAATGCTGCACCCCTTCCTCAGATGCTTTCCTAATGTCGAGACACAACATATCATGGTATCAACTAAATCGTATCATGACACACCAGCATGTTGTGTTATTACTAGTGCCACTGCGTTATCACTGATTTATTCCATTGCAGTCTGCAAAATCTACTGAAATCACTGGCAAGGTAAACCTCAAGTTCTGGGAGGAAGCTGGTCCCGTCAAATGCTTTCAGGGCATCAAATCTATGTCCTTTCGTGAATTCCAAGGGGAGCGAGGCGAGGTATCCTTCCTCAAGTTTTTCTTCCAGAATGCCAAGGTTCTGAAGAATGTGGTAGTCATGGTGTCGAAAGGAAGGTTCACATCCATTGGTGAGATGATTTCCAAAGTGGAGTCTTTGATCCCTGAAAATTGGGCCAGTAGAGGCTGTTCACTTCATGTCCACGAGAGTAAAGCTAAAGGGGGCGATCTTTGTAGCTTCCAAGGAGGACTTGATCTTTCTGTTAGTGATCCTTTCGTTGAAGTCAAAAGCATATTTATATAACATTTACCATCATCCTAAGCATAGTTTTCCTGGAAGTTGTCATTGTTCTGTTGCAGTGTCACATAGAAGGCATTGTCCTAGATTGTTTAATGAAGCTTTTGTTGGTCGCGCTGCAGTGTCTAGCTTTAAGTGCTAGAGTTTACTGTGCTGCTTTATTAGCCAGGTAAATTTTGTTTTGGTAGGCAACACTGGTGGACTATAGTATCAGCATCATTTGCCACTGTTTTGGCTACTATTGGTGATAATTTGCTAAACATCTCTTTCGTTTGCCTGATGAAAACTCAAAACATGATCTGAGATATTATTTGGCTGATTGTCTCAGCAGCTCTCTTCAACATGCAAATTGTGCATCCTGAACATTGGCAATTCTACCAAGTCATGGACCATCACTGCTTTCTGTGTTCTTAATTCCATGATGAAATGTGTCATTTATTCGTTTAGCTATGCGAAGTCAATTTCTTGTCTCAACTGCATAACTGACCCAAGATCCTAGATTGACTCTCATTGCACCAAACATTATTATATCTTCGCTGGTATTATTTGTATAGCACTGTGTTCCGACTAATTTGAAAGGCATGTCAGCATGGGTGTGGTCCTTTAATCTAAACTCCATGACTATCTCAACATCTTTTATACTAATTATACTCTCATCATTTTTTTCTATTGTTGATAACTTGATATTGGTTTAGTTCAAACATCATCAATAGAAAATTGGAGGGATATCCACCAAGCTTTATCTGTACAACATTGATTGGCTATATGGTTGACCAAAGGCATCACATGCTTATATGTGTTTGTTGCAGCATTGAGTTCTGATCTTGCGCAAAGTAATCTATTATGCCAGTATATCTATATTGCCATACTGCTTAATGGTTCATATTATCACAATGGTAACCTGGTTTCTCATGATGTTTATAAACTAAGCTGTATTAATCATGTTGTTCGTGCTGTGCATTCATGTACGGACCTTTTTATTATTATTATTATTATAAGAGACAAATACATTTGTGATATGCATCTATATAACTAATTTCATTCTTCAAGCTTAATGTCTCAAGAACAATTAGTGTTTTGTAATCTTTAGAATTTTCAAAACAATTTGCATGAGATATTTTCATGGTTAAGCCTGTTAGTTCTAGTGCAGTTAGCTAAATGCTGAAGGTATTAATACTAGGACGGTGGCTAGGTAAATGCTAAAGATACTATATGTCAAAAAAAAATTGCTGAATTAATTTCTGCTTTCTGGATGACAACAACATGGATCATTATGTCAGCATCTTAAATCTCTCGCGTTGGCTAATCTTTGGCATGATGTTAGTGATCACGCATTCAAACTCATGAAATTACTTAGGTACCCACCTTTTTGTCTGTTGAAGCTTGGAGAGGTATGTTGACCTACTATGTTGCTTACTGTTGCAGTAGTTTCTATAGCATTCTTTTGTTGGATCTTGCAGCATATTTTGCTGTTTGCAGTTGCATATCGTACATCCTGAAATGTAAATGCTGTTTTGGTAGTCAACATGATATAGTATCTGCTGGTATTGGTGTATTAACTACAGTTAGTGATAATATTTGTTTGACATCTTTTTCGTTTGTCTGATGAAAATTAGAGACATGATCTGAGATACTATTTGGCTTACTGTCTCAGCTGATCTTTTCAGCTTGCAACACGCTGAATATTGGTCATGCACTGAGTTATTAACTCAGGACCATCACTTTTTTTTTGTGGTATATATTTTGAATTCCATGAAAGGTGTCATTTTATTCATGTAGCTATGTGCAATCATTTAATCTCAACTGCATAACTAGTTCAACATCCTAGACTGACTTTAATTCCAAATTTTATCATATCTTCACAGCTATTGTTTGTATGGTACTGTGTTCCAACTTCTTTGAAAAGGCTGTTTTAACTGTTGTAGAAATTCGTTTAGCTCAAACATCAGCAATAGAGGGACTATGAGTTGAATTCTACCAGGCATTATCTGTGTAACATAGACTGACCATAGCACCAAGGGCATTGTGTATTTATAAATTTTTCTTGCAGCATACTGCATAGAATTTGGATCTGGCAGAAACTAATCTATTTATGCCAATATGTCTTTTTGTCCTGTTTAACGGCACAGATTATCATGATAAATTGTTTTCTCATGGGGTTAACAAACCAAGAAGAATTATTAATCATGTTCTTGCTATGCATTAATGCACTCTATGACATGTACAAACCTTGGATTGTAAGAGCCTAAGGGGCACAAATACATGTTGATATGCATATATCATCGTTGAAGCTTTAAGTTCTTGGAAGCTTTAGTTCTGTTGCAGTTTCAATGAGGTATTTTCCAAGATTAAGTATGTTAGTTATACTAGAATGGTTAGCTAAATGCCGAAGGTTATATCACATCTCGTAAATAGAAACTGTTGCTCAAGCAATTGCTGTTATCTAGATGACAACATTATGGATCCTTCTGTCAAAATCTTAAATCACTTCTTTGGATCACCTGACATTAGTGATCACACTCTAGAAATTTTATAGGGGTCAGGTCAGTGTCTGATGCATGATCCATTCGTCCGGGTGTGTAAAGGTTGATTGCTGTGTAAGGTTCATTTTCTTACCAACCCTGTGGAAACTTTTCTGTAATTGAAGTTAGCCATGTGGCATTCTTTATCTGTGATTGAGGTTGGATATAAGGTAGTTTGGTTATCTATTTTTTATGGTGATATCTGTTTGCAACTTCCATTGGGATCATTCTTCTAAACTGGTTTGAGTTTGATTATGTGCTAGCTAGTATTTTGTGTGTATTATTTATTTCTGTCTGAACTTTCTTATGTCCAATGTGGATTGTAACTGTTCATCAGACTTGCAACCCGCTGCTATTCATAGGCTCATTTCTCTTTTTGGTTTATCTTTTTAAAAATTTCAATTGCATTTAAACTTTTGCATGATAATAGATAGTTGCATGCTCCATACATACATATTTTTGTTGAAATTTTTCATGCGCAATGGAATGTGCTATTTCAGTTGGTAACACGATAACACACGAACTCCATTCGACCAAACCATACTTTTAGAGTGCCCAGAAAAAAAAACACAGAAAATGACATTCAAACCAAACCTTACACGAATCAACGACTCAACTCCTCGGAGTAGCAAACGCGCAAAGCACCACCAAAAAAAGAAGAAAAAGCAGTGTACCACACTACCACTCCACCCGCCGCCGCTCCATCCCTCGCTGTCTCGTCCCCTTGGCTTCCTGTGGCGGTGGCGCCCATATGGCCAACAAGAGCCGAGCACAGTTCACCCACATCGATGCCGCACTACCACTCCACCCGCCGTCGCTCCATCCCTCGCTGTCTCGTCCCCTTGGCTTCCTGTGGCGGTGGCGCCCATATGGCCAACAAGAGCCGAGCACAGTTCACCCACATCGATGCCGCGATGACGGAGAACGCGCGGCGCCAAGGAATGGATCCGCACATGCTGGAGCTGAGCGCCATGGTCGACCTCCGCCACCTCTACGACTCCCTTCCCGACGTGCCCGTCTACGCTGGCGCCCGCTTCTCCGCCCTCTCACTACGGGAGAACAGCCGTTTGCCGAGTGCCTAGAGCACTCGGCAATAACCAAATAACACTCGGCAAAACCTTTCCGAGTGCCGCACTCGGCTTAGGTCCGATCGGCAAAAGGATCTTTGTCGAGTGTCTTCTGTCGGGCACTCGGCAAAGAGTGTCTAATGGAACACTCGGTAAAGATAGGATGACGCGTGGCTGACGGACTTTTTGCCGAGTGCCACGGGATAGGGCACTCGGCACTCGACAAACAACAGTTGTGTGTCGAGTGCCCTGTCAACTGGCACTCGGCACAGGTTGTCCGGAGGCCTCGGGAATATGTAGTTTGCCGAGTGCAGTGGCCATTGCACTCGGCAAACAGTGTGCTTTGCCGAGAGCAATGGTCATTGTACTCGGCAAACCGCCCATCATGATCATTTTTTTTGTTATTTTTGCACAAAAGCCACAGTTTTTCATACAAATTCAAATATCCACATATCCATCACATATTGATGTATATCCACATATTCACCACATAAATAAACACATTCACCACATATTTGTCCACAAGCACAAATCCTGAACATATCCATAGAATGTCCACAAACAAAAATCCAACAAGTTCACAGGCACAATCCGATAAGTTCACAACCGCTAATCCGACGAGTTCACAAGCACAACCACAAGTTCACATTCACCCTAAACAACTCACCGAGAGGGAGGGGGTGGGAATAGATTACGGCAGATTGCAGGGTCTTGCACCCGAGGGCTGTGCTGCTCCGTTGCCGATCCCGCCGCCGAAGGAGGAGCATTCTACACAAAGAAAACAAATACATGTCTTATGATACAAGATTGAAAAAAAACAAATTTGTCTAAGTTTGTCTAATTTAACTAAGCTTGTCTAGTTTGACTAAGTTTTTATAAACCAAAACTACAATCTCAAAGGTTATGAGTAACAATGGCAATATTAAGGTACTCACAGGAGATATGTCAGCAGGTGCAACCGGTACGATCGGTGGTGATAGAGAGTGACCAACAAACCCTGAGAGACCTAACATGAAGTTATACATTTGCGCCACCTTCGCCTGGCTCGCCATCTGGACCTCCTGCAGTCTCTCCGATTGCAGTCGGATAGTCTCATCTTGTGTTGCTACCTTCGCCTCCAGGTCCTCCCGCCTCTTCCTCTCTGCTTTAAGCTGAGCCTGCAACATTAAAGACAATGTTTTTTTTTGAAACATTAAAGACAATGTTAATCTCAAGTGTGTGCATCAAAATGTTAATAATCAGTGAACAATGAATGAAATAGAAAGTACCTGCAGCGTCCCTGCAACAGTCGGTCGTGAGCGTATAGACGGGCCGGAGCTCGTGGTCCGTGCTCGAATGCTGGGAGAGCGACGAGTAGTGGCTGGGTTAATTGTGTGGTCACTGATCCAGTACCGCCCATGTTTCTTTCCTCCTCCAGCCCTCATGACGACTTCTCCAGCAAGGTCGTGCATGACTAGATTGTAGTCCGGCCTATGGACCTCCTTCGCCACCTCTGTGTATGCATTGAGGCGTTCTACAACACTTGGATTGCTGTACGCAGAGGCAGCGGGCGGGTTCTCCGGGTCGTACTCCACACTAGACGTCGCCTTTGATATGTGGGCCATAGCAAATGCTTGATAAGTGTTGAGAGCAACACCACCATGAGATGCCGACTGCGGAAAAAAAGTAAGATTAGTTTTAATGTACAATGTACAATTAGAATGCAAACATGGTATGACATACCCATCCGTCTGCGTACTTCTCGAGGCCGAGACTGCCCTGGTGGTGTGCTGGACCTCGCATCAACAAACGTCGCTCACGGGCGGCGTTATGTGATTCCTCCCGGTCCTCGCGGCACCAATTTTCAGCCATTTGTTCCCAGCAAGGCCTGTTCGAGGCCATCCATTCCGGTATAGCCTACATGTCAGATATATAATGAGATAAAATTAAAAATACTTAACCTTTAACAAAATAAATTCTTACCTTTATATATTGTTCGCGGGTCGGTCTCATAGTCCTTGCCTTTTTTTGGTGACCCGAATTTTCTTTGAAGCGTTGTAGTCAATGATGGCCTGGATGCGGGCCTCGTAGTGCATGTCGATCACAAGTTTAAAGCATGCTTTACGGGCGGTCTCCATCGCCTCGGTCCTCGTATCCAGGCTCACACCTATAGTAATCCTGCATATAAACACAATATGTGTGCAATCATTATTTCAAGAATATTTAATGAACGTGATATGTTGAACAATGTAGCGCAATAAAGACTTACCCACAGCTCCTTCACCACCCGATCCCCCTTGTTGTCGAATATCCGGTGTTTGTCATCCGGTTCATGGTCGATGGCGATATAGTGGTTAAACGAGGTGGCCGGTTTACCATGCACAAGACCCGGGAAGTTTGCCTTGCACAAAAGACCTAGGATGCCGGGGCAGGGCTGCGGCACGGCGGGCTGGGCAGGGAAGCGGCACGGCGGGCGGGGCAGGGAAGGGCAGCGGCGCGGCGAGCGCGGCGGCGGTGCTGCGGCTCGGTCAACAGCTTGTGCGTGGCGGGCGCGGCGCGCGCGGGCAATAATTGGTGCTGGCACCGTTTTGCCGAGTGCTACAAACCGGGCACTCGACACAATAGATCTGTTTGCCGAGTGCCGCTTGGGCAGGCACTCGACAAACATTTTTTTCCTTAAAACAGAAAAAAATAAAAAAATTAGTTATTTAATTTAAAAAATGTCAAAATTTTGGCATGACAATGATTTTATAGTATTTTAACTTCATAAAATCACTTGAAGTCAAATTCAATTTTTTTCTTAACTTTGCTCCAAACCTTAATGACTTACTTTCATTTCTATGTTTCTTATTCGGAGATTCTCGGATTTGTACACGATGTCCGTCACAACTTTTGCGAAACGTTGTTTACTTTTTACCATGAGGTCTACATATGATATCATGACTTTATGATTGTTCTCATTATTTTTTGCCTTTATTTTTTCTTTTTATAAATTCAAAATATTATTCAATCATACATAACTTGTGATATTTCATGTACCAAATTCATGACATTTTCTCTTGTTTTCCGGCTATAGGCTCACCTTGCTTTCACTAACACGAACATCCATTCTCCGTTCACTTTAGTTGGACTAATCGAAACACTTGTAGTTCAAATTTGACTTTTCATAAGAAAATAATATTAGTGGATAAAAATAGTTTAAAATAGAAAAAAGATGAATAATTGTACCAAACTTCAAAACTATGAGGCAGGAGCTATCTATGTGCTAGAGAAAAAAATAGTGGCCAAAACGTGAAGAAAAAAATTTATTCTGCTGAGTGTTTGGAATAACACTCGGCACACCTGGACCTTTGCCGAGTGCCCAACTATGAACACTCGGCAAACGGGTGACGCCGGGTACCTAACTGGCGGGAGAAATGTTTGCCGAGTGTCGCGACGTTAGGCACTCGGCAAACTGCAATGGATGTCGAGTGCCTTGCTTCTGCCGCAATTTTACACTCGGCACACGCTATGTTTGCCGAGTGTTTGCGGTGTGCCGAGTGGCGGGCCGTGAACACTCGGTAAAATGTATGTTTGCTGAGTGCCCGACAAAAGGCACTCGGCAAAAGGTTGAACTCTCGGCATTTGACCATTGTGACACCCCGTGTCACAAATTCACAATGTTACTGTGCTAACAGGAGATTTGCATGTGCAAAGCAAAAATCATCCGGCTAGTCACATGAAATAATAGGTTAAAGTCCTATTAGGGTTTTTAGTGTTCCCAAAACCCTAGCTCTTGAGATCTCAAACTTTCTCCAAAATGGTAACCCCAAATTTTTGCACAATCTGGTAGAACACATCAAGACATGAATTTAGGACATTCTTCCTGAATTTTTGGGACAGCACAAATCCCTAGAAAAATCCAACTCTAAGCAGAAACAGCACCTGTTCAACAATTTTTGTAAATTTTTACATTTCGAATTTGAACTTTGGCCTATAAGGAAAGTTGTTCCACATAATCCAAAGGAACCACAGAAATTTTGGTTTGCAAAAATGTCAAAAGGATCAAATTCTATGAGCCATTTACAGAGAAGGACAGCAGTGGCAAAACTGTAAATTGTGAGAATAACAATTGAACAGGGGCCGGCACGGTGGCCAGGGCCACCGTCAGCGGCGTTCGCCGCCGGCGCCCATGCCGGTTAGGCGCCGCCCGTCCTCGCAGTGCTGTGCCCCCACCACGCGTCGTCCATCGCCGTTTGCCTTCGCCTGGAAGCGTGCGCGCACGGCCGTCGATGGTGAAGACCACCTTCCGCCATGGCCGCCGCCCCTGGATTTTCACCGCGCGCCGCCCCTCTCTTCCCCACAGCTGCCCCATTCGCGCGCAAGTGCTTCGCCCAGCTCCTGCGCAACTCCAGCAACCAACCCCGGCACTCGCCTCTCCCCGAGCGCCCCAATCTCTCAAAAATCGAAAGAAGCCTCCGTTTCTTCCTCAACGCCGGCGAACTCAATTGCGTCCCACTCAGGTGAGCTCATGCTCCACCTTGGCCTCGGAAGGGTGCGCGGGAACCTAACGCAACTTCCTGCCTTACCCCAGGTTGAACCGAGCCGCGGCCGAGGCGAAACTTGCTTTCTTCTTCGCCGCCGGTCACCGCGCCCCCGCCACCCCGTCGACGCCAGCTCACTCCGGACCACCTCCTCCTTCTTCGACCCCGCGCCGAGCTTCCCCTCGAGCAGGTGATGCTCTCAGCCTTGACCGCCCCTTCTTTCGCGCAGTGGTGAGCACGAGCTCCCACACCGGAGCCGCCGCACCCGCCATAGCTCGACGCGAGCTAAGCTCCGTCCATCCCCTCACCCCGCCACCATCGCCGGTAGATGCGCCGTTGAAAACCGTGCACAGGCAGCCAAGCCCGACCCCTGCGGCGAGCCCTAGCGCGCCGCCGGTGAGCTCCGCCGCCGCTCCGGCGAGCCCCTCCCGCGCGCGACACTTAGCGAAATATTTGAAACGTGCTGAAACTTCGTAACGGTTAAGGATTTTAGAAAAATCATAACTCGAGTTATACACCACGGATTTGAACGATTCAAAGCGCACTGGAGAGCTTATAACTTGTACTACATCATGATGCACATGAACTCCTAAGGTTATATAGTAAAAATTAATGTTTGAGCAAGATGAAAATGCTATCATGACCAAGCTGCTTAACAAGATTGCATTTTAAGAATGATGTAACTTCTGGACCCCGGATCCAAACTTCATGAGCAAGGGCTCTTTGGAAAGTAGATAACTTGTACTTTAACGTAGTAACATAATCCCAGTACTTCATGTGTAGAAAAATAAAGATTTAAGCACTCTAATATGCTAATCCGTTATGCCTGCGTGACAACTTGCCGTTTTTGAAATTCAATAACTTTTTGAATACAGCTCCAAATGAAACAGCTATAAGCTCGTTGTAAACCTTGAGTTATGTACTTTACATTAACCAACATCAACCACCTAAGTTCTATAGCAAAATATTAAGATTTGGACACCTTAAGATGGCTTCACAAACAGCCTGTCAACCCCGACTTATTTAGATAAAATGGCTGAGTTTGGGCTAAGCTCAAATTGCCTTTTTACTTTCTGTTATGGCTAGATAATTTTTCACACTTACATGGCACAATTAAACAGGTCATAGTCACGTTTATCTTTTTGGGCAAGAACGGTCATATATGGTGTAGGTTACTCATAGCAAACTCACATGAAATGATGAGTACTTGTGTGCACGATGTATAACGAAGTGATAAAACTTCATCCTAAGAAATGAGCATCAACCTCTCGCCTACTGAGTAATAAGGAATTATACCCTATCTTCTTGATCTCAAAAAAACCAGCATGTACATTTATACTAAATGATGGGAAGTTACCTAATTAGAAGGTTGTCCCCATGAAACAAACCACACTTACCACCATCATGACCATATCATCACCACTCAAGAACATGTTTAATTTATGCAAACGTTTCGTTACACTATGTTATTGAGAAAGTTCCATGAACTATATAAATACGAATTCGTCCATTGCTCATGCACTTCATATGCATTCATATAGGAACCCGACCGGAGCTGAAGATCAAGGAGGACACCAACTTGAAGTGAGCGAGTTCGAGTGTGCTGACTACGAGCCGAATCAAGGCAAGCCCCGGAGCATGACCTATGTTTTAAAGTCTCTTTATTTTCACATACGTCTATGGTGTACCGTGCATTTAGGTTTAGGAGTTGCTCGGAAAACTAGTTGCACTAGCTTTCTATATCCTGTGGTCTTGGTTAAGTATAAGCCTAATCGCTAGTGCTATGCTTAATAACTTCATCGGTAGCAACACCGAGTGATTTGGAGATCACCCGGTCTAGGGATTAAATTTGGTTACCCTCACATGATTAATTGGAGACCGTACGGGGAAGAGCATGTGTAGGATGCGGTGACAAGGTTGGCCCTTGTTTGCCATAGCCCCGTATGTGTCGGTTAAGGACCGTTCGTTGTGACTCCGCGAGCAAGTATTGAGTTGTGTACCAAATGCATACCTTCGTATGGGAGTTGGTAAACTGATGTAACTTGAGAGTCGTAGTGTTGGACGGTCGCTCCACCCTTTGTGCAAAGTGTTGGTCACGGTGGATGCACGGGTTTGTGAGTAGATGGAGGGTGTGTTATTACCCTTGGACCCGACGCTACTGTGGTTGCATGTGGAATGCACACTCGGAGGGTGGACCCGGCTCATATCTATGATAATCTTGTGAAAGGTGGCCATACGTGTTCTTAAATGATGCGTATGTCGTGCATTTGGGTTTCCCCTGCAGGGTGTAAATCGATATATATCGCCGTCCCTCGCGGTGATGAGTACCACTTGTCTCGAGCAGATTGCATCGTAGTAATAAGAGAATATGATGATTAAGCTTGCTGTTTTGAATATTAAAGTCATGTATTGCAACCATGCCTGTTAGTCTTGCTCACAAAAATTTATGATTATGTTCTACCCTCTTAACTTGGCTAAAAATATGAGTTAGACAAATTCCTTATATGCTGTTTTTGCAAGTTCCCGCAAGCCAGGTCAAGCCCCCTGCATGTTAGGGTCGGTTCTTAGAACCATTTTGACGGGTAAGCCTTGCGGAGTATATTAGATACTCAGGGTTTGTGTTGAAACTATTTTTCAGGATTCCCGCAGCCCGATTATTGTGATTGCTGCGGGAAGTATGTGTGTCAAAGCGAGGAACCTCGGGAGTGGACCGTGGAGTGGGTTCCCGCTTCACCGACTCAAGAGTGAGGCCATGCCGTATGGGCTGGTGTGGTTCTCCTAGTTAACTATATATATGTATCGTCGAGATGTTTACGCTTCCGCAAAGACATTATCAAGTATTGTAAAATCACACTTCACTTATGTATTGTAAATCTGAAATTCGAACAATGGCTTGTAATAATTAAGAGATTATGTATGAACTTGTTACTCCAAGTGGTGTTCTCTATGTAATAAAATGCTGAATGTATTCCCGATGTATGTGCAATGAACGTTCGCTTCGTCGAATGTCTCCCGATACGATCTCGTGCGACAACCCCTCTCGCCTCGCGAGGTAGGGGTGTCACAACCATTTTCCCGTAGTATCTCCCCGGCCTCCTCCGTCGACGGGAACCCCGAGGACCGCATCGGCGCCCTCCCCTTCGCGCTCCTCCGCAACATCGTCTCTCGCCTCCCGGCCCCGGCCAAGGACGCCACCCGCACCGCCGT
The DNA here is from genome assembly GCA_031894775.1 of Chloris gayana. Taxonomy (NCBI): domain Eukaryota; kingdom Viridiplantae; phylum Streptophyta; class Magnoliopsida; order Poales; family Poaceae; genus Chloris; species Chloris gayana. Next base: position 27,629 of record JAUNZO010000732.1, read on the forward strand.
TCTCTCCCGCCGCGCCGCTCGTCCTCACCGACATTCACCTCCTCCCGGGCTACCTCCGGGGCCACCGCCGCCAGCACTATAGCAAAAACTCACTATACCCACGGTTGGGGGCTCTACAGCCACGGTCAGCCCCAACCGTGGCTATGTTTCCGAGACTACAGAAAACCATCCGTAGCCTCGGAAAACAGAACACCCTTGGCTATAGTACGCCACTATAGCCACGGTTCACTATGTCAACCGTGGCTATAGTGACCAACCGTGGCTATAGAAGGACACTATAGCCACGGTTCGTCACGTAGACCGTGGCTATAGTGGAATACTATAGCCACGGTTCTTTAAATCAACCGTGGCTATAGTGGACACCACTATAGCCACGGTTGCTAAAGTGAACCGTGGCTATTTACTTTTTTAACAATAAAAAAATAAATATGCATTAGAAATAATAAATTACAATTAACATAACATTAACCATAATTACATCAAATTAACATTAAAGTATTACATCACATTAATATTTACAAATATTTACAAAATCGATCAAAGATTTAATAATGTGAACATGCAATGTTTTTCAAACTAAGTCTATATTATACGAATCTTCATCAACATCGGGCTCGTACGGTCGTTTCGAGCCGCACCACTCGAAAAGTGCCCGATGCTCCTTCTTTGGTCGTCAAAGAACCGACCACGAGGATTGATGACCTCCCTAAGCAAGAAACGGCACATCCTAGCGACAATGTAGTACATGTCGTTTGTACTTAGATGCTTTCGTACCGTTGAGAATCCTGTCTTGGAGATTTCATTCAATATCTTTTTGTCCGTTATCATTGCCTTTTGTAGACTTTTTGTTCACTGTCAATAAATACATAAAAGTTGGTACATGATAGACAAAAAAACAGAAACAATGTAAATTAAACAGATGCAATCTTAGCGTACCTCCTTGGTAGTCTCATGGGTGATGACATTCAAGTAGGATGCAGCGGAGCTCGAATACGCACATGCGTAGTATCCACGAGTGCACACTACCTTTTACTTGTTTAATGCATTGTTAAATAGATGAAGTAAAAAATATCACTCTATTTCAATGATAGCAGCATAAAAAAAATAGATGTGACGTGTGTCTTACCGGAAATTTATGACAAAAGTATATTTGTTTCCGAATTCTATAACGTGCCACCTTCGGGTTCTGTACGTAGTTCAAATAAGCACTACAGTATTGAGAAAATGGTATTATTGCATGAAATTATCGCTATTTAATTGTATGTATGTACTTACCAATTTATAACGCTCACGATATCTACGTAGCGATTGGAGTCGTAGTCAAGGCTATCCAAGACTAATAGATATCTAATTTTTGGCATGATCAGGAAACAAATCCAATGACCACTGCAACAAAAGATCGTATTCGTTAGTATGTCATCTATCTTTACGATCGACGAGAGGAATGTAGTGGTCGAACTTACTCGAAGTGGTAAGGCGCGTAAATGGCGTGACAATCCTGCCATTCCCTGAAGCACCTATAAATATAACCTGCAGCTTGACTCCTAGCTTTTATCCTCATAGTGTCCTTCGGTTCTTGTAACTCTTGTGGTGTCTTATCCTTATATATCTTGTCTTTCTCATTTATCCAGGGGTTGATCGCACTTTGATTGATCAAGCTCGGATTGAGATACCCAACCTTCCAATCGGGTCTGTCGTATCTCTTCTTTTGAAATGCTGAATTCAAGCTACATTAAAAGCAAAAGGGAGTATGTAACATGTACTTGCAAAAAGTATGAGACAAGAAAAAGATGGATGGAGGCACTTACATGCACCACAAGGTTACGAAGGTCGTGTCCATCTCGCCGAGGCGAAACATAGTATGGATATCATTGAAATATAGTCCAAGGACCGAATCACCGGTATCGTTGAACACGTCCCTCGGAAGCTTACAGGTGATCACATCCACTCCTTCTTTCGCTGCCGCTACGTACCGGTCATGCAGCTTCCGCATCTCCCACGGTAGGTTTGACAACATGTTTTTAGATACGAGGGGATTGCCAAAGATGAAATTTGGGAAGTCCTCATTCTCTTCACGACCCTCAAATATGTCATCATCGTAATGTACCAATTGACGAGGTTCCGTGATTGGCTGCACGGGTCCCTTCCTCATTCGCTCCAAGTATTTCGTGACATGTTCGGGTTGCGGCTTTGACGGATCCACCCCCGCGAGCGTAATCATCCTAGAAATTACAGGAGTAAACTCCTTACGAAGAGGCTCGATAAGCCGAGGCTCTTCATCCAAGGCTAGGGTTTCACCTTACGGCTCGACGGAGGAGATACATTGCCCTTCCGGCTCGACAAGGGGCACTATTTGTTCTCGAGGGTCCTCATAGCCGTGTCTTGTGGCGGTTTCTTGCTGCGGGCTGTCCGCGAGTATAGGACTCATAACCGTTTCATGTCCTTGTTCATCTTGTTCCTTACCGGCTGAAGCAGCACCCGACAAAGGAGACGGTTCTCCTGCTCCAGCTTCATCCCCGTGAATTGTTGACTCTCATGAGCCGATCCGTGTCCGGACAAGGGGGAGGGGAAACTCGTGGTTCTAAGAGCACAACCTCACGACGTTTCCACATGATGAACGAACCGATAGCATCATGTAGACTTATAATCCCCGCGTCGGGTATGGGGCACTCAATCTCGTGCTCCTCACATCCTTGGTTTACCTCCACGACGGTAACACGGACGTACCCGGGTGGAATATCCATGTTGTGGAGTGTTCGTCCTGGAAGTGCTCTACCGGTTGCAACCTTCATGGTCTTTCCCTTGTAACCAAACGGCACATGCAGCTCACAAGGACATTCTTGCGTTATCACTTCCCTTTCTAACGGGGAGGTAAAGCTAGGCGAAGTGGTTGGGACGGTAGGAGTCGTGCTGGGGATACTTCCACTTCGCAGGTCGGCTTGGTACATCTCCATCTGTCTCCTCCACTCTTCCTTGTCCCTCTCCTCCTTATCTTTCTTGTGAAATTTATGTTTTTTGTACAACGAGGCGGAAGAGCTAGAGGAGAAACCCTCTTTCCAAGTTGCCTTGGAGGACACTGCTCGCACCCGCCCGCCATGCTCTTTGGTGCCCACGGCAAGAGAGAGTTGGTCTCGTGATATTCGGATTGAATAACACCGGACTACGTCTGCGACTTGATGTCACCCGTCAATTGCTGGATAACTTGCGCCGATTCCGCGTCCATCGGAATAATCTCCCCATTTTCATCCATCTTAGAGTGCGCACGGACCCAATTTTCGGCACGCGGCTCGAGGCCCTCTAGTGGATCGGGCTTCCCTTCGAGCATGGAGCTTTTCTTCCATCGCCTTCCACTCCGTAATCTTTTTCTTGTAGCCGCCGGGGCCCAAGTGTGGCTTGTACTTATTTTTCCTGTTCAGCTCTAACATCTTTGCACTAACGTCCTTGGTAGGCCCAGTTGTCTTCTCTTGAACAAATTCTTCCCGATCCTGTGGACTTATTTGACCATAATCGTCAAAGGGTGTTATGCCACGTTTAACATAACGGCAAATATCCGTCTTATGCGATCGACCACCGGTAGGTACCACATGACCAAGGCCGGAACCTTACTATCATCATCGCTACCATTGACGATACTTGCTTTTCTTCCTCTTCGTGTCATTCTTTCCCCTCTTACTAGTTGTGTCTACATCATACTCCTCATTCGTCTTGTAACGACTTCGTTTGCACCTTGGGCATCTCACGAGGTCCTTGAACTTCTCCCCCGGTATAATATACAATGATTTGGACATGCATGGATTTTTTGCACACCCAGCGACATTGGAGATATCGGTCTCTTAGCATAGTACGTGTTTTTTGGTAACAAGTTTGGCTTTGGCGAGTGTATCCGAAAGAAGATCCAACAATTCATTGAAGCGGCATCCGACCACCCATGGATGGCCTTCGGTTTCATGAGTTCGAGTAGCTGTACGTAACACGGTATTCTCTTTAGAACATCCCTTAGACTCCTCAAACAATAAATCCTTTGATGCCTTCTCTATCGTTGCAAAGTTATCAAGCCCTCTTGTTGTCCCTGCATTGAGTAAAACTTGCGGCTCAACATGACATAACAATTCCTCAACATCAAAATCAGTACATTGTTCTTCTTCGACATGAAAATCAAAAGTCTCGTCAACTTGGACAAATTGTTCTTCTTCAACTTCAATCGGCTGCAACTCAACTTCGACCGGCTCGTCTTCTCCATGCTTTGTCCACCTCGTATAATTCTCCAGGAAACCCCTCCTCACTAAGTGAGATTTGATTACAAGTGTATCGGTCCACAATTTTTTATTCTAGCAGTCCACGCATGGACAATATATTTCTTGTCTTCCTAGACGCTTAGCATGCTCGACTGACCCTCTTGAGAAATACATCGACTTGACCTCGGAAATATGCACTTAATCTTGACTCTTCGTACATCCATGTTTTGTCCATCTAAACAAGCATTACGCGAATATTAATTATAATCAAATAATTACTAAATCAAATAATTACCGAGTATGAATATTAAGTATTTATAGAAAATATAAGGAAACTAATATATTGCATAACCTAATGTGCTAGAATTAATAATTATTAAATAATTACTAAATAATCTATTTACCATTATGAATATTATATATTTATAGAAAATATAAGGGAACTAATATATTGCATAAGACAATGTGCTATCATATATAAAAACCCACTATACAAATTATTATTAATTAACTCGAATCTTTTAATAATTAAAGCTGTGCTCTAGGGGTCTCTCTCAAGAGAACATAAAGTAGATCTTAAATTGATTGACATGAAAAAGGCTTGTAAGACATGATTTTTTTGTATGCAACACAAGCACATGATATATGAGTTTATTATACACAACTCAAACCAACAACAAACCTACAAACATGAAGGAATTTGACAAATCGAAATCAAAACCTAGGTCAAATGGTAATCCAAAATTCTCCATAATTACAACACTATAGCAACAAATAATACATGGGATGAGTTTCCCTTACCACGGAGAACAAATTTCTACAAAAAAAACGAGATCAAAACCTTCCCCCTCGGTTTTCATTTTTTTGCTCAATTTTCGAGCCGCCACACTTGGACTGAGCTCTGTTCCGTCCGAACGCGGCTATTATACGGTGCAAAACAATAGCCACGGTCCACTTCTTCAACCGTGGCTATAGAAGAAACTATAGCCACGGTTGGTGACGTGGACCGTGGCTATTGGTGCAGGCCACTATAGCCACGGTTCACAAAGCCAACCGTGGCTATAGTGGCCTCTATAGCCACGGTACAAGGGCACGGTAGCCCGCACCCAACTATAGCCACGGTCGATTTTGCTTGCCGTGGCTATAGGGTTTTGGGCTACGTGGCTACAGTGAGTTATTGTTATAGTGCAGCCCGCGCGCGCTGACACGCCGGAGCTCGTCGCCGGGGTCTCCCGCGCCCTCGCCTTGCTCCCGGGCCCCTTTCGCACCATGCACATCGTCTGCGGGTACTTGGACGCGCACCAGCGGCAGGTCGCGCGCTGGGTGCAGACACTCGCCGACAAGGCCGTCCAGGAGCTCGTCTTCGTCAATCACCCCATTCCACTCGACGTGACCCTCCCCGCCACGCTCTTCTACACCAGCACGCTTACCCAACTTTACCTCGGCGTACTGGAAGTTTCCGGATACATCCGCCCTCCAGTACATGCGGCGACGGTTCTCCGTTCCCGAACCTTAGTGAGCTCGTCCTCTGCTCCATGAACATGGAGAATCGCGATCTGGATTTCCTCCTCGCCAGCAGCCCCGTCCTGGAGACCCTTGGCATACGGGCAAGTATGAAGGGGGTGCGTCTCCGCCTCGCCAGCCAGCACCTCCGATGCGCGCAGATTAGCTTGTGCAAATGTGCAGTGCGGAGAGCATTGTCTTGGTGGAATGCCCAAACCTGGAGCGGCTCTTCATGTGGGGATTCAGGGACGAGGGCTCTTGCATCAGGGTCAAGATTGGCACTGCACCAGCTTGGGTTCCTGAAGCCGGGAGTTCACATGCTGGAGATCGGCAACACCGTGATCAGTCCTCTCATCAATGTACATCCAATTCTCCACTCCTTCGTTTCTTTCGACTTTAGCTGCATGGTTTATTGTTAATCAACAGCAAATTTATGCCTCTGTTCTTGTGCAATCTACTGCTGACCCTTCTGCTATGGCTTATTGTTTGGCTGCATTTCAGTCAGCCATAAAGGCAAGCCCAAGCATCATGGCCCCTGGTGTGAGGATCCTTGGAATACGCGTGCGTTTCGGCGCAATGATGCTAAAATGTTGCCCACCTTCTTCAGATGCTTTCCTAATGTCTGCATATTGTGTGGTACCAAATACTCACTGAATGCACAAGCACGTTTTTATTTCTACTGGTGTTACTGCATGATCACTGACTTGTTTTATTGCAGTCTGCTGGAGCAACTGAAATCACTGGCAAGGTAAACCTCAAGTTCTAGCAGGAGGCTGGTCCCATCAACTGTATCCAGGGCATCAAGTCTATGTCCTTCTGTGAATTCCGAGGGGAGCGAAGTGAGCTCTCCTTCCTCAAGATTTTCTTGCAGAATGCCAAAGTTCCGAAGAATGCAGTAGTTCTGGCATTCAAAGGAAGTTTCACATCCATACATGAGGTGATTTCCAAAGTGGAGTCTTTGTCCCCTGAAAATTGGGCCAGTAAACGTTGTTCACTTCTTGTCTCCGAGAGTAAAATTGAAGGGGGTGGTTTTTGGAGCTTTTGCGGTGGACTTGACCTATCTGTTAGTGATCCTTTTGTTGAAGTGAAAGGCTTAACTCTGTAACAGCCCAAAAATATGTACTCTAAATCTTGTAATAATGATATTCGAAGTTTGGAAATGATTCGACAAAATTTGGTTCAAATTCGAATTCAATTTGAATGAGAAAATCAAGGAATAAATTCGCAAAGCAAATGATTTGAATTATTGCGACTTGGGCCGAATCTCTTCTCCGCCGGCCCGTTCCACTTCCTTTCCCCACAGCCCGTCCGGCCCGGGACTCGACCCGCGCACGGTGTCGTCACCTTCCTCCCCCTTTCCACCTCACCACCTGCGCGCCGAGCACGCTGCGGACGACACCTCGGACGAGCGTCGTGTAGCGCCGCAGCCTCACCTGCTCCCACCCCTGGACCACCTACAAAGCCCCTGCGCCGCTCCCTTCCCATCTCTCCCGCGCCGCCAGGGCAAGAAGCCCCAAACCCTAGCCGCACCGCCGCATGTTGACGGTCCTTATGGTCCAATTTTACCGTCAACATATTGCATCTTTTTGAATCAAACACCATCACCAAGAATAGACATAGGGATTATTTCTAACAAATTCCACTAGTCTTGGTGAAATGATGAATGCAGGTGCAATTCATATGAAAACAGGGGAAAACATGCACGAAACATGGACTTTGCAATCGACGGATTTTCCCGGACTAAAGAATATCGTCCAAAAGCCCAAAACCACAAAACAGGGCCTCAACATCAAACCAAGCAAGTGGATTGGGCCAGTACACAGCCGAGAGGAAGGCACCGAGAGAAGAACCAAGCCCGGGGAGCCCGGGCCGGTTCGGTCGAACCGCCCTGCTGGTTCGGCCGAGCCGACAGGTGGGCCCCCTGGCCCACTTTTCTCTGGCGGTTCGTCACCGACGTACGGAGGTCGGTTCCACCTGCAATTAATACCACCGACGTCCGGAACCGCCTCCAAGTTGCCGACCTTCCAAGGCTATAAATAAAGGGCTATACCCCCTCTCTCAACACACCACCAACATCAAGATAGAAGACAAAATTCTCATCCTTAGGCCAAGGGCCTCTTGTATCTTAGTAGAATAGGAGAGAGGGCAAGGAAAAGGAAGGAGTGTTCCTCCCTTTTATAAAGTGGAGTAGTATTTCCTTTCCTTTTACCTTGGCGTGTAAACACTCTTTTAGGTGATTTATACGTGGTGATCTACTTATCTATCGTGACATATCTTTGTTAGACGTAATTCTTGTTATACTTGTTTACGGGATCATCGCTTCGCAAGAAGTGCTCTAGCTTTCGAACTCGGTTCTAGGCCGAGGCTAGAGTAGCGGTCAATAGCATAGACGTGGTGTCTAGGCTGGAGATCGCCTTTGTTTGCTTGTGTGCCCCACGGTTTGTAGAGGTAGGTGGCAGGAAGTGACAGCCCTGTCATCCAAAGGAACCCTCCACGTTCGGGTACATAGTAGAGCTTTCGTAGACCGGAGTGGCTTGGCGAGACCAAGCCTAAGACGGTGCCCGAAGTAAACAAGTCTAGCTTGCGTTCGTCTACCTTTAAAGGATAAATAGATAAGAGTCACCCTCTCGACCCTATTTTGCTACGTTGTCTTGGTTGTCCTTGGGTAAACTAACCTTGTTGCAGAAATACTCCGTTCCCTGCGGATATAAATACGATACCTTGGAATACTCCCGGGTGAAGTGCTACAACGGTATTCCGTGCGCTTGCGGATTTATTCGTGACGTAAGAAATACCAACAAGCATTTACGGCGCCGTTGCCGGGGAGCGGTTGTTATCTTTGTAACGAATCAGGTTTGCCCTCGTAATCTATCTTACTTACCGTTCTGTTTTTATTTTTCCTTACATTCAAAATTTCACAAAAACATATCATGGAGTCACACCCAACCATCCAATCTTTCTCCACTCCACGGGGTGAACTCTTAGAGCCACCATCATCATCACAACCTATTTCTTCACCTGGCTATGAGTTCTCCCCCGATTACATTTCGATGATTAGAGGTTTATCCTTTTCGGGTTTTAAACATGAAAATCCTTATGAACACTTGCGAGAGTTTGAACATTTGTGTTCATGCCGACTGATCCATGGCATGACACAAGAAACATTGAAGTGGAAGTTGTTTCCCTTCTCTCTCAATGAGAAGGCGAAGCAATGGTACACTTACACCGCTAAGAGAGTGAACGGTGATTGGAAAGAATTGCGAGACAAATTTTGTCTAGCATTCTTCCCCGTGTCTCGTATCACTTCTCTACGAGCGGAAATAATAAGCTTTCGACAAGAAGAAAAGGAAACCTTGAGCGCGGCATGGATTCGGTTCTGTTCTCTAACGGACTCCGGACCAGAATTGTTGCTCCCCGAACCCGTTTTATTACAACACTTTTATTCGGGATTGAGCAACGATACCGCACTTTATCTTGACACGGCCGCGGGTGGATCTTTTTCTCATAAGACCATAGCGGAAGCACACGAACTTTTGGATCGAATTGTGGAAAACACACCTTTTCCGCTGACTTACTCGTAGAGCCGGAGTCGAGAAGATGAGGAACTCGTTGTGCAAGAGACACGGCACTTGGTGCCCATGATGGAGCACCTAGCACTCGAGTCCTCATCTAACACAAGAACAATGATAGAGGAAGATGAACCTCTTGAGTTCCCATTTGAGTTCAAGGAAGAAATTTTTGAAGATTTTGGAAACACCTTGAACTACTCCTATCAAAAGAAACCAGCACTCCCTGCACCAACTCCCGAACCTATTGAAAAATCTATTCTCTTAAAAACTGTTCGGAAGTTGACAGCAATCATGAGTGATGAATGGTTGATAGAAAACGAACTTTCTTCGGAAGTTCTTCGACTTGATCATCCTAGATCAACCATTCGTGGCTCAATTCGGGGAGTAATGGTAGATATTCTCTATAATCCTCTAGTAGGTGCCAACATCATGTCCGAATCTTTTGCTTCAACTTTATTTGGAAACGAGACATGGGCACCTTCGACAAACTCCTTAAAGCCTCACCGGGGCAATTTTTTGAGAGTTTGGGGATCATTAGAGATGTTTGCATTAAGCATAATGAAGCAAAGGTTTCCCTGGACTTTCACGTTTTCGGAATCTTGGATTTCGATGTTTTGGTCGGTCATCCCATAGAAAAGCTTTTCTTAGGGATATCACCTTTAGGAACCTTAGACTTCACCCTCGGCAAGAAAACTTTTTCTCTTCCTATCATTCATGCACAAAACTCTTTTGCCGAGGAGCCGCTTGTGGAAGAAGAATGCATGGAGGAGGTTATGGCAATTTTTCCTCATGAAAACCCCGAATCATCCTTGGATGAAGATGCTCTTGATTTCATTTTGGAAGAGGATGATTCGGCGGAAACTTTTGAGCTGCCCGAAACTTTTACACCTACGCCACCTCCCGTAGAACTCAAAACTCTTCCACCGAGGCTTGCGCCACGTTTTCTTCACGGAAATCCCGAAACCCCTGTCATCATAAGTGACAAGCTTTCGGAGGAGGAAAGCTGCAAAACTCTTAGCCGTGCTAGAAAAACATCACTCCGTTTTTGGGTACTCGCTTGGAGACCTCAAGGGAATTAGCCCTGCTCTTTGCACCCATCGCATTCCCATAGGCCCCGATAGTACACCATCTAGGGAACCTCAAAGGAGGTTGAACAATGCGATGCGGGAGGTCGTTAAAAAGGAGGTCTTAAAACTTTTACATGCTGGCATTATCTATCCTGTTCCACACGGCGAGTGGGTGAGTCCGGTGCAGGTTGTACCCAAGAAGGGAGGAATGACGGTCATCCGAGAATGACAAAAATGAGTTGATCCCTCAACGCACCGTCACGGGATGGAGGATGTGCATAGATTACCGGAAACTTAACAAGGCTACAAAGAAGGATCATTTTCCGCTGCCCTTCATCGATGAGATGTTGGAGCGGCTGGCAAATAATTCTTTCTTTTGTTTCCTTGATGGGTATTCGGGATATCATCAAATCCCCATCCATCCCGACGATCAAAGTAAGACCACTTTCACATGCCCCTATGGAACTTACGCCTATCGACGAATGTCCTTTGGGCTTTGCAATGCACCTGCTTCTTTTCAACGTTGCATGATGTCTATCTTTTACGACATGATCGAAGAGATTATGGAAGTATTCATGGATGATTTCTCCGTTTATGGAAAAACCTTTGATCATTGTTTAGAAAATTTAGACAAAGTCTTGCAACGTTGTCAAGAAAATGATTTAGTGCTCAATTGGGAAAAATGCCATTTCATGGTTAGAGAAGGCATAGTTCTAGGGCATTTAATTTACGAAAGGGGGATAGAGGTGGACAAAGCTAAATTAGAAGTTATAGAAAAGCTTCCACCTCCTGTGAATATTAGGGGCATTCGCGAGCTTTACGGGACATGCGGGGTTCTATCGTCGTTTTATCAAAGATTTCTCTCAAATTGCTAGACCCCTTACAAATCTACTTGCGAAGGATGCACCCTTTGAGTTTCTTGATGAATGCATGACTGCTTTCACTACCCTTAAAAATGCACTCATCTCGGCGCCAATCATCCAACCCCTTGATTGGACGCTGCCTTTTGAGATAATGTGTGATGCTAGTGATTTTGCCGTAGGGGCTGTTCTTGGCCAAACTAGAGATAAAAAGCATCATGCAATCTCCTATGCAAGCAAAACCTTGGCTGGAGCTCAATTAAATTACACTACCACTGAAAAAGAGCTCCTTCTTTGTCGTTTTTGCTTTTGATAAGTTTAGATCCTACTTGGCTGGAGCAAAAGTCATTGTTTACACCGATCATGCTGCTTTAAAGTTTTTGCTCAATAAGAAGGATGCTAAACCCCGTTTGATACGATGGGTTCTTCTACTCCAAGAATTTGATGTAGAAATCCGTGATAAAAAAGGAGTAGAAAATTCCGTGGCAGATCATTTGTCGCGTATACAATTCACTAACCTGCAGGAATTACCCATCAATGATTTCCTACGTGACGACATGCTGCTCCTAATAAGGGACTCACATCCATGGTACGCCGACATTGTGAACTTCATGGCAACGGGAGTACGTACCACCTGGAAAGAGCAAGAAACGACTCATCTATGAGAGTCGCCGTCACTTATGGGAAGAACCCTTCCTTTACCGTGTCTGCGCCGATGGATTGCTAAGGCGATGTGTGCCCATACCCGAGAGCACACGAATCATTGAGAAGTGCCATGCATCGCCATACGGGGGACACTACGGCGTGTTTCGTACACGAGGCCAAGATATGGCAAAGTGGTTTCTTTTGGCCAGCCATGTACGAAGACACAAAGGAATTTGTCGAGGCGATGCCCGGAATGTCAAAGAGTTGGAGGCATCACGGCAAGAGATGCAATGCCCCTCAACTACAATTTACAAGTCGAGCTCTTCGACGTATGGGGCATTGACTTCATGGGACCGTTCACCAAGTCACATGACTGCGAATACATCTTGGTGGCGGTAGACTACGTGTCTAAGTGGGTAGAAGCAATGCCTTGCGGGGCCGCAAATGCCAAGCATGCTCGCCGGATGTTCCACGAAATTATCTTCCCGAGGTTTGGAACACCGAAGCTAGTGATAAGCGACGGAGGGTCTCACTTCATTGATAAGACCTTCCGACGCTTCCTAAAAGAACTTGGATCAAGGCATAATATCGCTACTCCATACCACCCTCAAACCGGTGGGCAGGCCGAGACCTCAAACAAGCAAATCAAGCGGATCCTGCAAAAGACCGTAACGAGAAATGGGGAAGGGATGGAAGGACAAGCTACCCGATGCACTATGGGCATACCGTACAGCATATAAGACACCCATAGGCATGTCCCCATACCAGCTCGTGTACGGGAAAACATGTCATTTACCCATCGAGACGGAACACCGAGCGTATTGGGCCATCCGGAAATGGAACATGGACCTTAATGGTGCCGGACGCAAAAGAAAAATGGAGATAGCTGAGTTAGAAGAATGGAGAGACAAAGCTTACCACAACTCAGCTATATACAAAGAAAGGACAAAAAGGTGGCACGACAAAAAGATAAAGATAAAGGTATTCAAGGTTGGAGATAAAGTCTTGCTATTCAATTCACGGGTGAAACTCTTCGGGCATGGAAAATTAAGAAGTAAATGGGACGGACCATACACGGTTATTGACACCTCGTCACATGGAGCAATCACACTTCAAGACGAGCGAAGGTAAAATATTTAAGGTAAATGGTCAGCGCCTTAAAATTTATTTCGAGCCCGATAAAGATAAAGAATTTGATGTCATGCACTTGATTGATTTGAAATATCTCTCATGATATCCCCCGTTTTACTTCATCACCCGTAGCGGTACTTTCCTTTGAATAAATATAGCAAGAAATAAACCAGAAAAAAGAAGGAAACCGAGAGGAAGAAAAGGCAGTCCGGCCGAACCCCACTTTGTGGTTCGGCCGAACCAGCCTGATCTCCCACAGCGCCCATCTTTTGCCAAAAATCCAATATCTCCTTCCCTCCTTTCTTTATTTTCTGCTGGAAAATAAAAACCTTGTCGACGCGCACGGGGTAGAAAACCCCTATTTATACTTCTCCTCTCCACCCAATCTTTTCATCTCCTCCACTTCCTACATCATGAGCGAACATAGCAGCGCCTCGTCCGACATCTCGGACGGCAGCAGCAAAAGGAAGAAGCCCCATGAATGGATTGAAGAAGGCGAAGCACTCGACAACGCTATCCGCCTCATTGAGGAGCTTCGCCGGCAGTTAGAGCGCGCCAAAAAAGAGAATGGGGTTCTCCGGAACCTCTACAACCACCTCGAGAGGGAGAAGAAGAAGGATGAAGACCTCATCGAGACCCTCAGCTGGAGGATGGGCGCGATACGACCTCGCCTTAGAGATGATCGAAGAAGAGAAGGCGAAGCTGCGGGAGGAGGAGAGGAAAATTAAGAAAGATTAAGAGTAGGACGTAGAACGCATAAACCTTAGAAATCTTTCGATCCTTTTTGTAATACGCCTACTGTTTTAATTCAATCATATTAGTGCTCCCCGGGCTTCCATACCGGCGAGCAAATTTTGTTTCCAAATGTCTTTTGTCTATCTTTTGAAGGAAACGAGGCAAAAGGCAAGTGTGGGGGGGGACATCGCGGAAAGCAAAGACAAACACACGCGAAGCGCGCAGAAACATCACGAGGAAAACAACACAAACACAAGCTGCGAAACGGAGCGCAAGTGAGGCCCGAGCCGGTTCGGCCGAACCCAAAAGGGTGGTTCGGCCGAACCCTGGTGGGTCCCACTCAGCCCCTGCTTCCTCGTGGCACTTGAGTTTGTTTCTCACACTTCCTTTTTGCCTACCTTATTTGTCAAGTTCATTACGAGACGCGAAAAACAATTACTAAAACTTGACCAACTAAAATTTGGGAAGATTTCTTTTGAATACCTTTGAAAATCCCAAGTCTCTCCCTAATACTCTCATGATGATCTTGCACACTTTTTATTACTCGCTTCATCACCACTTGCACTGTGAACAAATAATCAAATCCATAGGACCCATGTTTTTCTAGATTATTGGCAAGTGTGATATGGCTCGACGAAATGATCTTATGCTTAGCTTACCGAGTCCTTGGGAATTTTATTTCACAAAACAAAAATACCATGGCTTCATGCTCCTCTCTTGATACAAAAATGCCTACCAATGCCATATGACGATCATACCTTGCAAAACTTACATACATATGCTGCTTGTGTTTGCAATGAGCTTTACCAAAATTGAGTGACCCTAGAGAGAAACTTGTCATGCTCTCTTGATCAAGAGCACGTACACTCCACCAAAAAAGGGCTAAACTCCTACACGGGAGCTAGCCCCCCACCAAAATAAAGACACTCCTCGCTTGCACCTCTTTTTACCTCTCTCTCTCTCTCAATCACGCATAAACAAGACATGGCTATGTAGAAAGAAAAGCTCACACGGATGAGCAATGAAAAGCTCACACGGATGAGCAATGAAAAGAAAGCTCACAAAGATGAGCAATGAAAAAGAGAAGAGATGCTCAAGCATAGAGCAAGAAAAGAAAAGAAAGAAAATAAAAAGATAGCCATGTTTTGAAAATGCAAAATAAAGAGGGGTCAATTACAATAGGAGTTGTCACTTTTTCATATCCATACACACACGCACTTCTTGATCAAGGTTGCATGACTTGGCTTCTCCATGGATCCTTTCTTTTGGCTTAGCAATATTTGTGATACAAGTATGCCGCTCTCATTCCCTACCGAGCTCCACATACAAGCCTAAAAAGTAGGAAAAAGAGAGGCAACACAATGCCTTGGTGAGGAAAACACTTTTTGAGCGATTCAAGAGAATCAAAGAGGAGCGGGAGTCATGTTGTTTATTTTCAAAACTTTCAAAAACCCAAGGTGCTTAGTGAGCAAAAGTATAGTGACTTGAGTCATGAGCTGTTCCACTTATCAATCATCCAAGAATGCATGTTAGCCACCGTCATGTTCACAAGTAAAACGGTGTGGCTTGTAATAACATGTGTGCAGGTCTCTAAGAGGAGAGATCTCTCAACTTACGCTCCCACCTTTACTCGAGGACGAGCAAAGAGCTAAGTGTGGGGGTCTTGTTGACGGTCCTTATGGTCCAATTTTACCGTCAACATATTGCATCTTTTTGAATCAAACACCATCACCAAGAATAGACATAGGGATTATTTCTAACAAATTCCACTAGTCTTGGTGAAATGATGAATGCGAGGTGCAATTCATATGAAAACGAGGGGAAAACATGCACGAAACATGGACTTTGCAATCGACGGATTTTCCCAGGACTAAAGAATATCGTCCAAAAGCCCAAAACCACAAAACGGGGCCTCAACATCAAACCAAGCAAGTGGATTGGGCCGGTACACAGCCGAGAGGAAGGCACCGAGAGAAGAACCAAGCCCGGGGAGCCCGGGCCGGTTCGGCCGAACCGCCCTGCTGGTTCGGCCGGAGCGACGGGTGGGCCCCACTGGCCCACTTTTCTCGGCGGTTCGTCACCGACGTACGGAGGTCGGTTCCACCTGCAATTAATACCACCGACGTACGGAACCGCCTCCAAGTTGCCGACCTTCCAAGGCTATAAATAAAGGGCTATACCCCCCTCTCTCAACACACCACCAACATCAAGATAGAAGACAAAATTCTCATCCTTAGGCCAAGGGCCTCTTGTATCTTAGTAGAATAGGAGAGAGGGCAAGGAAAAGGAAGGAGTGTTCCTCCCTTTTATAAAGTGGAGTAGTATTTCCTTTCCTTTTACCTTGGCGTGTAAACACTCTTTTAGGTGATTTATACGTGGTGATCTACTTATCTATCGTGACATATCTTTGTTAGACGTAATTCTTGTTATACTTGTTTACGGGATCATCGCTTCGCAAGAAGTGCTCTAGCTTTACGAACTCGGTTCTAGGCCGAGGCTAGAGTAGCGGTCAATAGCATAGACGTGGTGTCTAGGCTGGAGATCGCCTTTGTTTCTTGTGTGCCCCACGGTTTGTAGAGGTAGGTGGCGAGGAAGTGACAGCCCTGTCATCCAAAGGAACCCTCCACGTTCGGGTACATAGTAGAGCTTTCGTAGACCGGAGTGGCTTGGCGAGACCAAGCCTAAGACGGTGCCGAAGTAAACAAGTCTAGCTTGCGTTCGTCTACCTTTAAAGGATAAATAGATAAGAGTCACCCTCTCGACCCTATTTTGCTACGTTGTCTTGGTTGTCCTTGGGTAAACTAACCTTGTTGCAGAAATACTCCGTTCCCTGCGGATATAAATACGATACCTTGGAATACTCCCGGGTGAAGTGCTACAACGGTATTCCGTGCGCTTGCGGATTTATTCGTGACGTAAGAAATACCAACACCGCACCGCGGTATTCACCCTCGCCATGGAAGAAGTGTTGGACTAGAGGTGCTTGAGCTACTTTTCATGCACGGCGTGAGCTGCAGAGCACGCCGGTGCCCTTGGCCTCATGAGAGGAGCTCGGGAGGCGGAACGCGAAGCGCGAGAAGATCGCCGCCGCCATCTTCTTCCCCTCCGTTCATCGTCTCCGGTGAGGCCTGGTCTAGCTTATCACATGTTCTTGATTTCTCGTCGCTCGCTCTAGCTCTCGGCTCTAAACGCTCTCCGTTGTTCCGTGGTGACGGCGGAACGGACCATCGCGTGGTCATCGCTTCTTCGCGTCGCGCGTTCTCGTCCGCCATCGTCGGAATCTCGTCGCCCGCCGTCGTCAAGCCGTCCTCTTCCCTTCCGAGCCGTGCGTGAGCTTCCTGGTAAGTTTCCGCGGCGATTCCCTCTTTCTTCCTCCTGGATTAGCTGCGATTTGGCGTCTCCCGTCGTGTTCCGCCGCCGCTCCTCCATGGACGCCGGCGAGCACGTGCTTCGAGGCGAGCCCGTGTCCCTCTCCCTAGCGCGTCGGCTTCTCCTTGATCTCGTGTTGCTTGTGCGCTCCTTGGATTAGAGAAAGGGCGAAGTTTGCTAGGGTTTCGTGAGCCACCGTTGAGCCGCCACCGCGGGGCTCGCCGCCGGCGATGCTCCGGCCGTTTCGGGGGCCGGGCTTGGTTTCGTTGGATTCGTGGGGACATGAGCCTCATCTTGGTGTGGTTGTTTGGGGGTCTTTGCGAGCTTCGAGGCTCCCCGTGTTGCGCCGCCGTCGGGGCTAACTCCGGCGAGCTCCCGAGCCTCCGTCGAGGGAGGCGGGTGCTGCGAGACCTCCTCGCGAGTGCGCGGTAGTCTTGCGAAGAATCCGGTGGGGTCGGGGGCGTCGGCGGCGAGCTGTAGCGCCGGAGCGCGCGCATTCCGGCCATGAGCGCGGTGGCGCTCGGGCGGCGCCACCCCTTCCGACGGGCTGACGTCATGGTGACGTCACCACGGGCCCACCCGGTCGGCCTTGGTCCAAAGGAGTTGAGTTTGAATCTTGCATAGGCTTGGTCTTTGTGGACTGGAGAGAGAAAGAGGAGAGGGGCCCGCTGGTAGACCCGGTCCACGAAATAGTGTTTGTACTGTGGAATATTCTAAGGAATATTCTAAGGGAATATTCCCTAGAATTTCTTTTTGATGGATTTTCCCGAATTTCCATAATTCCTTTATCTTTGGAAATTCATATCTTTTTCCTGGAGCGTGAGAAAAATACGCGGTCAGTTGCGTTAGACTCGTAGCGACGTTCTCTACGCGTTAGTGTAACTTTTGGTCATATTCTAGTACCGTAATTTCCGTCGTTAATTCCGTTCTTTTTCCTATTGTCTCGATATGCGTGCCTAACCCCTGTTCCACGATCCGTACGTCGGAGGGTGCCGAGGAGTTCCCGTCGAGCCACGGTTTGAGGAGTTTCCGCCGGAGCAGCCGTACGAGTACCCCGACCTGGCACTGGGAGCAGCCCTATCCGGGCAAGCCGCAATCCTTAACCACTCTTGCTCCTATTTAGTATTTGCATTAAATTGGACCATGCATGATTAATGGTTACTTGCACTTGTAGTTTACCTATGCCATACTATGTCATCCTTGCCATTGTTTGCCATAGGTTGTTCTACTTGTTACTCGCATGCTTAGTATTTGCTTAGTTGCTTAATTGAACCCCATGATGACTATACATGTTTTTATGTAAAATAAATTGTAGGTGTTTCTTAGGTGTTGAGTTTCTGTACTAGATACCCTGTAGGACTTTTGCGGGGGCGAGTGTAGGTGGTTAGGTGCTTGGGAGACTTCGTGGAGTCTCTAATTGGAGAGTACCTGTTGCGGGTACGAGTTGTGTAGGGGCCTTGAGTTATGGAACCCCTGTTGTGGTGACACTTGTTGTTGAGACTGTTGTTTTTGAGGAGAGGGATGGTGACTCGCCCCGGCAGCTTGAGGACCGGTTCTTAGTTGGTCGCTCTTCGGTTTACTAGCTTACCACGTGACTTGTATGGGCGAGCTGAATCATGATACTTAGCGGAAGACCGGGAGGCCCGCCGTGGTGTAGAGATTAGTGGTAGTGGGTGTTGGAGCGTTTGTCTCGACCCACGAGCAGAGGATATCCCACCTGGCCCGTGGTACGCCTTGTCACACCCTTCGGGACCTTCTTTTCCTATGTTGTGGTTAGAGGAGGATCCCGGACACTGAGGGACGGGCGCCTCCCTGTCGATGCTTTGTTGAGTGATCTTGTGAGTGTTGCTTTGCTTGGGCCACGACGGTGGTCTTTTGTTTGAGTACCTCTTCACGTGGGTACGGTTGCTTACTCTCTGCAGAGATATATAAATCTATACGTATAGCCTAGTCCAAGGTATTGGGCACCACCTTTGAGCGACACTCTTGATTAGCATTTACTATTTCTCCCCTCCGATAGGTTTTACTTCCGGCTTCGAGCTGTGGTCCGGTGGAGGTGTGCTTGGACATAAAACTTGACCCTTGCAGGATTGTGTTGTTTCCTGCAAGGCCACTTATAAAATTTGACTAATAATAAAATATGAATCATATAGACTTGAGGAATAATGCTTTAGGAGCTAGCCCTTGCCTTTCCTTGAACTATCCCAACATGCATACATTGTTGCTAGGTAGTTTACGGCTTGCTAAGTACGTTATGTACTCACGGCTTTATCACTTTGTTTTTCGAGACGCCGTTGCCGAGGAACCGGCCGAGTCGGTTGAGGGAGCCGACGGAGAGGAGTGACGGTCTCGCCTACACTCGAGTCGCTTGTGGGTATGGTCTTCACCGCCGTTCTTCATCGGACATGCTTTCGCTTCGCTTCCGCTAGATTTCTACTTTGATTTCGCGATGGCCTGCGTGCCACGCTCTTGTACTCTTGAGATTGATACTTATGCATAATAATAATGTACTTGGAGATTCTACTATCTTGCCTTGATTACTCTCTTTATTTATGGTTTTTCTGTACTAACATGTGTTGGATGTACGTGCCACACTCCTGGGAGTGGCATAGAGGTACAAAGGGTCCGGGTTTCACTTTGGTGAAATTCGGGTCCTCACAAACTCTATAACCTTTGTTCGTCATCCAGCATCCAAGTGTAGTTTCCCTTAAAGTGGTTAATGATATGTTGTTGTATCCACATATGAATCTATGTTTAAAGATTCTTAGCATATGTTTAATCAACTTTGTTTTGGTTCCACTGGCACTGGCTATCTTTAATTGCTAAATTTATTAGTACTGGCTTTCTTGAATGTCAGCATATATTTTGCTTGGAAACGCTGGATCATTTTATAAGGTTTTTATATCCTGTTTTAGCTACCTGCGACTTTGGTGATTTGCTAAACATATCTATAGTTTGGATGAAAATTGAGGACATGATCTGAGATATTGTCTGGCTTACTGTCTTGACATCTCTTTCATCTTGCAATTCTGAATGGAAGAACACAAATCAAGTCAGCGAGTTACCATCATTACGTCTTGTGGTAAACAAATATTCAACTCTTTTAAATGCGTCATTTTATTAATTTAACCATACACGGTCAATCTCTAGTCTCAACTGCATAACTAGCTCAATATTCTAGACTTGTCGTGACTTGATCAAGAAGTTCAATACTGCATAATTATATCGATGATTCCCACCAAATATTATTATCATTTTGTTACGTGCAATTAGCAGCGAGGGGGAGCAGCCAGCAGCTGCGGCTCTGCAGCAGGGGTAGCGCGGCGGCTGACGGCGTGACAACTAGGGCGCAGGGAAAGAGAGAGAGAGATTAAAGTTTCCCCTTAACCTGCTTAATCTTTATTGATAATTCCTCATCTCTTTAAATAGAGAGAGGTTGCTTGACCCGTAAGTTACATGATTACTTAACTATTGGCTTCAGCCCGTTAACTCTATAAACTTAGCCTGTCACTTTAATAGATTGATTGGGCCGGTGCTTATAGGTAGTGCCGACCATAACATCTCTGCCCGCTTGAAGAATCAGCTCGTCCTCGAGCTGAAATGAAGGATAGAGCTTCTGGAAACTAGCCACATCTTCCCATGTAGAATCAGAATCTGGAGAATCCTTCCATTTGATCAGTAGCTGAATAATTCCTCTATATAACCGAGAACGCACCACTTTCTCTGGAGCTTGTATGACTCATCCTTCATGTAGATTCGGTAATAGTGGAATTTTAGCCAAAGTTCTGAAGGATGCAGTAGTTCTGGCGTCCAAAGGAAGTTTCACATCCATACATGAGGTGATTTCCAAAGTGGAGTCTTTGTCCCCTGAAAATTGGGCCAGTAAACGCTGTTCACTTCTTGTCTCTGAGAGTAAAATTGAAGGGGGTGGTTTTTGGAGCTTTTGCGGTGGACTTGACCTATCTGTTAGCGATTCTTTTGTTGAAGTGAAAGGCTTAACTCTATAACCTTTCTTCATCATCCAACATCCAAGTGTAGTTTCCCTTGAAGTGGTTAATGATATGTTGTTGTATCGACATAAGAACCTATGTTTAAAGAGTGTTAGCATATGTTTAATCAACTTTGTTTTGGTTCCACTGGTACTGGCTACCTTTAATTGCTAAAGTTATTAGTACTGACTTTCTTGAATGTCAACATATATTTTGCTTGGAAACACTGGATCAATTTATCAGGTTCTGATATCCTGTTTTAGCTACCTGCGACTTTGGTGATTTGCTAAACATATCTATAGTTTGGATTAAAATTGGGGACATGGTCTGAGATATTGTCTGGCTTACCGTCTTGGCATCTCTTTCATCTTGCAATTCTGAATGGAAGAACACAAATCAAGTCAGTGAGTTACCGTCACTACTTCTCTTGTGGTAAACAATTCAACTCTTTTAAATGTGTCATTTATTAATTTAACCATACATGGTCAATCTCTAGTCTCAACTGCATAACTAGCTCAATATTCTAGACTTGCCATGACTTGATCAAGAAGTTCAATACTGCATAATTATCTCGATGATTTCCACCAAATATTATTATCTTTTCTTAGTCTATCTGTATGCTGTTCTGACTTGTTTGAATGGTATTGCCTGTTAATTTAGACATGGTTGATCAATTCATATCCCAGCTATACAACTAGCTCAATGCTCAACATCCTTGACTAAATAATCCCACCCTTTTTCTACTGTTGACATTTGTTTGTTCAAGTCTGAGGGATTGTGACTTAAATTCCACCAAGTCCTTATAATATCTTCTGAGGTCTTATCTGAATGAGACTGGAGCATAGACTAGTATTGTAGTTGACATCAAAATCTGTATGCTTATGTTTTTTTCTTGGTTGTAGCTTAGAATTTTGATCTTGCACAAAGTTGTTTATTAGATCAACTTATTTTTTATCATGCTCCTTGGTGGTTCAGATATTAAGAAATGCTACACCTGTGCTGTTTCCTAATGTTGTTTATAAACTCAAAAACAATATTAAACAAATACATGTGTTCGCACAGATCTTATAGATTGCAAAATGATACAAATACATGTGTGATTCGCATGCACCATCCCATTTTGGATTGCTAATTTAAGCATGCAATGTTGGTTAACATATGGCTTGTGATAGATAAGCTTGTGTGGGGGTTACAAACAATAGGACTAACCACAACCATTTTTGTTTCTTACTATCCTTTGGTTGTTGGTACATTTAGTCTCTTAGTATCCTTTGTTGGTTGTTACACTAGACACTTTGTTTCTTAGTATCCTTTGTTTTTGGTTGGTTGTTACAACTCCTAACATTGCCTATATAAAGGAACCAAGGCAGCAGCTATAAGCACTGCAAATTCATTCACAACATCAAGTTTTCAGCTTGTGTTTTAGTTCTTAGTTCCAACAATTGGTACCAGAGCAAGGTGTGAGTTTTGGTGAGGATGTCTACCTCGTCCACTCGCCGGAGAGCCGCTGTCGCTGCTGCTGCTGCCACCGATGCTGAGGCTCGTGAGGCGCGCATCGCTGCGGCCGAGCGAACGGCACAGCACGCGGCTGAAGCTGCGCGTGCCGCGGTTGCTGCAGCCAGGCTGCCGCCGCTGCCGCTGCTGCCCTGCGCCGGGAGGAGGACGATGAGGAGGTGCTGGACGTGCCGCGGGAGCTTCACAGGAACCGTCGGGCGTCTCCGTCCCCTGTTCGCCGCCGCGGCCGACGTGTTCGTCGCGGTGACTCACCGGTCATCCAGCGCGTCATCAAGGAGTCCGGCGGGAGCACGCCATGGCCCATGCTTACCAAAACGAACTACAACGGCTGGAGCTTATTGATGAAGGTGAAATTGCAGGCACGTCAGCTGTGGGACGCCGTCGCCTACGGGGATGTTGAGTTCCATGAGGATCGGCCGGCGCTCGACGCGCTCCTGGCCTCTGTCCCACCGGAGATGGTCTCCTCTCTCGCGGACAAGCCCTCCGCCAAGGATGCCCGGGACTCCATCGCCACGTCGCGCATCGGCGTCGACCACGCGCGGAGGGCCACTGCGCAAAGGCTACGTCGGGAGTGGGACCGCCTCGGCTTCAAGCCCGGGGAGGACATCGACGACTTCGCGCTCCGCCTCAACGGCCTGGTGCAGCAGCTAGCAAGGCACGGCGATGGCGACATCAACGAGCAGAAGGCGGTCGAAAAGCTTCTCCGCGTCGTCCCCGCCAAGTACACACAAATCGCTCCGTCGATAGAGACCCTCTTGGATCTCTCGACCCTGTCGATTGAGGATGCAGCGGGTCGGCTCAAGGCCGTCGACGGTCGGGACGAGGCGCCCTCCGTCGACCCCGTCTCCATAGGTGGCAAGCTGCTCTACACCGACGAGCGGTGGCTCGCACGCTAGAAGGAAAGCCGGCAGGGCGGAACTCCGGTCAAGGACCAACGCCGACGGCCCCGCAGGAAGGACAAGTCCGGCGGTGGTGGTTCCGCTAGGCAGGCTGGCGGTGGTGATGGCGGCTGTGGTACTGGTCGTGGCGGAGAACGCAAGGCGACCCGTGATGATCGGTGCCTCAATTGCGGCCGTCGCGGGCATTGGGCCAAGGACTGCAGGCAGCCCAAGCGCGGTGCCGCTCATCCGGCCCAAGCGGATGATGATCATGAACCATCACCGTTTCGACCCACGTGAGCCCAGAATTTCAGCCCATGCGGGAGGGTTTTGATGCAACCCTAGCCTCCCCGCCTCCGGCTCCACGCCGCCACCCGCTCCATCCGGCTCCGCGCTGCTCCACCTCGACGAGCCGCATGCACGCGTCTACCTCGGCACCGACTCCGGTGGTGACAAGCTTGAGGGATGGTACCTCGACGGCGGCGCCACACAACACATGACCGGCCGCCTCGAGCACTTCACCGACCTAGACCGCAGCATTCGAGGCTCCGTCAAGTTCGGCGACGATTCCGCGGTCGAGATTTGCGGCGTGGGCTCCGTGCATTTTGAGGCCAAGACCGGCGAGCACAAGTTGCTCCATGGAGTCTACTACATCCCGACGCTGCGGAACTCCATCATCGGCCTCGGCCAACTCGACAAAGGCGGTGCGAAGGTAGTGATTGACCAAGGGGTGCTCCGGATATGGGACTCGCGGAGCCGCCTCCTCGTCAAGGTCAACCGGGGCGCGGCATGCTCTACATCCTCCGCATGAGGGTCACCCGACCGGTCCGCCTCGCCGCTCGACGCAATGATGATGCCCGGCGCCGGCATGAGCGGTACGGCCACCTCCACTTCGACGCACTAGGCAAGCTCGGGCGTGAGGAAATGGAACGAGGGATGCCGCGGATCGACCACGTCGAGCAGCTCTGCGACACCTGCATGATGACCAAGCTCAAGCGGCGTCCTTTTCCCCGTGAGGCCAAATACCGCGCGGAAAATCCATTGGAGCTCGTTCACGGTGATCTTTGCGGCCCCATCACGTCGGCAACACCCGGAGGACGACGCTTCTTCCTACTACTTGTGGATGACGCCTCACGGTACATGTGGGTCGTCCTTCTCCCGACGAAGGCGGCTGCCGCGGACGGCATCAAGCATGTACAAGCAACAGCGAGAGAAGGAGTGCGGCCACAAGCTCCGAGTGTTGCGCACCGACAATGGCGGTGAGTTCACCGTGACCGAGTTTGTTGCTTATTGCATGGAAGAAGGGATCCAACGGCACTACTCCGCGCCGTACTCGCCGCAGCAGAACGGCGTCGTCGAGCGTCGCAACCAAACCGTGGTCGCCACCGCCCGTGCCTTGCTCAAGCAACGCGGCATGCCGGTAGAGTTCGGGGTGAGGCCGTGATGACCGCGGTACATTTGTTGAACCGGTCACCGACCAAGGGCCTAGAGGGCAAAACCCCATACGAGGCCTGGCATGGGCGTACACCGGCGGTCGGACACCTGCGAACGTTCGGCTGCACTGGCGTACGTGAAGGAGCTCAACCGCGTCGGCAAGCCGGAGGACCGGAGCACGCCGGCGTCTTCATCGGCTACGCCGAGGGTGCCAAGGCCTACCGCATCCTCGACCCGGTGACCCGACGCGTGCGCACATTGCGCGACGTCGTGTTCGATGAAGGGCGCGGGCGGGACCGGACCAAGGACACCGGCCGTGGCTCGGCGGCGACAACAAGCGACTTCACCATCGAGTACTTGCAGCTTGCGGGAGGCGGGGAGCTGGCGGACACTCATCGTCGTCAAGCTCGCATGCGCCGTCGACACCGACCACGAGCCGGGGCACCGCTTCGGGCTCAACATCGCGCTCTACCACGCCACCGGCCACACCGGCAGCTGATCCGATGCACCGGTGGCATGCGCGCTCCCGTCCTAGCGACGCCATTGGAGAATGATGAGGACCGCATCGATGTTGCGCACAATGACACTCCTCTGCGCTACCGCACCATGAGCGACATCCTCGACGAGCAGCCGGCACCCGGGTTCGTGCAGCGGAACATCGACGCCGAGCTGCACTCGACGCACACCGGCGAGCCTTGCTCGTTCGTGGAAGCTAAAGGTGATGCGGCCTGGTGCGCGGCAATGCAACGGGAGATGGACTCCATCGAGCGAGAACCGCACATGGGAACTCGTCGACCTGCCGGCTGGTCATCGCCCAATCACTCCGAAATGGGTGTTCAAGCTCAAGAAGAATGAGGCGGGGAAGTGGTCAAGCACAAGGCACGGCTTGTCGCACGCGGTTTCGTCCAGCAAGAAGGGATCGACTACGACGACGCGTTCGGGCCCGTGGCCCGCATCGAGTCCATCCGCATCCTCCTCGCCCTTGCTGCCTAGGAGGGGTGGCACGTCCACCACATGGACGTCAAGTCGGCGTTCCTCAACGGCGACCCGAAAGAGGAGGTGTACGTGCGACAACCACCCGGATTTGTCATTGCCGGCCAAGAGAACAAGGTTCTGCGGCTGCGCAAGGCACTCTACGGTCTACGACAAGCCCCGCGCGCGTGGAACGCTAAGCTGGACAACACCCTCAAGGAGATGGGCTTCCAGCAGAGCACACATGAGGCGGCGGTATACCGACGTGGCCACGGCTACTCCGTTCTCGCTGGTGGGCGTCTACGTCGATGACCTCGTCATCACCGGCACCGAGGGAAGAAGAAGTGAAGGCATTCAAGGCGCAAATGAGGGCCACCTTCCGGATGAGTGACCTCGGCCTTCTTACCTTCTACCTTGGCATCGAGGTTTTGCGAGGAGAACGCCGACATCTCGCTTCGCCAAGCTCGCTATGCCAAGCACATTGTCGAGTTAGGCGGCTTGTCCGGATGCAATCCGGCCCACACTCCAATGGAGGAGCGGCTCAAGCCGAGTCGTTACGGTGAGGCGAGAGGAAGTGGACCCGACACGGTATCGGCGCATCGTCGACAGCTTGCGCTACTTGGTTCACACCCGGCCGGACTTGGCGTTCGCCGTCGGGTACGTCGAGTCGGTTCATGGAACGGCCAAAAACCGAGCACCAGCAAGCTGTCAAGCGTATCCTGCGCTACATCGCGGGCACTTACGACTACGGTCTACACTACTCGAAGAACCCCGGTGCTGCACACTTCATCGGATAGTGCGACGGTGACCTCGCCGGTGACATCGACACGAGCAAGAGCACGAGCGGCACGCTGTTCTTCCTCGGAAATTGTCCTGTGAGCTGGCAATCACTCAAGCAACGAGTGGTGGCGCTCTCAAGCTGTGAAGCGAGTACATCGCCGCCACCTCGGCCGCCACACAAGCACTCGGCTAGCTCGGCTTTTGGGCGAATTACTCGGCAAGAGGCCCGAAGCGATCGAGCTTAGGGTAGATAGCAAATCTGCCCTCGCACCGGCCAAGAACCCTGTCTTCCATGAGAGAAGCAAGCATATCCGTATCAAGTACCACTTCATCAGGAGCTGCTTGGAAGAGGGGAGCGTCAAGGCCAGCTACATCAATACCGTGGATCAGCTTGCTGACATCCTCACCAAGTCCCTCGGGCGAGTGAAATTTCTTGAGCCGAGAACTCGCATCGGTCCGGTTCACCACAAGTCGGCGACAACACACAAGGCTTAGGGGGAGATTGATAGATAAGCTTGTGTGGGGGTTACAAACAATAGGACTAACCACAACCATTTTTGTTTCTTACTATCCTTTGGTTGTTTGTACATTTAGTCTCTTAGTATCCTTTGTTGGTTGTTACACTAGACACTTTGTTTCTTAGTATCATTTGTTTTTGGTTGGTTGTTACAACTCCTAACATTGCCTATATAAAGGAACCAAAGCAGCAGCTATAAGCACTGCAAATTCATTCACAATATCAAGTTTTCAGCTTGTATTTTAGTTCTTAGTTCCAACAGCTTGGACTGCATGATTGGAACATATCCTGGACTTGGTTGGAACATATCCTGGACTACTACTTGTGAGACTGTTTAGAATATTAAGGTTTATTATTTCTTCTCTGGTGTCTATCTGCAATTTTGAAGAGCTTTGCATGGAACAGTGCCGCATGGACTAGTGATGACTCAAAGCAACATAATCAGTGATTGCATGTTTATCTGTTCATTCTACACCTGCTAAAAAACTTAATAGTCTGTGTGCAAAATCATCTACAATTATGCCATCTGTTGAGACTTGTCGTTCATATTTTGGCAATGACAGTTCTATACTCCTAATTAAGCAGTGTTAGTGTCAACCAGGTTGTGTTTGTGGTATCAGTGCACTACCATTAAAAAGTCACAAATTAACTTCAGAAATTATTTGACAACCCTCAATTGTCTTTCGATGCTGCAATCCTCTGCAATTTAAGTTGAAAATGAAGCCGATTTCCAAAACTCAGAAAACAGTCATGGCCTTGTATTAACCGACATTAGGTAAAAGACAGTGGAGAAAAATCATCCTAGGATAGTCCGTGTTCCTCGTATTTTCGTGCACACAGAGTAGTACCAAAAGTTGCGAGACATGAACACAGATTCAGATATGCTATTAACATTTTTTTTTCAGAAAACCACAAGCTAATTCGTACTCCCTCCGATCAGAAAGTGTCACTATGGTATCCAGTGTCAGTCAAACTTTTTAAACTTTGACTAAATTTATAGAAAATATTATTAATATTTGTATCTCTAAATAAATTGATTATGAAAGTAGATTCAATTATCTATCTAATAATACTAATTATATTTAATAAATATTTATAATTTTTCATATATTTTTGATCAAATTTAAAAAGTTTGACTTCTTGTAAAGCGAGAATGACACTTTCAATGGGACAGAAGTAGTATTTCTTTGTGTGTACCAGCGTGCTTTTTTATCATCCAATTATCTTGAAGATCGTGCGTTGCATGCTTCGTATTAATATAAAAGAGAGTTTGTTACAAATGCACGATGCTAAGGACAGCAAGATCCACACACAACACACAACCGTCAAATATAGGTTGCCCTGACATCGCTCCAGACATACCACCAAGCCTCGCAGCGCCAAAAAGCGCGCCAACCAATGTTAGTACCTGTAAGTTTCCTAATAAATTAGTTATTAAAGTTTATAAAGCAAATATGCAGGCTGGCAATTGGGCCGGTCGTACTGGCTAATGGGCCCCTTCCCTAACGTCAAACGCATCCTGGTCCGCAGCATTCCTTTTGTCCCGGCCACAGAAGCACGCCACTCCACCCCAAGTCTCCAACATTCCATTTTCGGGCACAGGAGCAAGCCAGCCCTGCCCCTCTCTCTGTCGACGGCGGCGGCGGCGGCCATGGCTCGCGGACGCGGCCGAGACATGGATCCACAGGAGCAGGAGGCCCTCCTGGACCGCGTTCTCTCCTACGCCCACCGCGCGCTCCCCGATCTGCCCGTCTCCGTCGACGGCGACCTCTGCATCCTCTTCGACGCCGACGGCGGAGGTGTCGACCGCCTCAGCCTCCTCCCAGACGCGCTCCTCTCCAACATCGTCTCGCGCCTCCCCATCAAGGACGCCGCGCGCACATCCGCGCTCTCGCGCCGCTGGCGCCCCGTCTGGTACTCCACCCCGCTCGTCCTCATCGACGCCCACCTCCTCCCCGCCGGCGACGACGAGATCCCGAAGCACATCGAGCGCGCCGACTCGAACGCCGTCGTCGCCGCCGTCTCCCGCATCCTCGCCGTCCACCCGGGCCCGATCCGCTGCGTCCACCTCACCTGCTGCTACATGAACGAGTTCCCGGCCGAGGTCGCGCGCTGGCTCCAGCACATCACCTTCAAGGGCGCCAAGGAGCTCTTCCTCATCAACCGCCCCTGGCCGCTCAAGGATATCACGAAGCACATGCCCGCCACCATCTTCAGCATGGCTGCGCTCACCCGCCTCTACCTCGGCTTCTGGAGGTTCCCTGACACGGCCCGCCTCCCGCGCGGCGCCGCCTTCCCCTGCCTCCGCGAGCTCGGCCTCTGCAGTGTCGTCATCGAGCCCAGAGACATGGAATTCGTGCTGGCCAAGAGCCCCGTGCTGGACGTGCTCTTCATCCAAGGCCACATGTTCCCCTCGCTGAAGCTCCGCCTCATCAGTCAGAGCCTCCGGTGTGTTCAGATCCACGGGTCTAAATTGGAAAGCGTCACTGTGGTCGACACCCCGCGCCTCGAGCGGCTCATCATGTCCAAGTGTTGGGAGTCGAAGATCAATATCAAGCTTGGCCGTGTGCCGGCACTGCAAGTGTTTGGGTACTTTGAGGTGGGGAAGGACGTGCTGGAGATCAGCAAAACAATCATCAAGGTACTCGCTTGCATCCCTCGTGGACGTTTGAGCCATATACCCCTTTTGCAGATAATAGATTCCAGTGTGCTCTACATTTTTTTTTCTATTTAACTTTGTGTTGAGCTATATGCGTTGGATTGTTTTACACTGCAGGCTGTCACACCGGTGAATCCAAGCATTAGGGTCGCAAGTGTCAAGGTGCTGGCCTTACGGGTGCAGTTTGGAGTCCGCAATGATGCCAAGATGCTGCCTATAATCCTCAGATGCTTTCCCAAACTCGAGACACTACATATCCATGTGAGGCCGCGATCCTGATCCTTCATGTAATTGCGCTTTGTGTTCTGAAGTTTACAACTCTTTAATCCATTTACTTCATGTTCAGTCTGTGAAGACTGCTGAATCTAATGGCAGGGTCAATCTCAAGTTCTGGCAGGAGGCTGGTACCTTTGAATGTGTCCAGTCGCATATAATTATGATGGCATTCCATGATTTCCGAGGGGAGCGGAGTGAGCTTGCCTTCCTCAAATTCATCATTGAGAGTGCTCAGAAGCTGAAGACGCTGGTGGTTGAGTTTGCCAATGGGTATATCAGTTCAGAGACAGAGATTGAGACAAAGTCACAAGTGGAGGCTCTATTCGCTGGGAAAAGGGGCTCTTCTTCCTGTAATGTGCTGGTCTTGGAGAACATGTTTTCTGAAGGTACTGACCACTGGGACTTTGGAAGAGGCTCTAAAGAAGACCCTTTTGCATTGTTTAGGTGCAAGAGAGGTTGTCAGTTTTCTATTTAAGTATCTAGCGCAAGGCGCTTTTCTGGATTGTCGGAGGCCAACTTTTTTGAATTTTGAAGGTTAAGCAAGGTTCTTAGTTGTTCTTCTAACAATGCAGCCTTGTTAGGTTTAAGTGTTGAAGTTAGCAGTATGACCTAAGGCTCATGCAAATGACTGGTGTTACTTGGACAAATGCTGTTCACTAGATAGCACCTATGTTAGTGTGCCAACTTTTCATGTGATTGTGTTTATCCAGCTATGGCCTGATATTTGACATTAAGTTACCTACTTTATGCTAAATTGCTTGGTGATGCTTGTTTTCCTTTACATGATGATGGAGGGATGCTGAGGCATCTAATAATTTTGTTTTGTTTACTATGCTTGATGGAATGTTTGTTTCATCTGGCAGCTTAGTTTTTCTCTTGCATAGATTGTTCCTCCTGTCTCCTGATCTGCTACTGAACATCGATAAGTCAACTACCATGAGATCTGTATACAGCTTTTCTGGTTTTAGTTTGCCTGTGTATTCATTTTGCTATAATGAGTTCTATGAAATTTGACTAGCATATGTTCAGTTGCATTTTCTAATTTAAAGCCTCTATTTTGGTTTGTTGTTTGGTAATACTAAAGTTTGCTATCATTCTGTCATTCATGAAACTTACTGCTATTACTCCGAGTTAAATGACATAATCTGGATTGCCGCTATAACATTCTTGTTGCACTTAATGTGATTTTCTTTGCTAGATGTCACCTGTAGCCATTAACATAGATGGCACGTTACCTTAACACTAC
The DNA here is from genome assembly GCA_031894775.1 of Chloris gayana. Taxonomy (NCBI): domain Eukaryota; kingdom Viridiplantae; phylum Streptophyta; class Magnoliopsida; order Poales; family Poaceae; genus Chloris; species Chloris gayana. The sequence continues at coordinate 59,009 of JAUNZO010000732.1, forward strand.
TAGGACATATATAGATATATCTAATTTAATATATTTTCTTTGATGACTTCAGCATGTTCATATTCTGTCTGGCGACACGTTCCGCTATTTCTTTAGAGTTATGTGCTCAACAATGTGATTAATAATGCATGACCATTGCTACTCAGTTCTGATGACAATTGTGAAGTCTTATGGCTTTGGTTTGTGTGGTTTCTTGATTGGGATTACATGAGTTCTGTTGTGCAGTTGTGCAATTAGTTAGTATTGTTAATCTAGCAATTTATATCCTTGACAAATAATAATCAGTAACTTCCTTTACCGTTACCAAATAAATGAAATAGAAACACACAAATCATGCATTGCACTTTCGAATTTCAGCCGCTTTGTATGGTTTGACTTGTGCAGATATTCATATCCTACTATTTGTTTACCATAGAGTAATGTGCTCGTTCACCACATGTGCATGCAACATTTTAGGTTTTTTTAGTTGTCTCGAGGATATTTGTAGCAAAGGGTTGTATCTTGTGGATTGTCACATTGCTCATGCCAGCAATTTAATCCACTAAAGATATCTGGTTGCAATTTAGTTTTCTCCATCTTGTACTCATGTCATGTTACTATATGCTAATGCTGGCACAAATTTTGGGTAATGCTGCTAGTTGTGTCCGACAGTGTTGACCATTTTTTTTTGAGTCATTGCATGTATATCCCGTGTTATGTTTTCTTGTTACATATTTTTCTTGGTTATTTATATATCATCTTTCATCACCAAGTTTCCTTTCCATCGAAATGGCACATAGAAGTCAATGTTCTAGATTGTTGGCATCCATTCAATGAATCTTTTGTTGGTCCCACTCGGAGTTGCAAGGTTTAACTGTTCCAAGTTAACGGCACTAGCTTTGTCGCATATACAAACATTGTTAGCTAGATAAATGCTGTTTTTGGCTGACGATTTTGTGAAGTATTGTACCAGCCTTCTTGTCACTGTTTCGGCTACTGGTAGCACAGTTCAATTTTTGCTAAGCATTTTTATCTTTATGTCTGATGAAAATTTGAGGCATGGTTTGAGGTACTATTTGTCTTAACTTTCTAGACTAACTGTGACTTGAATTCCACCAAGCTTTATCATCCTTCGCATGTCTTGTCTGTATGGGATTGTACAGAGTGGACTAGCGATATGGTTGACACAAGAGTTTAGGATTTACAAGTTTTCTGTTGTGTTCAAGCATCTGGTAATAAAACATTGATCATTTTATCTGGTTTTCCAGTTACGGCATAATATTCTACAATTTTTAGTATATGATAATATTTTATTTTGCCTATTTTTGCCAGATATGGCCTGATATTTGACATTAAAGTCATCTAGTTTGTACTAAATGGCTTGACTGCTGTTTTTTTTCTTCTATGCACGATGGTAGTTGGGATGCCTAGGTTTCCATGGAAATTCTGTTTGGCAGCATAAATTTTCTCTTGCACAGATTTTTCATCCTGATTCGCTACACAATTTGGTGAGTTAATTATCATGAGATATTGGGATGTGCAATTAGCTTTAATTTCAATGTTTTATTTTTCTTATGTGTTTCGTGATGCTACTTCAATTTCTGTGAAACTGGTCAGTACGGGTTCAATTGCATTCTTTAATAATTTCAAGTCTGTGCTTTGTTATATTTTGAATATTCGGTATATGGCTATCATCACTTCTATAAGCATGAGTAGCTTTCAATGTATTAAGTTGACAGTCTCGCTGTTATTCCATGAAAATTACTGCATTACTCAGTTAAATGCCAATCATCTGGATAACCATCTGCACCTGCACTATTGTTTTTCATCTACGTAGCCACCTGTAGCCGCTAACATGGATGGCATGTCCTGGTGCTAAACTAAAAGTATGTCTTGATGCTGATAGGACCTAGATATGTCTAAGCTAATATTCTATCTTAATGACTTCAGCATGTTCTTTTTCCATCTGGCAACACCTTTCTTTGTTTCACTCCAGTTGTGGACTCCACTATGATTAACTACAATGTGATCTGCCAAGCACAATGGTTCATTTCTACCCTTAACAGATTATGATCTGTAACATCCTTGACCAGTTAACTGAAATAGAAACACCAAATCTTGCATAGCAATTTTGAATTTGTGTTGATCTATATTGCTTGGCTTCTAGAATTGTTCAGATCTTCGCCGTATTGTACTGTTTGTGTAACTTGGAGTAATGCGTTTCTTTAGTGCACGCAAGGCTAGTTTTTATTTTCAGTTCGTTTGAGGATATTTGTAGCAAAGGCTAGTCTGTATTGCTGATTTATTAACTCCTGAGACGTGACTGCAGTTTAGCTTCCTCCAACTCGTTTTGTTACCATGCTCTGCTGCCTGTAGAAATTGAGTGGTTATAATCATTGTTTGATACCATTACTTGTGTATCCCGTATCTGATATTGCCTGTCTGGTCCTTCACTTTGTGGTTACATAATTTTCGTTTAGTTTACTTATCTCACAGTTTAATCACCCACTCCTAGATTCCATTGAAGTGTTTAGTATTCTTATGTACCACCACATAGATGGCAATTGTATGGAGCATCTATTCAATGAAGGTTATGTTGACCGTTGCTAGGTTTATTTGCTGTAATTAATAGTACTAGTAGATTTTTGCGTATGAGCATTGCTAGAAAGGTAAATGCTGTTTTTGGTTGAAAATTACGTGTGAGTGTTGTATGAGCCTTTGTGTTACTGTTATGTGCAATAGATGGGCTAGGGCTGCCGGCGACCTAGATGGCCGGCAGTTGCGGCTATGGTGGTTGTGGCGTGCGGCTAGGGTAGGGAGGCACGGGAGAGGAGAGGCGCAGAGAGACTGGAGAGTAGAAAATAGTGACTAAGCCATTCTTTTTTATTAGATCGGATTACGATCTTCATTATATAGAGAGACTTTCTTGACTCCTAAGCAACCTATTACAATTTATGAAAATACCTAAACATCTTAATTGTTAAGTAACCCTAGGGGAGCTTGGTGCTATAGTGTCTCATGGGTACCGTTCACGCGCATAAACAGTACCTGGGCTAGCCTAATAGCACCTTGGTGGGCCATAAGCTCTTCTGCCCATAACACCACCGCCCCTATAGAGAACCAGCAGGCCCTCGTGTTGGGTAACCATCCTATCGCCGGAACTGCAGGATGACGAGTCCGACGAATCTTGATGTAGACCGTCAAGTTGTCGAGGGTGAAGTCGGTGAGGAGGTTCTTTCGGGTGCAGTCGACGTCAAAGAAGACAACATAGCTCAAGTTCTCAATATTGCCTGCTGTAGCGAAGTGATACGAGGTCGGTGTAGTAGTAGAGCCAATCACATCAGGAGTGCTTGGGGTAGCAATGAACATGCAGGGAACGTCGTAGTCGAAATAGAGAAGACACTCATCTCTTGGAGGCTCGGCGAAGAATGACGGAGTGCCCTGTTCGGATGGTAGTAGAAATCCGTTGAAGGTCATGACAATGTTGCGTGGTCTTGGTCGTGCAGCTGTCAAGTTGACGTAGTGGTCGAAGAGGATGCCGAAGTCGGTACCTGAGAATGAGTCAACAACTGCATTAGGAAATGTGAAAGCCATATGTCGAACGTGGAAGAGGTCACAGATGGTAAGGTTGACAAAGCGAACATGCACCGATGCAATGCTTGTAGTAAGCAGCTCCACAACGTAGCGAAGCAAAACCTCCTCTCCATGCTGGAGGAGGGCGGCCAAAACACAATGGAGGCATGTTGAATAAGCCACGATGTAGAGGCGTCTGTCGAAGAAGACGAGGTCGTCGTGGAGACTCCATACGGGGGCAAGGTCACTAGTGGAGAGACTCAATCAAACACCTACAAGTTACACTTAGTTTTCAAACATCCATCTGATGAATATGGCTCTTAGCAAGCATGTGATACTACTTAAAATTGATTATTGTAACTAAGTAACATTAATATTATTTGAATCATACAAAGATATTACATTTCTTTAGTTTATTTCCTTCTACATTGCTCATAACAATTCATAGGATACTAGCTGGATTTGTGTATTGCTAGTGATTATTATGAGAAATTTGGTGATGCATATTTGCCTTGATGATAATTACACTAAGGTGAAATATCTGAATCAATATTGAAAGCCAAATAACAGTCACATTAGTTGGTCAAGGTTACCAAGGGTATCCGAAAACAAAGTGTAACTTGTAGGTGTTTGAAAAAATGCAAGTGGGTATATGTAATTTTTTGAAAAAATAAATAACAATACAACTTCTATTACAAATCATATTGGTTGAAAATGTCTAAACTTTCACTCAAATTGAAAAGAAGGAATTGACACCATGGTTTCAGAAAACTGGACGATTTCCACTGTAACCGATGAAATCATAATAGTTGGATGAAATCACCGATAAACACGATATTTTTGAAATATCGACACTTTCGGTGATTAAAACTAATTACATTATACAATTAGTTGGATGATTTGACTAGAAATGATCTTTAGTCTCTAAATCATAATATTTGTATATATAAGAAAGACAATTTTTTATAAATAAGCAAACTCAATGACTTTGTTTTTTGCAAAAATAGGTTGTAAGGTGCTGCAAAAATAGGTTGTGAGGTTACTTCAATCCTGCATCCGTTGTGAAGCTTTCATCACCTCTGATACGCGCTGCTGTTGTTAACATCAAAGAGCCTGAACAAGCAGCTGCTGCAAACCCAATAGGTAGCCCAGGTGTTTATGTTTTGACAACAACTTCATTTTGTTAACTGCTAATTGTTTATAAATCAGAATGGTTTTCTTTTGTGTAGGTTGCGGGTTTTAGGAGATAACTTTCTGTCCACTTTGGCAGTGTTTATATTGACGGAAATGCACGTGCAGTCTTGAGATTTCTTCAGTTTTGTTATGGTTTCGAAATGATAGTGGCAAATCTGTTATGAGATTAGTGTTCGTGTTTGAAGTTTCTCTGATTCTAGCCAAACAATGAGGATCATAGATTCATGAGAGATTCTGGTAATGGAATTAATTGAAGTGGCGTATATCATGATGGTGTGCTGGTAAAGGTTGCAGCAGAACCAAAGAAGCCATTTTAAAATAGTATTTTTATACTCCCTTTATCCCAAAATAAGTGTCGTTATGGGATCCGTATCAGTCAAACTTTCTTAACTTTGACTATATCTGTAGAAAATACGAGAAATAGTTATATCTCTAGATAAGTTTATTATAAAAATGTATTCAATGCTCTATCTAATGATACTAATTATGTACTATAAATATTAATTATCTTTTGTAAATATTTGGTCAAAGTTGAAAGTAGTTGACTCCTCGGGAAACGAGAGCGACACTTATTTTGGCATGGAGGGAGTAGCTTTTTTTTTCAGCTTAAGATTCCTAGCAGCCACTGCCGCCTGAAAAAATTGATGCACTTTCATTCATCTAAATATTGTTGTGATCTTTTAAGTTCCAGTGCAGAACATATTTATGCTATATCTATAAAGGGGAAACTGATTAACCAGTCATGAAAGAGCTTAGAATTATTTTGTAACCGAGTTCCAAAGATATTACAAGTCATACTAATGCTGCACCGTTGCACGTATCTTGATTGCCATCCCAATCCTACGTCTCCAACAAGGGTGGGTACGAGCAGCTATGCACACAAAAGTTGCTCTCATATAGTAATATAACTAGAAAGAGAGCGCGGCATGTTGCTGCACCATATGACCCTCGTCACCAAACCAGTGCCACAATATAATGCAAATTACTGTGGCTATAAAGGGTGTTGCAGTCTATAATATATACCAATGGAAAATTTTGGTTATTACTATTGTCACCGTGCTACTCAATCACAAGAAATCAGCTTAAATGCTTAAAATGGATGACATATTGATTATTGATTCTGAAAAATAAAATCTAGCATCATGATAATGTATTGTCAACTGACTTATTTTTGTGCATCCAAATAAACTTCTCTTGCCAATCATCTCACATAATCCAAACTGACATTATTGAGCCTTAATTCTTTGTCGTCTCATTAGCCACCTGTGTATGAACTTCGTTCTTGTGGATGAATTTTTGCTTTATCTTCCCATTGCCGTATCTTTGGAGCATTGCCATTTTGCCACATCTTATGGCCCTCATATCTCTAATCATAAATAAATAGTACCACAAAAGCAACACAGTGTAATGCAAATTATTATGGCTCACAAGGTTTTTGCAATCCATTGCACAAATTGGCCAAAACATGGGCCAAATTCCAACATATGTAGGACATTTATTTAATTCAATTTTCTGCAGCACATGTGAAAGGGCCAATGGCAAATAGTGAATGAGCACATCAGCACTACAAATATTTCTTTTATTTTAACATCTTGTCAAATGATGCAACAGTGAACTAACATTCTTGTCGCGAGATATAGGATAGGACACCACCTTGACATTTCATGAAACAATTGGTGGGCATAAAGCAAATGAGGAAGAACGGCCCGTTATCACAGACTCACAGTTTGCAAAAGCTAGTAGATTGGGATGCAATATCAATTCAGGCTGGGAGTGAGGAGAAAAAGAGTAGAGTCTACGTCTACCTTTATGGTGCTGGTAAATGTTTGCTGAGGCGAACCTGCTTAGGTCTCAATTAAAATTGATAGAAGCAACAGTGGAGCGATTTGAGATTCAGGAGGCGCAACCTGCTATATAGTCAAGCCTTCCTAGTCATCTTTTGTAACAGAAGCGAACCTGCAGGAGGCGAACCTCCTTAGCTAGGTAACAGAAGCAAATGGACATAGCATTTGTGTGGTAAAGCATGCTGCAATCGGTCGAATTAAGGATAATCATAACCTTATTTCAAACAAGCACCTTGCACCGTGTATTGCTTCTGTATGCATCCTGGCCGCCTGCGGGCGCACTATGGGACCCTGCGACAGGCCTTGCACTATTCAAGCCGCTGCCTGGTGTCTCGCCGCGGCTGATCCATGTGCTGCTACGAGCACTCGAGCTCCCAGGCGGCGATGTAGCAAATGCGTTCGCATGGTGTACGCAGCGCGCCAACCCAACAGAGTCTGCTCCAACTCGCGCCGGAGTAGGGCTGATAGGGCACATCGGCCGCCGCCCGTCGGCAAGGCCCGACGCATGAACAAGGAGGATATGTGTAGGGACCAAGCAGAAGCAAAGTGTAGAAGCAGCGAACTGGAAGGCACATCGAGCACAATGATGAGCAGGCAGAGAAGGAAGCTCCGGTGCCGCACAGCTGCACATCGGCACCGGTGACTGGCATAGTGACGGCGAGATGGACTCGTGATGACCGCGTCTCTAGCCCACGATGGCGAACATACAGGGCATGTCCTGCTTAACCGGATCATGGATTCTAACTGTATCTTGTATCGTTGTATTACCTCTATAAATAGAAGAAGACCCGATCAGGGTCGTTTGGCATTTTTTTCAATGGACAGGACGAGATGGAGCACAAGTGCTAGCAATGAGCCGATAACTCGAGAGAATTCACGAAGCTAGGTATATTGGGTGACCGGACCCGCATCTGGCGGCTCATATTTACCGCTTGGTGGATTGGGCGGCTAATTGATAATGGGTGACGTGGGCTACCCGGCGCGATAGTAAAAGATTTTTGTGAAGTTTTGAGAATTTCAGATCTTAATTCTTTACAACACTTGATGCATTTTTATTTGTCAAACCCGTCTGTAAAGGCTTGTTTTGAGGTAGTGAATTATACTCAACGGAATATGAAGAGTCACTATCAACACACCCGGACAGCTAATCTCATATTTGTTTAACCAAAAGATTCATCATTATTAACAAGTAAATCAAGTCGTTTTCAGCTCGCCCCAAAAGATGATCATCTTTGTTAGGTTGACATTGGAAGTATGCTCAAGCCGAGCTCAAAGCTCAAGAAGTTGACTGTTGAAAACCTCACATCATCAATGGCAGGACCTGATGCATGGAGCGTAATGAGTGATATTCACACTATGAATGAAGGACTAAAACAAAAAGTTCAACAGATTGAAGATCTCATATGGAAGAATTGGATATATATCTGTCGTATAATTTTATTCAGTGTAAATATTATGCAACAAAAATATATATGACTAAGGATACAAAGACACTTTATTCTCTTATAAATTAAAACTTCGTACACGTCCATAGCGAAGCACGGGCACTTTTGCTAGTTATTGCATAATGATGTATGGTTTTGTCCGCAAGCGTTATTCCTGTTTCTGCCGGGCTTGTATTGACCGATAAAATTCTTTACATTACGTGATGCATTTTTACTGCATATTGATATAAGGATTTTTCAAGAAAAGTTTTTCTGTCTCTTAAGCTGCGTT